>JADFUC010000899.1:0-343890 GCA_019722365.1 Lithospermum erythrorhizon | reverse complement strand
TTTATTACGTATATTAGAGTTCATATGTCCTAACCTACTATGCCATAAATTAGAGTACCTACAAACATAAAGTAATATTATTTTTATTCATCTCTTTGCTTCTAACCATTATATCTTATTTTGAAAAGACCATTTAACACATACCTTTTCCAACAAACATGCCCGACTTAGAAAGTACAACTTATCGACTCAATTACAAGTTTAAACCTTACAGCCTAAGCAACTGCATACAAGGTTCTTCCTAAATTCCGGGACGTAACATTTCAATGTGACTTCCTTCCCCGGTCATTCTCAACACTCCGCCTTTCCTCAACGCTGAATGCATTATTCGCCATGTACATCTTCTCACCATTCGCAAGCTAGCTCGAAGTAGCAAAAAGTTGATCTTCGACCGAACAAACATGCCTAGGCGCCGGTATCGATCCACCACTCAGGCCTCGTGCCTACAAAGTTCACCTCGTAAAATCACAACGACAAGCCGATCTCGGCTCCCATTCTTTCGTGACCATATTCACCATCTTTTTCCCATTATTACTTCTTGGCCGCTTTACACTCTCGAAGGACTTATGACCACGTTTGTTACAATTGTAACACACCCCATCAAAAGCCTTGAAGGAATTCCCTTGAGAAGCCGAACCGCTTTTCTTTTTGAAATCAAGCTTCCCCGGTGTAAAAACTATTCTTCTTTCTTCCCCTCGAAAGCACTTCTAAGAAGACCGAAATTCCACAACATTCACCTTAGACTCCTCGCAGAGTGAGTCATTAAACAAATACGCATCCCAAATTCTCCTATTGCCCCCTTCTTTCTATTCTCAAGCGAATAGATAATCGCAACATGTTCATATCCTTTCGCTTGTGCTTCAAATAGTTCTCAAGTCTATCCAAGCATGGTGGAAATTTCTCGACATCAGCAAAGAACCTCAACATTCGCTCAAACCCATTCCTTCAACTAAGCCTCGTGGGAAGACAACCCCTCAAGTTCTCGAACCGATCATCCACCGACATTTTCATCCACCATTTTGTACCCGTAAATCTTCCCATTAATAAATTTCTTTGGAACCCGTGATCTCTCGAGTCTTATACTTCAACTCAAGCTCATGTCCTAACATCAAGTTTTGTAAGAGCGCATGCTTTTATATACGCTATACAAATCATCCGACAAATAAGTCAACAACAATTGCCATCAAATAATTCCCACCGGAGGTTCCGTGAGTCGACCGCGTACCAAACTCCAAACACCATCATTCAACCGCAGGAGGTTCCTCGCCAACCAAGAACCGTCAGTAGTTCAAGGTCGCGATGTAACATCACTTGCTTCCCTTCCACCTTTGAAATTTCGTCTCAAAAAACTGGGGCTTAGGTTGATCATTTTTCTCAAGATCACAGAACATTTGGAGGTCAAGTGAGGCAATGTAATCACAGTAGCAAAAGCCGGGTGGAAACACCTCGAACTACTACCACCGAGGCAAGAATGGGAATAAACCGCAGTAAACAAGCATCAGAACATAGGAGGAAGCCATGACCCCTGACAAAGGTCGAACGCTTTGACAATCAACACCACCATCCGAAACCCCACCGACCACAACCGGAAAATTCTCGACCATCACCGTGATTCACCATGGCGTATCAACATTTCGATTCCATCAGTAAATGCGCCAAGGTGGTAACCGGACGAATACATTTTAAGTTGTAAAAGTAACTAATGGTAAAAACTGAATTATACAACAAAACTTTGCAAATAAACAACACACAAAAACTCATACGAAAATGAAAGGATTACAAAAACGAACGACACAAACGAGACAAACAATTACAACGAATGAAACCGACGGAGTCACGCATAACGCTCTTAAACGATAAATCTCTTCCCTAAGTAAGGCGACAACAGACGACGCTTTCCCGTGATAAAAACCACTCCTCGTTTTATCGTCACTCAAGACTACGAATCATCGACGAACCGCCTACTTAGCTGAAGATCACTTGACGTAAAAGCAATGAAAAGAGACGGGAGCTCGGTTTTTGTGAACCGCGAGTTTTCTTTTGATTTTCTGCCGCTACTGACGGATCATTCAATATGTAAGCCGCTAACCAAAAACGCCTCGCATTGGGGTGCACTAAACACCCTTAATGAGCAAATAAAAATATATTCTGATTTCAAGTTTAAAATGTGCAAAACCGAACTCGACCGGAAGCAAAAGTTGGCTCGCACGACTCCCCTTTCTGAATCGCATTTCGCGTGTCCGCAGGCCGCACACACGCACTGCCTTTCACAATTTCCGGTACCATTTACCCCTCGGATTTCAGACATTTTAAAGATAAGTAGCCATACTACTTTCAAGCGCCACAGAGCCTTGGGGCTTATAAAGTGTCACTCTCCCGCACTCTCAAGGAACGCTGCACAAAGACGATTTTTCAAACTTTATGGTTTGATCCCATCTATGCTGTGCCTCATCACACACAAACGTAATAAATTAATTCACAACGCTCTAATATTCTCTTTATATTCAACAATATTATCAATTAACTCATGTATGCTCACTGAGAAATTCCTCCTTTGGACACCTTGAATTTTGTCTTTTTTGGGTCAGGCTGTAAAAAAAAAAGAAAAAAAAATCAAAGACCGATTTCGTTTCTTGTTCACTGATTTAACAAACAAAGAATGAACACAAAACAAGTGTCTTTCTATAAGGTCGTATTTACTTAAAAACTTGTCAAACGAAATGAATCACTTAACTTTTAAATAAGTTAATATATTACGGATCGTGGAATATTTATTTTGGTTTAACTAAGTTACTGTAATGCAAAAAGAATTTTTATTATTTATGATGCGTACAAAATAAAAATTTATCAGAGGAAATCTCTTCAACGCATGCGCTTTTATCAAATCGAAGAGGATCGATCATTCAAACGACGAGTCCCTAAGGCTTTGCATTGTGAGACAAGCTCCCGTTGCTTTGACTTGAGCTTGATTTGATTCGATTTGGCTTCGGACGGATCCGATTTGATTTCACTCTTGATTTCCGAGTTTGTACTGAACAGCCCGATTTGATTTGACTCGAGCTCGACCTCGATTTGATTTGGCTCGATCTAACTCTCGATTGTGATGTAGTTTCACGCAATGGATATGCCATTGCATTACGACTTAAGATCGGTTTCGACTGATATTTATTCGAAATGAAATTTTTAAGAACAGTATTCCCATGTAAATACGTGGCTAACGATCCGCCGTCTGCCCGCCCCCCATCTAACGAACCGGCCGCCCTGCAACATGCTCCGGACGCACCGGTGCCCCTTAATCTAACCGGGCCGGGCCGGCCTGCTGCGGGGGCAATCGGGCCCCTATTCCTGGCTCGGCGCCCACTTTTATGTGCCCGACGCTTAACGCGCACGCTTTACTACCTAACGGTACCACGTTAATTGAACAAACGCCGTACCGTTAGTTTTAAATCCGGCATTCACGCTTGTTCCACCAATCCGCTTAGTTTTGTAACGAGAGTATCGTAATAACGGCTACTTGTATAAACGTGGTAACGCTTGATTTAAACGCTACCACGCTTATACAAAATAGCCGTTATATACCGTCAGTAATAACGGTACCTGCTTAAACTAAACGTTACCACGCTTATCGCTTGCGTAAAGTCAAAAAAGAGTGCCTATAAAAAGCTTTTATAATACCTTCCTTCATTTCTCTGGCTAATTCACAATCACTGTGAAGCAAACTCAAAGCAATGTCAAGCACCTCAAAATCTTATATCAAGAATTATATTGAAATTTAAGGATTCTATCTCAAGGCGCTGGCTCGTTTCATTCCACCTACAATCTACAATCCTTACATCGCCTCCATCTCCTGCCCGGTATTATTTACCTACTTTTATAAATTGTGATATTTTTGTTTTAAATTAATGGCATCAAAACGCAATCTTGGTAAAAATGTTCAAAAAGCGCTAAATATAGTACGCTCATGTTCACGACATGTTAATTTAGAAGATTTAATGCATCGTATTTTACGAACTACCCATTATTAACTCCTCAATCTAGCTACTGATACTACTAATGAAAGGAAAAAAACTTCATGGATTTGGAAATATTTTAATGGAGACCAAAAACGGCAACTTGTATAAATTGTAAGGCTACTCTATCACGGAAAACGGGCGGGGTAAAGTGTGGAACCCGTCATCTTGCTGTATTACCTCTAATGGTCATAGCATCACTAAAAGATAATGTGAGGGCTGCATTACGAACTATCGATATCCAAACCGGTAAGAACTTTTTTTAGCATCTTCGCTTATGTGATCAAACGCAAATTTAGAATCTGGGTGGAAGGCTTCTTTTCGCTTTTAATCATTGGCATGGCTTCTAATATGCTTACTAAATGGATCTCAAAATGTCGTTAATCCCGAGCTATACGTATCCTCGTACTACTTTACGAACCTACGCTTAAATATTTTAAAAAATGAAAGAGATCTTCTGCGTAACACTCTTTATGAATTTGCCTTTATAAAAATGTGTTCGACTAAGGATATCGGGTGTCTTTTGATTTTGATATAATGTAAAAATATGTCATTGATCGATCAAGGACGTCTGAAAGTTAATTATATATTTGGGATCACTGGCTAAACATAACAATATTCAAATTCAAGGTATACTCGCATGTGCCAATGATTAAGCAAATGTTTGAATAAGATTACTCAATTTCATTTTGATACCGCGCCCCGCTAATACCGCTTTCAATCGAAAAAATTAAAGAGGCCTATTAAACCGGATTTTAGTGAACTTTTCATGTTAGATGTTTATGCTCACGCCCTTCAATTAGTTGCTAAAGACGGAATAAAAGTTGTTTGGGACGGTTTATTTTACCACCAGAAAGCCGTTAATTTTGTTGTTACTCTGGGCGGGTGCTAAGACATGAATATAAAAAATGGTCGAGGCTTCCGGTAAAAGGTTTTCAAGAAATACTTTGATCGCTTTTAAACTAGACGGAACTCCGACTTACGATCTACTAGTTCTGCATATATGTATAGCGTAATAAATTCGATTTTACGGTAAAGCAGATGTCCGACAAGCGAGTATTATGTACCACCTACATATACTAATTGGAAACATTGCCGTGAATTACTTAAGTCTTTAGAGCCACTTAAAGATTATACTAAGTTTTTTCAACTCAACTGAAGCCAAATATTCATCTTTGCTTAGAATGTGTCAGCATCTCTCTCCATTCATATGACTAAACATGTAAATGATTAAGGTTGCTAGAGATACATTCCGGTCATAAAGATAAGTTTTTAAAATATTTTCATCCTATACTACTTATACGCACTGTATAATTCGATCCTAACGCTAAATTAAAGCATTTGAATTTCTATGTGAAATCAGACATGAATCTTACTACCCTTTAATCCGTAACTGTAAAGTTAGCTTTGATGCTCAAAAATTCGAAAAGATAATTGTTCCATATGTATACACATGTATAAGAAATACCAATCAAGTACGATGTAAGGCCACACCTTCAAGTAGTATACAAAGTTTTAATGTGGCCCGTGACGGAGTTAAAATATTTAAGTCAATACGATCACCTTAGAACGCTAAGCATGTTTTAGGTGAATAGATCCAATCGCTTCCACAAGACACCTAACGAAGTTAACTCAATATTTATCTACTAACTTTGAACTCGAGTCAATATAACGATAAAAAATCCTTTTGATATATTAAAAATGGCGGGCGCAGCCAGCTTAAGCCTTGCTTTCCGGTCTTATCTAAGATGGCAAAGAAAATATTTTCATCCCTATGTCGACAATAGCCGCTGAATCCGCATTTAGTACGGCGGTTACAATACACTCAAAGATCGTCAAGCACTCATGCCGGCGAATAAGCGGTGCATCGCGATCGACGGCGCCGCCAGATGCAAAGACAAAGACACGCTACGGAACGGAAAGAAAGATATGTTCGATGATCTTAGTATTATCAGTTAAGAAATTGAAGAAGACGCAAGTAGAGCAAATGGTTAATAATAGACGCGAAAAAGACCGGCTGTTAAGAGTCCGGGGCATTAATTAATTTATGATGATTAGAATTGTAGTTTTCAGAATCTCCCAATAACTTTTTACTATCGACGAAACTGCAAACTCCCGCCCGCATCTAAAGATAAACTCGATTCGCCAAAATAATAAAATGTTCTTTTTATTCCATACAAATAGACTCTATTGTTTTTTAAACTTTAACCGAAAATGGATGCAAAAAAAATGCCAAACTTTCGCCATTTTTAGGTAGTATCGTTAAATAAACTAAGTACTAATGCTATCCTGAAAAACAAAATCTAAACTTTCTCGCCATTTTAGATTAAACGCCGTACCGCGATTTGTAATCTGCATTCTAATGAAGTTGCGAAACGGGATTACTGTGGTTCCAAACATTCAATCAAACACAATTCTCAATCTTCAAACTCCAAAACCAAAATTCTCTCAAACTCAATCTTCAATTCCTCTATAAATCATCTTTCAATTAGTTAATTACATTATATTAAGTTGGACTCTGCCAAATGGCACCAAAAGAGTCTCAAAACAAGGAAATTGTTGAATCAAACAAGAAAACAGAGTGAGAGAGTCCAAATACGAAGTCACCACTCATCACTCACCATTCTACCTCACCACAAAGAGGAAAGAAGATGTAAAAGTAAACGCCGAGAAGTCAAGTGGCAGTGAGGTGAGGTACTAAGATGCGGCGGGGATGTACCTCAATTTAAGGAGAAATCAAGGCGTGTCACGGCACCTTATTCCAATTTTGGGATTACGCCAAACTTAAGACATTTTACTACTTTTACTAAGAATCGTATCCCGCCATCAGGTATAAGTTTTATGAACTGCTCGATCACAGAATAATGATAGTGTGAGGGAGTGCTTGGTTGTCGGTACAATATCACGGAGTTACGTGGTACGATAACGAAAACGATGAATAAAAAACATTCGTGGCTTTCGCCGCGCGATGACACCCGGAAAGTGGACGGTGCATAACCGGCCGGTCACATTACAAGACTGCGGTCCGTAAGCTTAACAACAATCGTAGAGTTAAGAAAGAAGGCATAAGTATGCTAATAACTCAACGGTATACAAAACTTGTTCGAAAGTCGATTCAGATTCTTTGCCATCTACTAGTCAAGCATCCGAACTAAGTTGTTTGGTATTCGTGTGTTACGTGGTCTATTGAATTTTAAGTATTGGTTAATATGCCAATGCTTGATACTTCTAAACATATGTTTCATCAAAGCGGCGGTTTCAACTCCTTCAATATGGCATTTATTATCTCTCATTTGTTAGTTAATATCGTGCGGGTTCCTACTGAGAATGTGTACGGGTCGATTTTAAGAAGGACTTAAAATGGGAAGGGCAATCATTGATTGAACAGAAGTCTTTACGCTGACCTGTGGTATCATGGGTCTAACGGGATAAGCCAACATTTCCAATGGATGCTCAAGATGAAAGGGAGTTCAATAACTGCTACTCCCCTTAAAGTGGACGTACTCCTACTTTGTTGGCCAACAATCACGGCCGACTCCGAGCCTCGGGAGAAGCCAGTGTCCTCCTCGCTCCCCGGATCATCCGATGTAGCTATGTCAACGCTGGAATCGACAATGCTTACTACCACGTTAAAGTCGCTTCAAGATAACGGTAGCATCAAAGTTGATACGGGGCGCCTAAGGTCGTGCCAGAGCGTACGACGCGGAGCAGAGCCGCATTTAACGCCGAGCAGAGAGGCCGGCGTAGCTATGAGCAAACGCGATTCAATTTGAAACACATGTTTCCATGAATAACGTGTTTTCAATATTGATTATATTGATGTTGGGTGATTCTAACAATTTAAGGTTTTTATGTTATGTACTACTTATTTTCTAATTTCAATATTAATATGTTTGATTTCGCATTTGATTACACTTGTGAATTGTTGTTAATGCGTATCATTTGTTTTAAATTGAACAAGTATTGTATTTTCGCGAACATCTTTCTCCATTAGTATTAACGCGGCACAAGAATTTTAAAAAGGTACCACGTTAATACCGCAATGTAAATAACTGACGTTGACGTGGTACCGCTTATCATGTTTCGCACTAATGCTAATACCAAGTTATTTATCGAGATTAATTCTGGTACCGCTTAATATAAACTTACCACGCACAACGACCCAAATTTAACCGGCCCGCCGAATACCCACCCCATTATCAGCGGGCTCGAACCGTCCGGCTCGGGGCCCAATCCCTCGGCTCCCCGCCCGTCTCCACTTATTACTGGCCTGGGGCTCAAGGGCCTAATGGGGTTGGCTCTAATCCGTCGAACTGTGGCCGGCCCCGGATCTACCACCGTGCCCGGTTCGACAAATTACGTCTATTCCCATGTCGTCAGGATTGACTGGACTGCGCCTTGACTCGGGATCTCCTACCATGACTGACGAATCCTACCTGTCAGTCAAATGATCCCTCATTGAGTACCACCGCGAGACTGTGAGTCGGATGCCCTACAACCTTCAAATGGGACTTTAGGGATTTATTACCCGTGAGTACTTCACCTTTCAGAAATGGACTACGAGGCTTAAGAGGATCGCTTGCCTTTGATTTTAACTTAAATTGCCTCGATACTTACACTCGATTCGAGATGTGACCCGAGCTCAGTCAGATGTGTTCTGATGCATTAGCATCGGGAAGAGCCGCCGCTATCGCTTACGCTACAAATACCAGCGCATGTCACTGCAGTAGGGGATTTGGCGGATACTTTTACCCACGCTGGACTTGCAGCGAGATTTAAATTTCTCACTGGGACTTCAGCTGGCATTTAGCCCTCACTGGGACTCGTAAGATTCGGGCCTCACTGGGACTCGATGGTAAGCCAAGCAACTGCTATTTCTAGCTTTTTACTACAAATCTTTTACATCGCCAAATTATTGCTAATAAATAATTATGATTGGGTAGCGAGTCGAACTTTCCAACCTTGTCGACGATATCGATCAACTGTATTGTGGCCTTGCCATTGTTTCCTCGCCTAAAATCCAAATTTATAGGGACTTAACGCCAGTGCTCATCGGTTCTTGAATAATCAAAATACGAGTTTAATTCCGAATATTCGAAGCTGGGTTTTAAGAAACTTTCGCCGATTCTCATCAGATTTTGCTTTGTCAAGAATTATCAAGGCTATGTAATAACCTTGATTTCGTGGGCCTATTTCGTCACCTCGAGGCGTTTCCAGCCTCAATTACGTGGTGTTTCAGAAAGTCGGCTTTTTGTAGAAATCTCGTATAGGTTTTTTCTCTTATATTTTCTCAAGGGTTTTGTGTGTTTTATAGGTTTCTCGACCTCAAATGCCGCTTTTGATTGGCCGGTTTGATTTCAAAGTGATCACGACTCCGACCGTTGAATTTTCGAGACAAAACTGACCGCCTGATAATTTGGAATTTTCTTGTTGGCCAAGTAAGTAACAAAATAGGGTCCACTTTTGCGAAAAGTTAAGGTTTCGGGTTCTTTTCTGTGTCAAAATATTTTCATATCGACCCGAACCTTGAGCTCGATTGCACCACACAACTTCTGTAGCCACGATTGGGACCACATAACTTCCGTGGTCTCATTTTGCACTCAAATAACTGAGTCTCTCATTCTAAGCCCCTCAAGAAGTTTTTCGGGATTCTTCATTTTTGAGCCCACGTATTTCTGAATGTTCCATGGTTTATTTAATCAATAAAAATTAGGGTTTTCGAGCCCCAATTTTAATTGACATTTAACGCGAGGCTATTTTCTAGAACCCTATTTCGAGTTCAAATTTAAGGCTTCACTCACGTAGAAACCCTTTATTTTGACTTCGATTAACTTCTGTGGCTTCCGATTCGAACCTTTGTTCCGACGAGGGCTTCGATTTGAATTTATGGTTAATCGAGAACCCTAATCACCACGTGGCATTTTATAGTGGTTCGACTCTTAATTAATTTGATTAATTGCCTTAACTCAATTCTAATTATTGGCTTTTTATAAATTTTCGATGTTCACGATTGCCCCCCGAACCCGTACAATGGAGTAAAGCAAAGGCTGGTTCGAATCTGCATGCAGATTCATTTTCTAACGCTGCGTGTTGGTTTTCATGGGTCTTTGTTTTCAAGACGCTGCCGCTCCTTTTTGGCGGATGGCATCCGGTTTCTTGTTCGACTTGGTTGATAAGCAAATGGTAATTGACTTGTTTCCGGCGTGAATTTAGTACACATCTTGGTCCTCGTTAACACTTCTCCCCTTTCGCGAGTCCGCACTTGTGATTAACCATATTTCGACTTACCAAGCTTCGCATTTAAGGCTTCGCGCGGTCCTTAGTCATCATCCGTTCGGAAGCTCAAGTGATGATCACTTGTTTTACGTGGATCTTCCGTGACTCACGCGATCGTGCCAACTCTCGGGTCAACCCCCAGTCATCTGAGCGACTCAGGATGGTCAATTTATTTAGGACGATCGCGGACATGATTGTGATGTCACTTCATCCCTTAAATTAAGCCCTGCCCTCGGTGGATCGACTCGGGTGAACACTTAATTTGCTGGATTTAATGCCAACCCGCTGGTCGGGATCCCATTTACCTCAATTGCTAGAGAATTAAATTACTTGAGGGTTTTGTGTTAACATGAATTTAGTACATGTTAAAACCCATTAATTCCTGATCCGTAGAGGATTTAATAGGAATTTATTTGTTTGGGATTTAATGTTAACATGAATTTAGTACATGTTAAGATCCCGTTTTAATTCTCGATCCGTAGAGGATTTAATGAGAATTATTTTATTTGGGATTTGATGTTAACATGAATTTAGTACATGTTAAGATCCCATTTTAATTCTCGATCCGTAGAGGATTTAATGAGAATTAATTTTCTAGAGTTTTACTACTAACATAAATATGTTATATGTTAGTACTCTAGATTTATTGCATTTATATTAATCCGAACCCTCATGGATTTAATGGAATTAATATTTACAATTTTAACATGAATCTAAGTCATGTTAAATATTTAAAATAATACTACCTCGACTGCGGGTTTCGCACTAAATTTTCGTAATTAATTATTTTAATTTTTAGATTTTAATTTAAAGTCAAACTCTATTTTTCACGATTTTCCTGCCTGGGTATTCCGCTTATTTGGTTAACCACAAATATTTGGGATAAATCTTCGCGTGAAAATTTTCGCCATCCCAAGTATTTTCTTGAGGATTTTCGAACCACCTCCGCGTGACGGAGTATGTTCGATTCTCTCTCAATTTTCCAAACACGGACCTTTCTTGTCCAATAACCAAGAACGGCTTTTAGTACCAATCCAGCTATTATTTAAGAATGAGACGGTATAAAAATTCCAAATTCTCATCTTTCTCGCTCGCCGCCATGATTCTAAGCGTGTTCGGATATATTTTTTAAATTTTATTCTTTCTTTCTTGCATAACTGTTATTAATTTTAATGTTTTTATATGATTACGTAATCATACTAACATCTTTTCATGTGTTGCTGCAAGATTAAAGCTAAGATTTCCATCAAAGTTTACAACTTTTTAAGAATTTCGAAGTTTCATCAATAAATATAGTAACTCTTTATACTTTTCATACTTTAATTGCTTAATTTGTGGTATCTTCAATATGTTGCATATGCTTCTCGATTTATCTTCACGCTTTTAATTCATCATAAAAATCAAAACTTTGCATATTTTGATAATCATGTGAATATTTGACTTTTATTATGTCATGACACCGATTGCTTCCATGTCAAGTTTTACGGTAAAATCATCTTTAGCTTTGTTGTATTCCTAAAATATAAAAATACTTTAAGCTAAAAATGAAAGTTTTGTCTGGCTAAATCGTGACATGCCCATAACTTTTGCATCTCTTATCTGTTTTGAGATTTCTCTATATTCTTGTGAATCTTGTTATGCGATGGTCGTTTTGATAGGTAGAAGGTCTTCCAGTTCTTTCTGGAAGTCGAGATATGAGCCTTTAAGTTTCGGCTTTGGGGGTTCGGAACTCACCAATCCACGCAGCCTTTTGGGAATTGCTTTCTCCTAGCTCGACCATCAGCGATTCAAATTTCAATGCACTCATCTTTTAGTCTAGTTTCTGCTCATTTTTTTTGAAATTTTTTGGATAGTTTAGGCCTCCCGTTTTTCTCAGAACGATCGCCTACGTATTTTCAAATTCTATCTGCTTTTTGGCTCTCTTTTTGATTTGGCTTCTACACTCGTGTACTTCTTGCATTCATTGTGAAAGGGTAGATGGAATCAGATGTGAATGGACTTTAGGAACTCATTTGGTACATTCCCCTTCCCTTTTCCCCGTCAGCTTACTTCGCTTTTATATATATTTTTTTCTTTGGCCAGGGTCGAAATTACGACTCGGGATGCCGTACCTGCTTTAACATCCCCTTTGTTAATATGTTCTCGCTTGCTTTTGGTCATATAGCTCTGTAGGTAGTATATATTCATATACCCCGATACCTCGTCCGAAAGCAACTGTGGTTTTGCTTGGTATTAAGTGAGTACGAGAACGTTCTCATGCTTTCTTTTGACCACTTGCTCTTGGAATTGGTTTATTTTGATTTTTTAGTCCTTGTCTTAGCTGGCTCCCTTTGGGTTTCAGGACTTTAGTGCTGTGCGGAACGGCCCTATTTCCTTTCCAACCTTCTTCTTTGGTGTTTGCTTTAATTTCAAATTTTCTTGATTTGATTTCGATAGTAACTCCGCCGAGTCGAGATGCATCATTCTTTCTCCCACTCGTTACTATGTTAGCGCATGTCGATGCTTCCCCGTGTTAGAGGGACAGCGCCTTTGACTCAGCGGTGAGTTCTGCCCGTGCTTATCTTCTTTAAAGCGCGATCATATCGTATTCTTTTGGCGGCTCGCTTGTATCGATTTGTTTGTGTTTTGCCTCTGTGTGCCTATCACCCTTTGGCTCATGTCGCTTTGATTCCCTGTCCCGCCATCTATAGTGTTAGTTCATCCAGTAGTCCTCCTGAGCGGTATTTCCCTCTACCATTGCATGAACGCCGCAAGATTTTCGCTTGTCGGGTATGTGACCTTCATTTTCGCATCCCCGATTTTCATAATATGAATCGCACGGATGTATAAACGAGGTACCCCCACTGGGTTATACCTTGGCATTCGGCCATGCACTCGGCATGTTTTGCGCGCCTCGAGGCTATCACCAATCTTGTTTTTTACTTTTATCTTACCCTTCGCTCTCAAGGCTTCCGTATTTCTTTGCATTCACCTGCATCACGACTTCCAACTTGACCTTAGTCCCTGCACCCAAGAGTTTTAGTGGTGTTCCTTGTATTTGATAATGGAAAGCTACAATCTAGGAGCCTTACTAAAGGCTGTCTCCCATCTTCTGAGATCATAGCCCACCTCGTAAGCCTTTTGAACACTGACTGGTGGTTTAGCTTGTTTGTGTAGGCTCAGGCAATACCATACGAACTACAATCTCAAGTATCAACAGTTTTATTTTAAAGAATGTTAGCCTAATTTGCTAATCTGACAGACATCCCTACGGCTCTTCGAAGCTCAAGCGATGTCGCTGATACGTCTCGACCAGCCTTTTGAGGCTGGTGAGAGGTCAAGATGCTCCCCTTGTCCGGCTTGTAGGCGCATCGGGATTAAGCCGATATGTTCTCGATTTAGCCTTAGCAAGCCTTAAGAGTCTTAACTAAGTGTCCATTTGTAGGCTTTTCGATACGATGATATGTTCCCCATCAGTCTTAACAAAGCTTAGTAATGTAATCTACTCATGTCCAAGCCGAGGCTTTGTTAGATATATGTTCCCCGACCGCCTTTAGAACTTAGTAGTCGTGACGCTTCCTATTCATATGGATATTCGTGACGCTGAATATCTGTAGGCCTCGGTAGCCTGCAGATACTTCCTCGTGCATAAAGGATCCTCAAATTTTATGAAAGGATGTATTTCTTCTCAACTGGACAACTCTACAGGGAATCTTCTCGATGTATCACTTGTCTCGAACACTCCTTCAAACTAATGGATCCCAGCCCTCTAAGTTTTAAAGATAATGTTAGGGATGGAAAAAGTTGAGCTTTGGTTTCCTCTCGTTTTGGCCTCGCTTCGAGATGTGACCGCCTCTTCACTTACCTTATGTATTACCGCTAATATTCATTTTGCTTAGCCTTGGGATGTAGTGTCTAATATAGTAGTTTCAGCTGGAAGAACGTTGCCTCTTTGTCCCCGTCTCTTCACTTATCACTTACATCCCTAGGTTCAAAAGTTTTAAGATCGCTGCTCTCGGTCCTTAGTCCGGCTGCAATCCAAGAGATTAATAGCATAACCCTTCGCGGATCAGCCTTCACCCTCAAAGCAGCCTCGACATCGCAGTAATCGGTGGTTGCTTGTTGTGTAAACTCGCGCTACGCCGGGCCGCTGACTACCAGACATCCGCCCCGGCTGGTTTATCTGGCTCCTGAAGCCTGTACATTAATGCTCGGAAGTAGGGATTCGCTTTTCTCCTTACTTTTCTCGCACTCACTTTACCTTTGATCTCTTTCTTCTTATGGTTTTATCTTAGTACTTCCTTTTATCAGGTTGCTTTATCAAGTACTACTTCTTTCTTTTATCATGATGCCCTCGGTTTAATCCGACTGTAGGACAACACGTATGGCTGCTTTAGGTTATAGCTCGCACTGACATGCATCGCCCCCCCGCCATGCACTGCATCACCTCGTGATCGCCCAAACGCTTAGCTCGCGGGGCTCATCTTTAACCTCATACCAGCGAAGCGTCAAGCGCTTTATTCTCATGATCGCAGGTTACAAGGCGCTTTATCCGCGCTCAACAAAGCGCGGCGCTTATCCTCGCGTCAAGCCGCTTTTGTGGAAGATATTTGAACCTCTAAGCTCACCCCCGCGACTTACCCCTTTGTTCCGATAGTTTCTTGTTTCGCTAACTCTCAACCCGCTGACCTGATTTCATTAATATGTGGTACCGCGACTTACATACTTAGCAATTAACTCGACGCAGTAATTGCTCCCATAACGCCTCGCTCGTGGACATATTTATGTTTGGGGTCGCTCCTACGCCACTCTCAAGCAACTCGCCGAAAATGCTATTTCGCTCGTCCAGTAGTAGTAGTCCGTGGTTTGTTTGTAGATATAGCTGGGATCTCCTAGTTCCTCCAATTCTTCTGTAACAATCAGATACGACTCAGCGGCCCCCAAGTTCGCACGCCGACGCCTCTACTGTATCCCTTTCTCACCGAGCAAGACATGAAAGGCATATTTAACGGCCTTCATTAGCATCCAAGGACGAGAATCTTTGTTGTTTCCGCTGAGTTATAAAGGTAGCTCCTGCCAGTAGTCACAGTATTCGATACGGCCAACTCATTATTATCATTGGGTCTCGAAGTTCATTTTACTTCCTCCAAATGAAAGATCCACAAGTTCAGCCTTGCATCTTTGGGAATTCACGCCTTCCACATGTGCCGCTTCTCGCTTCTTTCTTACCGATATGCAATTTTAGGTTGGTCATGAATCTTCCTTCATCAGCTCCTGCGACGCCTTTCTCCGGCTCCAAGACTTGCCCCCTGTTTGACATGTCATCTTGCTCCTCTATGTTAAAACACGACAAAGCTTTTTTCTCCTTCCTGTGATTCCTCCATGAATTTGTCGTGCTAGCTTTCCCCCAATCATGAAAGATTTCAATCGCATTTTCCCCAACCTATGTAAGAACGAATTCTTCTCTTGATTTTCTTCTCAGATCGATCGTCTCTTAAACCCAGAAATATCTGTTAATATCTTCATCAACCTCCGCCAAGTGTAACGGCCGGTCACCCCTCTTGATTAGGGACACAAAGCCGGTGGTTTCCCTAAGTAGCCTCCCAACCCCGTCGAAGTTCGACAAACCATCCCTTCGCCTTACTATCTGGGCGTTGCTCAACCCGGTAAGGTTATTGTCAAGAATTTCGTGTGATAGTTGTCCCATGGCTTTGTCTTTGACGGGATCATATCTTGCCTTCTCAAGAGGAGGTCGTGAGGCTGGACCTACGGTTCCATGTTCATCCGGGGGTCCTTCTTTTCGTACCACGGCCTTTGAAGTGGGCGACGCCGCCACCTTTCTGTCAATGGTGGTGTTAGCCTTCAGTTGCTTAAGCCTAAATCTTCGCCCGGCTTTCAGGATGTTTTAGGTAGCTTTTTTCGAGGCGGCAGTTGTTTCGCGCCTTGAATTCTCTTTGTATCGCCTGATTTTCCTCTTATAATATTTGGCATCAAAGAAAGCCGTGATTCTTCGGACAAGCACGGATTCTCATCCGCCTCGACCGCTTTCTCCATCCCATCCCCTCGCAATACTTCAAGCACCGTGGAGCGCGATTTTGACAAGATATCGCCGCATCTCAGTCTTTCTAATAAGATATTATACGCGACTGGGCATCTATCACGCTGAACCGTGATGCCAATTCCACTCCCCTATCAATGTCAAGAAACTTATTTCTTTCCAAGGGTTCTCTCCCCCGCCAAAGTAAAGCTCTCAATTATAATGCAGATCATGAAGTTCAAAGTGGAGATGCCAAAGCAACTTTACGGTCCTCGCTGCCCGAGTAGTTACCACGCTTCCTGTGACGAAATTGCTTCCTCCCAAAACCTTCGGATACTTCACCTCGCAGCTGAATCGACGCGGTTATGCGTGGATTCAAGAGATTTTTCTTTTTCCAAGGTAATTGCTCTCTATTCTTAAGTAGATCCATCACGCTTTTGAATATGAAGCATTTTTCAATGATACGCCCCTAGTATCCTATGATATTTCGTAGGTTAGGCCCGTGCTTCTATTTGCCACCTCGGCCCTCTTTAACTCTACGAACAGAAGGGATATTTCTTCTCCTACATCTCCTCGAGCGCCAGATATTCTTTCCTTCCGTCGAAACCACCGACCTTCTCGTTCTCGGGGCGCTGAATCTTTGGTTGCTTTTAGAAGTCACAGAGCGTGTTTTTCTTTTCGCGATTTTGGAGTTTTGGCCTCTTAGGACTTCATATTTAGTCTTCGAGTAGCAGGTCATGGGGTGTAGGATACGCGCCTTTATTATAAAGAACGCCGAGCCCATGTCATGCGCCATTACAACGCTTCTCAAACGCTTTTGTTTCTAGTATTCCTCGCACATGTACTACAACTCCCCAATGCATGTCATGGATACACACGCCGACAATGGTTTACCTCGAGAGTCTATCCGTGATCTACATCTCGTGCCCTCCATCGTCAATGCTCAGAATCGCTCTTCTTTCTTTTTGCTCGCGGGCATTTAGCTCCATCACGCTAATCTGCCCTCTTCGCATCGGGGCAAGTCGTCGAGGAATTCGCCTTCCAGCTTGAGCCCAGCCTATCTACTGGAGAAGTCTAAGTCACTATACTACGAACGCATTCCCTGGTGTGAGCCGAACGAATCAAGCCACCATTTTCACCCCTTCGGGTCCCAAAGATTGCTGCAGCTTAACAATAAAAGGCTACATGTCATTAGCTCTGGGCCCATCAAAGTGTTTGAACTTGGGCGGATGATAGCCCTGGGCATTTTTTGCAATGGGTCTATACGGGAAGCATAGGATTTATGCAGTGTATACGGTTTAATTCCCATCTTCATGACCTTTGAACGATAGGAGTTTCCGAAGGCCGGGCCGGAATTATCCTATCCGCTAACGATAGAGTTTCTCGCTATGTTCCTCAAGCATCCTCAAGTGGCTGAACCTAAGGTATCGCCATGGATTGGGACACGGGGCGGCCCCATCCTCCATTTTAGAGGTCAGACGCGCCTCTTTCTCAAGAGCTATTTCAACAAGCTTCTTGCTCTATGTTCTCGGACGCCCATCTTTTCCGACATTCCGAAATGATAAGAAATATCTCGTATCGCATCTTCTCGGCAACACGCTTCTTTACCACCATCTCCTGTGGTACCTACCGCTTCTTCCAGGAGGTAATACCAATCATCATTGCTGGGCGTTAAGTTCCGTAGGAAATGCATGAACGAGCTGCACTCTAATCGGCAGATCCCTATTAGGTATTTCGCATGTAACCATAGCTGGTGCTCGGGCGCTGCTCGCTCACCGGGTTATCATCTGTAAGGCTGGGCGTTCCCCTTACCGGCGTAAGTCACCCGGCCGCTTCTCTCATGACTGACCGCTTCTGTAGCTCCCGGTAATATGTTACCGGTAGGACTTCTCAGCCAGGTCTGGTGGATATTCGCCTCGATCCATGTATTCACGGACTGCCTTCGATGCTGAATTTTCCTTTTAGTAGCTCTCGATACTTTGGTAGTGAGTTAGGATAGTCCTCGGTAACATCTCGGTTGTCATCAGCCGATTTAAGCGGTAATGACACCCACCGAAAGGCAAGCACAGATCAGAATTAAAGAAGAATTTTTTATTATTTATGATGGGGTACAAAAATAAAAACCCATCAGAGTGAAAATTCCTCTACAGATGTGTTTTATCAAATCAAGCAGATCGACTATCCAAACCATGAGTCCCTTAAGCATTTGTTGACGATGCATGATGGTCAGTTTTGCTGATTGAAGCTGATTTGATACTGGGATTCGACTTGGATTTGATTTGATTTGATTTGATTTTTGACTTGATTTTGAGCTGAACAGCCTCAACTGAGCCCGTAATTTACATTTGACTCGAGTTTGACTTGATTCCGATTTAACTTGGATTTGGATAAACCTCACGAGGCTGACATGTACTCTGGCTTACGGACTTCGAGACCGGCCTCACTTTTTTGATACGGTCCGAGGCAAAGTGCTTTAGCAAAGTATTCTCTGTCAGCCTTTACGGACTCGGGATTCGGCCCTTGAGCCGATCTCCGGCCTACTTTAGACTCTCGATGGACTTATCGCAAGCATTTGCGCCGCTGACTCGCTTTTGAAAGATTCTCACTGCGACCAGAGTCGACAAGCCGCCTTCAGCTGACTTCGGGGATTTATTATCCAGAGATACTTCACCTCGGGGCGGGACTAAGCGAGGCTTAAGAGGCCGCTTTGTCTTCAGCGGAACTTAAGGCCTTAATATAACACTCATTTGGAAATAGATTCCGAGCTCGGTCCATTGGAGAATAGGAAGCAAGTAATAAGCAAAGATGTTTATTGCTTATTCTACCGGTCTTAGCAGCCGTGTCACTGGGTAATTTTACTTGGGCGATACGACCACGACTTGCAATGTAGACTTACCACTGGGGACTTAAAGCGAGATTTCGCCTCACTCGTGATCATTTGAAGTCTTCAAGAATAAGCTACTCTACCTTACTACGGCCTCAACAAATGTCATCAGAGCGATTTTACTTTAATCGCGACAAGCGAACTTTCCAACCTTGCTGACGATAATCGATCAACTAGACAGGGTCTTACCTACTGGCTCTTCGCTGTAATCCAGATATACCTGACCGAACGCCGGCTTATTCCTATATCCGATTTCGATTAATCAAACTCAAATTTTATCAGTGTTCATCCAAGTTATTGAATAATCGCGGCTACGTGAGTTTAATCTTGAATATTTGGTGCTCGCTTCAGAAACTTTTGTCGATTCTCGCCGTATTTGTTTAATCTCAAGTTAATTATTGCATTTATGCAATAATTCTTGATTCGGTGCGCCTACTTTGCCACACTGAGGCTGTTTTCCAGCCTACCACGGTGTTTTCATTGGCGTTTTAGAGAAATCTCTATTTTTCTATATTTTCTCGCGCTGGTGGTTTTTTGTGGGCGGAATTTTGATGCTATTGGTTGAGAAATGTCGGCCAAATTCATGGGTATTTATAGGTTTCGGCCTCAACGCCCTTCTCGACGTACGGCTGATTGTAGATAGTATCACGATCTCTGACTGTCAATTTTTAAGCGCAAAGATCTCAATCATTTCTGATAATTTGGAATTTTCTTGTCGCCAAAATCTAAAACTATGTGGTTTGTATCGAACCTGAAGCTTAAGGCGACAAAATGCTCTTTTATGAAAAAGAAGGTTCCTAAGTTCTTTTCTGCGTCAAAAATATTTTCATATCGAATTCCCGACCTTTGGAGCCTTGATTTTACACCACACAACTTCTGAGTAAGCCGATTGTGACTGACATAACTTCGTGGTCTCGACTTCCATACCACATACCTCGAGTTTTCTACTTCTAAACCCCGATTTTGGATTTTTATTTTGAGCCACGCTAACGTCTATATTGGCCGATTTAATCAATAAAATTGTGGGTTTTCGAGCCCTACTCTACCAATGACATTTAACGAGGATGTTTTCTGAACCCTATTTCGAGTTCAAATTTATCATTTAATTAATGTAGAAACCCTTATTTCTCACTTCTCGACACTCTCACGACTGATCGAACCCTTGCTCGATCGAGAGTTCGATTCGAATTTGCGCTTAATCGGTAACCCTACTCACCGCACGACATTTTTAATTCGGCCGACTTTTAATTAATTCATTTACCTCGTGTTAATGAATTAAATTATTATTTTAATAAATTTTCGGGATGCCTTACAATTACTTTCGATAACTCTATTAACAGATCACTTAAAAGTTCTATAAATAGACTACTTGTAAGAATGGATTACCTAAAAACAATCAACCACTTGCACACCAATTTCAACTATCCCCGTATTATTGACACGTACAATTAGCTCTGAAGAAACTAGCTGAAGGTACGTTGTTGACCTCATATTATATTTGGTAGTCATGCTGAAACTCATAGAAGAAATGAGATGGATGATGCATCTACACTATCCTTAGAAGATTTAGTCTAATTTATTTTTTTAATTTTTAAAATTACTAAAATATATGTGATTCTACTAATGGGAATCGACATAAAAATGATGAGTCCTTACTAATTTATCGTATGAGTTTAGACGATAAAGAACGACGAGTTTGAAGCTGGATCCGTTTTTTGCCATTCAGGTAAAAAACTATGACGAAATAATTAAACATGTCATATTTTATCATATAATTGGTATATACTACGAAATATGAAAAGCATATCATATTTGAGGTTTTTTCTGTATTGTAATAGCTTTGACGTGTAATGATTTGAATCAAAACTACTATATTAATAGTTTAATTGATTAAAGATTATTATCAAATTTGAATATAATGTTTCACTAAACACTACTTAATAAATTTAAAATATTTGAATTCAAGATTTAAAAGTCCATTATCATAATTCTATAATTGTATCTTTTAAAGGATGCAAGGATGTTTGGGTGGGAGCGGTAGAGAGGGGGGTTTTGGAGTGTCTAGAGTCCTTGAGGTTGGCTACTTGTTTTATATGAATACGTTGAAATTGTCAAAAGAGTGAGATTACTTGAAAGAAAACTCCTGGTTTTTCATATGACTGTAAAACGGACAATGACCCTACACTAATTTTTGTTTCTAAAACATTTGTAAATGGATTGTATTCTCTTTTTACTCAAGTATTAAGATGTCTCCATTTGAAGCTTTGAAGGGTTATCGGGCTCCTCAATTGGCTTTTTCTGCTCATCTCAAGGACCTTAATTCTGATTCTTCTGATGTCTTACAACAGAGGTTGAAATTTACCTTGTGGTATTGAAGGGAAACTTGCGGGTAGCCAAGGATAGAATGAGCGCATTCACTGATAAGAATCAACAATATACTACATGCCCTCAAGCTCGATTTTGACATACTGGCGACAAAGACGCTCTGTGGCGTAGTTGGTCATGATCCTACAATAAGTTTAAGCAAGATTGTGGTCAAGAATGCAAAATTCGATCCTCGAGGACAAGTATTTTAAGGTATGAAGTAAGATTGGCTACGATCCTACTCACGACTCAAAGTTAGAATCACACTTTAAGATATTAAAAGCCAAAAGTTGTTACTTTAGTATTTGTTATTTTACATTTTACATTCCAAAAACATCACATCAAGGCATGTCACCAGCTAAGGATTCTATAACAATAACGTATTTTAAACTAATTACTTAAAACGAAATGAATTAATCTCTCTCTCCTACTCTGTAGCTTTTATCTCTCAAATAAAGTTTTTCTATTCTCAACCAGTCTTTTCTCTTCTCATCTAACTCTATTCTTCTATCAATTCTTGCCTTTCTTTTATTTATTCTTTTAATATTTATCTAAACCCGTAGTAACCTATCAAGTCGCTACACACCCCTTTAAAAGTATGGGTGCAGTTTCTGGCCTCGATCAATCGGCGACATCCCAGATTAAATCCTTCGCAGATCCGTATGTGACCTCGGGCCAAGCACGCTGGCTAATACTTTTTACAAAGGCATTCCTATAATAATGTCAACAATGTGATCTAACCTCGTTAAGTATTAGAAGTTTTCCAAATTACATGACCACCAATTTATGGCTAACCTGCTTTCTCAAGCCTTCCGATAATCTCATGTAAGATAGCATTGTTCTCATGATTCGAGAAACAAGTGGACTTTGTACATTACTTCCATCATCTTCAACTAATCCATCAACATTTTCGCTTGACTCTCAATAACACAAGTTGTTTGGCTATCTTGAATTATCAAAATGATCCATATTTACCGAATCAAGATTTGATGCCAATAAGTCATCTCTTCTAATATTTGTGAATTAGTCTGAAAGAAATTCAAGAATCACAAATTTCTCAATAACCCGCATTTAATTCAAATACACAATAACGACAACCCCAATGCTCTAACAAAGCCCCTAGACGAATTGTACAATAAAACCTGGGCAACGAAGTGCAACCCGGGGATCAAATTGTCCTTTTGACTAATTCCATGATACTCGAGACCAATTTTTGACTCCATATGACATGGAAATCAGCATGAATTCACATGGCTATAATAAAAGCATATATGGTCATAGTAACCACTCAAATTATCTTTTTTAGTATATCAAAATTGAAAATATATTGTACAAATAATCAGCTAGTTGAAAAATATAATCACAGAAGTTTCTAATTCAGTGGGTAATAATGACAAAACAGCTTATGGGCAACCCCAGAAACATAAACATACACAGTAAGAGCTGCTTAATTAATCACTATAGTAATATTTGCTAAGAACAAGTCAAGAGGTCACGTTTCAGAAAATTGTGGAGTATATGTAAAGGGAGATTTGAGGGGAAGAAATACATTCTTTATGCTTCTTTTGAAGGTATGCTGCTAGTTTAGTAAATATCGCCATCGAGACCAGCGTCTCGAGCAAAGGCCCCGACGACGGTATCTCCGACCTCTTACAAAAAGCCCGCGCTGGTAGCCACGCATCAAGCCGCTTCCCGATCCATCGAAAAGCCACTTGCACTTCTGGCCTCCTCGACATAGCGCCACGACGCTTTTTTAACTTTTCAACCTTAAATTTTGTGCATTATTTAAAGTTCTCTTCTTTGAAAAACAAAAAACTTTTTGCAAATCTTTTCGACCTAATTTCCTCGAAAGAGCATTCAATCTATCGCGAAATCGTACAAGAAAAGTCATAACTCCTATATTTAATTCATCATTATCTGTGGTAGCTCTACCGCGCTGATAAATCCATTTCTCAATCATTTATCAGATTGAGCGAAATCCTCATACAAAGATAGGTCGCTTATTCTGGTACGAAAGAAGATATTTAAACTTTAGTCAATAAAGCGGCTCCTAATCGCGCTGACAGAAATAAATCCCAAATTTGCAATGAGGCTTGTGCTGCTTGATAATGCGCCAGGTGGGTAGTTTCTGTCACAGCTGTGGTTCAAACATTTCTTCAAGCTCGCTATCTTCGCTAAAAATCCCGAGGCCGAAGTTCGACGAAGAAGAGAACCGAAGCTCGTTTAAAATCAAGGCTGTATTGTTTTTTTCTTTCCGCTTCTTTACTTTCAAGTAATCTTATTATTATTGCTAATCAATTTAATTATTAATATTGTCAATTAATCATTCTCGAAATGCAGAATGGGTCTATCGCATTAATCTATATTCTCATTGTTTATTAATTCGCATTCTAAAGATTAAAACTCGAAAAGCTTAATATCGTGAATTTAAACCTTATTCACCCCCTCCTCTGGGTTGTTAAATCTAGGCTAATGTAAGCCCTGATAGATATGTATGCTAAAAGTGGAGAGCTTCAAGCAGCTGAATCTATATTCTCAACGGTAACCAGGCCTGACTTACGTTGCTGCAATTCCATGCTTGGAGGATACGGCCACCATGGAAAGTCGAAAGAAGCATTTAGAGTATATGATGAAATATCTAGGAACAGTCTCTCACCAGATCAAGTAACATTTTTATCTTTGTTCGCCACTTGTAGCCACCGCGGGTTGGTGGACGAAGGAAAGCTATTTTGGAGTAGTATGGAGGAACTTGGAATAAAACCTGGACCCAAGCACTACTCTTGCATGGTGAGTTTGTTAAGCAAAGCTGGATTGCTGGAGGAAGCTAAAGATTTTATATCCAAGTCTCCTTTTTGTGATGACTATTTAGAATCATGGAGAACTCTCCTCAGCTACTGCATCACCAAGGAAAATTCCCAGATAGGTATTCAAGCAGCCAAGCAAATACTAAGCATAGATGCGGAGGACAGTGCTGCAAACGTATTGCTGACAAACCTCTACGCTGCAACAGGAAGATGGGATGGTGTTGTGGATATAAGAAGGAAGCTCAGAGGTTTTTCCTCACTCAAGGATCCAGGCTTAAGCTGGATAGAGGTTATGAAAAACATTCATGTATTTTCTTCAGGTGATCAGCTGCATTCAGATGTCGATGAAGTGAAAGCTGAACTCCATAGACTAATTGGAAACTTGACACTACTGGAAGTGGAGGAATTGACATGAAGGCATTTTGGCATTTCAAAAAAAGGAGCTCGCCAAAGCACAAGTGGATATATGGTCTGGTAGTTGGGACTATAGACGCACGTAGCTGTTAAATGTTCAATACTGATGTGCTAGACACAGCTAATAATATGAGAGCTTCTACATCTCTGTGCACCTCAACTTGGCAACAATGGATATTTGGCAGTTTCAAATTGAACTGTAATTCAAGATGCAAACGTGTCCGCAATGCTAGACATTGCCTTCACACAGAGATGAAGGGTAACTCTTGGTCGTCACTAACCCGGATGGAAGTTACTTTCATTTACACAAGCATCAGAAGAGACTAAAGGATTTTATTGATTCTACCTAGTATGTAACGACTGCAGAATTTTGTCAAATCAACCTTATAGCATATAGAGAGAAAGTGAATTAGAGCACACAAAATAAAAGAAACAGAAAGGATAATGACAATTACATCTACCTGAACTAATAAGAGTTTGTAAGGCTACATAACCACCAAGTAATGAGTTTTACAGTGAAATGGAAACTACATTATCATAGTTGGAAAAATAAACTTCAACTTGACACACCAATGTTGAGGAAACATACATTAGTGCAACAAATCAGCTAGACATTGCAATCAGCTTATGCTATCACCTTGCAATCCAGCCCAGGTTAATGGCAGTCTATATAACCAGATACTAACGGCGACCAGTGCGACTCTTTCCTCTTGCTTTCTGCAGATATAAGAATATGGAGAGAACAATTAGGAGCCTGAAAAGGCTATACATGCAGGACAGATAAGAAAAAAGTTGCCTCCTCAATCTCTAGGGTCTATAAGCATAAAAGTAGCTGTATTTCGCAAAGATGGTGAGAAAGAGGACACAAAATTTGAAAACAGTGCATAGTTCTCTCGTTTTTGTCAATATGCCCCCAAATGGTAGAGTTGCATGGAAAACAATGTGGTGGTAAAAACAACAGCTTCCATTCGGTAAAGGAGGATGTGGTGGTAAAAACAAGTAGCGCTGTTAATGAGCTGGGTAAGTTGGTACCAGTCCGTCAGACCACCCCCAAACACAGTCCAAAGGATAACTCTCTGGATTAGTGAGACGGTCCCTGTCCTGGTCCCGAACTATGACTCGATAAGAAAACCGAGTATACTCATCTAATATCGTTATTTTTAATATTACTGTACTCACTGAACAAGTAATGTCAAATCTAAATATGTAGAAGCCCAGGGATTGCCAAACAGAAAAGCAAATTATCTAGAACCAATTATAGCACACATGCTCAAAATTCACACATACATAATACACCGTCTCCTTCATAATTATAGCTACTTAATCACAGGCGCACACACATAGTTACATGCTCCATCCCAAATTGAAGCTAAACACTTACAGATGCAGTGTTGAAGCTAGAACCTGATACTGTTGCACCACCTGTAAGAGAAAATAAATTGTCAAGTCCCCAGGCAGTAAAAGATACTCTGTATAACACAGTTAAAATAATTAAATTTCTGATATAAGATATGACCTATAATTTTCTTCCTTTCAATTAGTATTTTTGGACATCAAATTACTTCACTAAATCAGTTTAGCAGAACTCACAGAAACCAGGGAATTTAAAGCAATGGCTAGCAGAGTCTTAGGCTGCTCTGACAAAACTAAGCAAAATAGTTGACAAACTAGATCAAATGATGAAGAAGTCATAATATATGGAAGCTAAGATATAATTTCAGCTTCCTGTTGGTTACATTAGTCCAAATATCATGATAAAATGAAATAAAAACACTTGGAGCATTAAGCCTACATTGACAAACTGATATAAGTTGTGCAGTGAAACATGTTTATATAGTCATTAGACAGAGACTTCAGTAGCATCATTAATTCATTAACCTAAAAAAACCGTGCAATTCAGAACATGCATTTTTTAATATAAAATAGAGAAATCCAGTATATGCAACCAAACCAATTATAAAGTAGTATCAGGTTGATCTCAAGACAAAGTTACCTGAAGCAAAAGGTGTTGAAACACGGCATAAAGGATTGAGTCGAATCCAAATAAAGGTGGGGTGTTTGCTATTGCTGGAGTTGAAGATGAGGGCCCAAATAGAGATGGCTGGGGGCTAGCACCAGAACTTAGAAGGGAAACTGGAGCAGAAGTGGTTGGAGTGATAAATAGAGAGGGGGAAGATGTAGCAACAGACGGGGTACTAAAGAGTGATAATCCACTTCCGGATGAAGCAGATGGGACGTTGACAGATGAATTTGGAAAAAGTGAGGAACCAGGAGCAGCTGAGCTTGCAATCGACCCAACAGCCTGAACTGATGGTTGCGAGTTTGCAGGCAAGTGCAAGGTTGGATGTACCCTTCTGGCAGCAGCCTCGTGTTTAGCTGTTTCCCTTCTATCAGCCTCCAGAAAGGGGTCATTCCTCTCTCCTCGGCACCGTTGGTCGGTTAGATATGCTGATTTCATGGATTCAATGTATTGATGAATGCTTTCCACCTATAACACTCGGGATTAGAAATGAACTTTTACATGCTGCACGTAATACGCCTCATAAAAGAAACATAATCACATTAATACTCTATTAGAAGTTTAGAACTGATACATGATGATGATATTTTCACCACATCAATAGTAGCATTCTAAAACTGAGTAGAATGTGGTACAAAGCAGTGATAGATCTCAAGCTAATACTTGACCACATAGTCAGTATAATAGGAGAAAGAAAGTTTACAGTATATAATATGAGCCACTTTTGAATAAAAGGGATTGAATTAATAAAAAAAATCTAGATTATCAACAAGCTTACCTTAGCAGCCACATGAAGAAAAAAATCATGCACATTTGACATGACCTTCGGAAGAGATTGTAGCAATGAGGAATCAGAACTTAATGTATTCTTCTCAGAATCTGGGAGGATCAACTGTTCTAACTCTTCAACCCACTGAAGACATTCCAATAGATACTTCTCAAATCTGGAAACTGTTTGCTGCAAATAGGGAGATGGCTTCTTTGGCAGTCCACTATAAAAATCATAAACAGGCACTATAGAAGTGGCAGTCTGACCACTTGACAATGGACCTGCTGTAGCTCCAGAAGCCTGGGATGGAACTGTGGCACTTCCTGCAGTGCCTTTTTGTGGCTGGTGAAACCTCGGGCGTAACATCATGAATGAACGAACAGCAATTTCTGTGTTGCGCATCATATTTGCAACAGCTAGTAGTTCCTGGGAAATGGCCTTTTGTCTATCCATGCCTGTGCTGACTCCACCCAATTCCTGAAACAGGGAAGTAAAGTGATGTTTTAACCCAAAAGTGGTGAGGAAACATAGCAGTAAATAAAAAGAGAGATATTGTAACCCCTAGCAGACTAATTGTAGATACTAAAACTCCTTTTCAAATTCATAAGATCAATCAACCAACTAAAAACTGCATACTCAAGATTGCAATTGCAGAAGACATTGAGAGGATTGCAGTCACAATAGATTGGACTGACAAAACAGTTGACATGACTATATTTCAAGCAGACTAATTGCATAAGTTTTCCAATATGATGAATCTAGTTCTGAGTTCTGACCAAATTTTATATCATTCACAAGCTATTTTTATTGGCTTTTTCAAGGCGCCTTGATACTTGATAGCAAGCACATAAAATCTCTTGGGAGCCAAGAACTCTCGCGCAACAAGCTGATGCTAGTTGCACTACTAACTCCATTCACTTCTTGCCCTTCAGACTCAGGCACTCGGCTCATAAATTTTTAGTTTCGAACTCCAATACTAGAACTACAGCAACACACAGATATACAGTTGCTTCACCAGTCACCACATAGGCCAGATGAATCCTATTAGTTCTAATTTCATCATGAATCAAACAAGGAAAAGTGAAACATATATCTTGTAAATTATAGCCACAAGAAGGTCAATTCAACCAAAATTAGAAGGAAAAAAGCATGCTAGCCAAATGAATCGAAGCTAATGCTCAGAAGGCAAGAATATTACATACGACAATCAATTAGGGAACCAACAAATTAAGAATTAAGTACAAATAGAAACCTGAAACAGTCGACTGGCATCAAGATCCAATCCTCCATATGAAACCGATGAATCAGTAAGGCGGCTACATTGGTCTAGACGCTGACTCTCGTCCCTATACTCCAATACCCTCTCCCTACATCAAAATCTCACCCCAAAAAAATGAGAAACCCAAATGAACCCACACATACAGTCGCAATATAGTCCCGCCATTCCAAAATGGTCAAAATTAACAAATTTATAGACTTAATCGACTAAGATAAGCTTTATTTGAATCAAAACTATCATATTAATGGTGAATTACATTAATAATAGTAGCAATTTTACATATTTTCGACCAATTATTATTGGACATACTACCTTCCTCCTACATAATTTCATTGTTAGCTAACCATCAAATACGAAAAACAGTAAATATGAACTAAACAATGAAACATATAAATACTCATCGAATGTTTTTGATAGTTATTAATAAAATAAAAAGGAAACCTCCTCAATTTGTAAGAGGAAGTTTTGAGAATGAGGGTGTAAATCAGCCCACTTAGTATTATAAGTAGCCGGCGTCTTATCATTCGTAAACAAATACAATTGTTGTTGCTGCGTTTGTTGTTGTGTCTGAAACAAAGGTTGTTGTTGTTGTTGTTGGAAAGGCGATTGTTGTTGTTGAGGTTGTTGTGGTGTGAATGAGAATGCCATTTGCTTAATGGACTGATTGGGGGATTTGACTATTTATAGCAATGGATTTATCAGTCTATCAACAAAACATAAGCAGCCCTTGAGAATCAATCTTCAAACGTCACTGCAAAAAACATAAACATAATCAATAACTTGTTATCCATCAGATATCAAAACGACAATTAAGTTACCGATTTAGAGTATAAACCCCATCAAATATTTAATTTGATTTCAAACCCAGGGCGAGTAATACCCAAATATTATCCCCAAGTTGGTACTATTTCCTTTAAACAAGCTCAAACCCATTCAACATAAGGACAATTTGAATAGAAAGGCCAATATTAGTTCACTTGGTTAAAAATTGAGAATTGATTGGTACTTACAATCAGGATCTAGCTCTGCAGCATGTCTTGGTTGGAATACTATTGAAGGCTGACGAATAATTGGGGGATTTGCATTCTGGAGTGAGTTTATTCATTGGATTTCATTTTCGACTTTTGAAATTGGTCAAAGCCCTAGGTTTTCATATGGGAACAAATAATTAAATAATATTGACTTCAAGTATTTTGATTTTCACCTCATTATAGTTTATTAAATTTTTGTATATACAAACATGTATGTATTAATCTGAGCTGTTATACACACCCAAACAGTAAGAAATTAGCAGGAAATGCCTATTTTGCCCCTATTCAGAAAGTGCAGAAGCTACAAAAATTACGCTCTCGCGTAAAATACCATTTAAAAAGATTAAAAAAACACTATTTGGGCAGCGTGTATATTGCTTTCCTGAGGATGTTAATCTAATTAATTCAACAGGATTTGGATCAATCCGATCAATTTATGTATCAAATCGACTGACATTTAATCAAACAAAATTTATCCAATATTAAAATTTAGATTTGAAGCATTTTGACTTCATTAACAACTTCAAGTTATAAACGATTACTCTTTACTATATCTTTGTTGGATAATCGCTTATTATTTGAAGAAAATAAATGTGTGTCACAGAGGAAGACAATCTAAAGAGTTCACAGTGGAGCAAATTGAGCTATTGACTTCAAAGCAAGAAATTTTGCAATTGGATGTTAATATTGAACACCAATTACTAAATATTTATTCAAAATCCATTAGGTAATTTATGGGATCAAAGATCTTATGTGACAGTGTAAAAGCAAAAATCAACATTTTACATTATTATCAGAAACAAGAAGTTATCTCTGATAAATAGTCACCCTTCAGAGAATCTCAAACCATTTGATACTTAACTAAATGATATCCGGCAAGATTATAGTTCAAATTCACTTAAAAATATCCCAACACTAAATTCCAGATACAGGGTTGAATGCAGGCTAATGCAAGTGTTGTTTTTGAAATTACTAAATAATGCAATAATTGAGCTCAAATGACCAAAAGAGTTCCACAGCCACATAGGTGTATCTTTACTGGCCTCAAAACGTCATTTTAGGAGTATGGTTAGCTATCATTCTCATTCGCTTCGAAGGGCTTCTACAGAGACGTTTCGGTTGATCAATGGGATCTTGCCTTTGTGTAACCTAGACTTATAAGCTTTTGTATCAGTTTCTTCTCTGCATCCGCCTGAGTGCATTAAACAGAAAATTTATAAGCAAAAGAAAATTTTATATGAATAGGAATAACAACAAAATAAATACTCCCTAGTCCCTCCATTATAATTTCAATGAGCTACTTACTACGGAGTATTTTAGTTCAGTTATTAAAAATTTATGAGCTCTTTCCTTATTTGTAACAACACTCTTTTGTAAGTCATGTAGAAGGAGCTACTTACTATAGCTACTTAGTCTTCTCATGGATGTAATTGTAGAGTTAGACCAGGTCAACCACCTTATCAAAATATTTTCAGAAAGTCAAAGTTATTCAAACTGATAAGGAGAGAGTAGAGTTCTATATTTGGTTAAGTTTAACTGCAAAAATTGTAATATTACACTAGTTAATTTAAGCAGACATGAAGACAGAAGAATACACATTTTAGATACTGGGGAGGAGAATGTTGTTCAAATACATTGCACCTGCAGGGTATGTAGTGAGAGAGAGCTCAAACCTCGAGAGTTGTATTGTTCTTTGGGATATTAGAAGATAGCACAATAGGGAGACCAGTCCTGAGAACTGCAACATAAGTTGCAATATATCATGACTTCAAAGAATGGATAATATTTAAATGAGATACCATGACTCCATGAGTAACAATTTACCTAAGCGACGTGCAATGCTAGATCCTGTATTGTCAGATGTTCCACCAATTAAAGAAGCAACACTGACTGTATTGCTCTGTTTAAGACACCAAAACCAAGATAGAGGTTAGTCACGGGATCAACATATTTTACACTACAATAATTACAGAGAACCATTGACAAGTGTAGCACAGAAATGAGCAAGTACTAAACTTACAGGGCGTGTAGGCGCGGCAGCATATAGATTTCCAAATTTAGCAGAATCACAGCCGATCCATGCATATATCTATGCAATCATGGACATAATCAGAACATGGATATAGTATGCTTCCAATTATCATCCACATGAAATGTAAAAATAAAGAGACTTTAATAGATTTTAGGCGGCTCTGAACATAATAACTTGGAGAAGCTACTCCGGAGTCCATATCTGCTTTTTCAAGTACTTCAATTGGAGATAAATAAGTAAAAAACTTGATTAAGATAGGTAATTTTTGTTTCTAAAACATTTGTAAATGGATTGTGGCTCCCTTTTTACTCAAGTATTAAGATGTCTCCATTTGAAGCTTTGAAGGGTTATCGGGCTCCTCAATTGGCTTTTTCTACTCATCTCAAGGACCTTAATTCTGATTCTTCTGATGTCTTACAACAGAGGTTGAAAGTTACTCAGGTATTGAAGGGAACTTGCGGGTAGCCAAGGATAGAATGAGGGCATTCGCTGATAAGAATCAACAATATACTACATGCCCTCGCTCGATCATGATACTCTTGAGGAGTATGCCTAGGGGGAGGAAAGTGTCATGATCCTACAATAAGGAAGCATGTGGTCGCAAATGCAAAATCTTGATCCTTGAGGACAAGGATTTTAAGGGGAAGGGGAAGGCATTGTCATGATCCTACTCATGACCAAGTAGAATCACACTTTAAATATATTAAAAGCCAAAAGTTGTTACGGAGTATTTGTTATTTACATTTTACATTCCAAAAACATCACATTGCGCAAGATGTCACCGCCAAGTGATTCTATAAATAATGAATGTATCGAACTAATTAAGAAATGAAATGAATTAACTTCTCTCCTACCTAGAGTTTATCTCTCTAGCAAGTCTTTTCTATTCTCAACCAATCTTTTCTCTTCTCATCTAACTCTATTCTTCTATCAATTCTTGCCTTTCTTTTATTTATTCTTTTAATATTTATCTAAACCCGTAGTAACCTATCAAGTCGCTACACACCCCTTTAAAAGTACATATACGTGTAGTTTCAATGCTCCGATCAATCAAGACATCCCAAGCATTAAATCCTTAAAGGGGTATCCGTAAGTGTACCCTCGAGGGCGTTTAGTATTGCGCCACACTTTTTACAAGATTCTATAATAATGTCAACAATGCGATCTAACTCGCTATATTAATAGAAGTTTTCCAAATTACGCTACACACCCCTTTAAAGTTATTATTACAAGCCTGCTAAGTTTTTAAAGTTCTAAATTGGCCCGATCAATCGGCGCATCATCCCAAGATTAAACTCTTAGCCGCATCCAAAGTGTACCCTAGGCTTAGTAATGGCGCCACACTTTACAAGCCGCATTCTATAATACCTGCTACCAAATTTGATCTAACCCGCTAAGGATAAGTTTTCCAAATTACATGACCACCAATTTATGGCTAACCTGTTTCTGAAGTCGGATAATCTGGAAGTGAAATGTAGCATTGTCTACAGTATCGGAGAAACAAGTGACTTGTACATTACTTCCATCATCTTCAACTACTCCATTATCAACATTTTCAGTTTGACTCTCAATAACACAAGTTGTTTGGTCTTGAATTATCAAATGATCCATATTTACCGAATCAGCATTGATGCCAACGGAAGTCATCTCTTCTAATATTTGTGAATTAGTCTGAAAGAAATTCAAGAATCACAAATTTCTCAATAACCTGCATGAATTCAAATACAATAACGACAACCCCAATGTCTCTAAATAGGCTCCCGGTAGATCGAATTGTACAATAAACCCCAATGAAGTGCAACCCGGGGGATCAAATTGTCCTTTGACTAATTCCATGATATTCAAGACCAATTTGTGACTCCATATGACATGGAAATCGCAAGATGAATTCACATATAATAAAAGCATATATGGTCATAGTAACCACTCAAATTATCTTTTTTAGTATATCAAAATTGAAAATATATTGTACAAATAATCAGCTAGTTGAAAAATATAATCACAGAAGTTTCTAATTCAGTGGGTAATAATGACAAAACAGCTTATGGGCAACCCCAGAAACATAAACATACACAGTAAGAGCTGCTTAATTAATCACTATAGTAATATTTGCTAAGAACAAGTCAAGAGGTCACGTTTCAGAAAATTGTGGAGTATATGTAAAGGGAGATTTGAGGGGAAGAAAATACCTTTTCCCCTTATGCTTCTTTTTGAAGGTATGCTGCTAGTTTAGTAAATATTGCCTCAAATCGATTTTCCTTTTTAGAAAATTCCTAAGTAATTTTTAATTTTGTTGTATAAAAGAAAAATAAAAAATTACCTTGATCAATAACTTGTTATCCATCAGATATCGTAAAATTTGACAATTAAGTTACTGATTTAGAGTATAAACCCCATCAAATATTTAATTTGATTTCAAACCCAGGGCGAGTAATACTCCAAATATTATCCTAAGTTGTAATATTCCTTAAAACAAGCTCAACCCATTCAACATAAGGACAATTTGAATAGAAAGGCTAACATATTCACTTGGTTAAAATTGAGAATTGATTGGTACTTACAATCAGGATCTAGCTCTGCAGCATGTCTTGGTTGGAATACTATTGAAGAATGAGGGCCTCACGCCTAAGGCTTCGAGGTTTACTAGCTTGTTACAAGCATCGTCGACTCTTGGAAATCAGTTGTTAGGAAATGTGGAGTGTTGGATGATGTATGTGTTCATACAGCTCTACTTGGTGTGTATTCTAGTTGTGGAAATTTGGATTCTGCCAAGAAAGTTTTCGTTTGATGGATATTAAAGACATGGCTTGGGATTTCATGATCTAGGGTCTTACCGGTGGAATTAACGGGGCCGGGTAAACCGTCCGAGCACGGGCGGTTCAAGGGGGTAACCCGCCTAGTAACAGCTCTAATAGTAAACTACTCAAATTATTCCTTTTAGCAGTATATCAAAATTGAAATATATTACAAATAGTTAGCTAGTTGAAAACAGTAATCACAGAAGCTTCTAATTAAATAATGAAGCATTAGCTGAAATTGCTCTATTTTAATTAAATTAACAAGTCAATTAAAATACTAACGTCAAATATCTAATAACTTATCAAGTTATTCATCAATCTGGGCTGCTAATCGATTAAACCCCTGCAAGCTTTAACTAATTGCTGCTCATCAACATATATTCGAAAATATATAAATATCGAGAGATACATTTCTCAACATGTAAATCTCGCTTTTAATTTCATTCATTTAAATATCTTTCTATCATCAGACAGCTGCATTTAATCTCTACTACCGTGATACTTAGAGTCAGATAATAATAAGAATAATTTGACCAATTAATATTATTATAACGACACGAAAACATTCAGCTTAATCGCCTTTAACCCATTAAATTATCACGAACTCCACACTAAGAATATAAATTACTAAGGTGAACAAGAGCTTCTCGTGCGTAAACTCGCCTTAACCAAATCTGCAAAACGACCGATACACAATCGTCAGACCCGACACAAAAAGTGAATCAATTCTCATCGATTTCCAACAAATACCACGACGTGAACTCATTTCTTTGTGCCTCCCTTCTAATATCGATTCTCTTCCAAAAGAAGTCTTCTCCTCTTTGATCGGCGGTTAAAAAACTATCATCAGGAAGACCTGAAACACAAGCTCCTATCAAAAGTAAGTAAATCAGACTATTGGCGATCAAGAGCCATGCAAGCCATTCCACTCAAGCAGTAAAGGTTTTAAGTTACTTATACATTGTCACATGAAGCAAATTTCAAGTGGCTAACTCGTCATGGGATCAACTAATAATAAGAGAAAGATACATTGGGTAGCTTTTGATAAACTCAGAGACAGAGTTTGCGAGGATCGGGCTTCGTGAGATAACCATGCTTTTAATATTACTTATGTCGGCCAGTTGAAAGCTGGTAGAGTCAGTATCAAACCCTTCGCTTTAACTCCGACACAAATGTTTAGAGCAAAGTACTACCCTCATTGTAACTCTCGAATGTATCTTCGACGCCCAAATTCTAACACGTGAGTAGTTTTTCACCGCCGTAGATCTATCATCAAGTGGAACAAAGTGGACAGTATGCAATGAAAAATCTATAAAAGTATGGCATTTCAGATGGCTTCCACATACGCACTCAAACAAGCCAATTACCCCCAATCAATCCGGATTATGCAATTCTGAGAGTGAGTGACTTAATTGATAGCGAAATAGGGGTGTGGAAAATTAACCTCATACGGCATATGTTTCTAAGTGTGGATGCGGATGTTATTTTTAGCATGTCATTAGCCAAACATCTGCTGTGAGGATACTTTGTACGGACAGGACAAATGGACATTTCTCAGTTAAGAATGCATACAAATTATACGTATAGCAATCATAGAGCATCATGCTAAATTTCAAGACAAATATGTGGGTCATCTCAACTTTCAAGGATATGTGAAAACTAAAGTTTCTAGATAAGGTAAAGCATTTTTTATTAAGAGGACTTATGAACTCCCTACCAACATCAAATAATCTTGTGAGAAGACAAATACAAATTGACCCCATATGTAAATTTTGTGATCATTACAAAGAATCGGGCTGTCTAATTTATTTAACATACGCAAATGGCGAAAGTGTCCTCAGAAGAACTTACTATTCAAGACCTAAATCGGAAGGAGCAACAACCTTTCCAAGATGTTAACAACGAAGTGTCTTACTCCCCAAAGTTAACGAGTTCCTTATCTAGTCACACGTGACGCTGGGACTACGGTACTCAAATGTGAACTCCTCAAAACGAATCTAGGTCTTTCTGCGCCCAAAGAGATTACAAGCAAGTTTCACAAGGCTTTTCCCATAAATCACATCTTCCCGCACTGTAACAACGGGAAGGAGATTAGCTCGAGGAATACTGCTCAGAGTGGCTGGTCTGCTGCTTACCTTGTTGATGAACCCGAAATTCAGCCTCAGATCCGCATAACCTGATTTAAGCGAGTCTCCGAGGCTCTTCGTATGGAAAAAACAGTGACTCTCCGGAGAATATTGGGGGTAATGGGCACTGCATATCTCGCATTTGTTGAAAGATTTCCAAAAGGAGGCGGAGCTTTCTTCTCCCCTCATTTCAAAGCGCCAAACAATGCTAATAAGTGGTTGTGGTCAGCGAGGTTTCATTTATAGCTTCTCAGGTCGGTTTGGGTCGAGTCTTAGAGATCCAGAGATGTCTCTCTCCCAACCCGCTTTTTCTTAAATAAATTTTGGCGCCATTTTTACGTTACGGGCTCGACGAAGCCTCCGCGACTCGTCTCAGTTATTGCCGATCAAACTTTGCTTTCGTCCGAGATTTCAGTTTTCAGGGTTCTTTGTGGTTTGGCTTTTGGACTACCTTTATCAAGTTCAGGTCGGGTTTCGAGGTTTTGCCCCCTTTGTCAATATTTATGTACTTTATTTATTTTTGGAATAAAAATCATCACTTATTTAAAAAAAAAAGCATTCTTGAATCATGAATAACATTAATATGAAATAAATACGTAGAATGAAGATTTACTCTTCCGTTCTTATAAAATACATAATTCATTTTTAATTTCATTCCCCACAAACTAATAATAATAAAAACTAAAAATAATAATAATAGTGATTTACTTAGATGGTTCTTGAAAACAACCAATTTGGGAAATAGTAAGTAATCAAATTGTATGTTAGCATGCAAAAAAGGATTGGACTTTGAGTTCAACCAGCATTAGAAAATATCAACATTCTCTTATACTCCTTCCGATTTTTTTTACTCGACATCCTAACATTTTTCACGTTAATTAACTATATTCCCTAATCAATAACTAAAACAACAATTAATAGCATTAAACATAAAGTAAAACTTGTATATTCACTACGTAACTTTTACGTTGATACGCTCAACGAAGGGCTTGTAACTTTTGAATACATTAAGTAGGGGCTTGTTTAAAATGAAAAACTAATGAAACATTGCATTGAAATTTCAAAGTGACAATTATTTCAAAAAAAAATTGCTAGGATATCAAGTAAAAAAAACTGAAGGAAATACTAAATTATTTATTCCATTCTAATTGACTCTGTCATTCTTTGTGATGAAGTTTTAACTATCATAGCATAAATTATTTTTTATTCCTCATATTATACATATAGAATAATATCATTGGATCTATTTTTAAATACCTTTGTACTATTATTACTTATAATTATTCATAATAAAAAAGTATGTATATTAAAGTTTCACTTCAAAAGTAAAAAACATCTATTAATATGATTTGATGAGCAAATTCCGACCTATGTGTACTAAGGTGGTGTAATTGTACTACTAAAATTTTCATTTTTTTTAATAAGCGGTATTATTGTGTCACAATTTTTTATATTTTTTCATTTTAATATTGTTTAAAAATATTGAAACTATTGTGTACTATCTAATTGTAAAAAGACACACCAATAAAATGTTGATCCTGGATCCGCCTCCATAATTGGTTGAAGGTAGGTGGAGATGTTGTCAAAAAGATAGATCATTAGCTTCAATTTGTTGACATTAAAATAACAAATAAATCATTCAAATATAAATGTATAAGGTTGAAATATATATCCAATTATCATGTGTTTGTATGGTTTACCAATCTGTTATTTGGCAGGGGTAGTTGAGCTATCCATCATTTCTTGTAAACACTCAACCAATCGACATTAAATGGTGCTGCTTCTCCTCCACCTTTCTTGATTGAATAAACGTGTCAACTCATTATAGTCCCCATCTTAATGCCCCTCTCCTTTTCTTCCCTCTCCCCAACTAACCAAAAAAAAAGCATATTTGCATATATGCTAGCCTACATATATTCCATTCTCTTCTCTAGTTATATTTGCATCTTATATTCATTTCCTTTCAAAAACAAGAAAACAAAAAGAACCCACAAGAACACAAAGTTGTCTCAAATTATTGCATATATAAGTTGAGATGGAAAGTAATCCAAGTATAGAAATTATGGATAAAGAGAGATTGACGGCTGAGATGGCCTTCAAGGAGGATGATACTTCATCAGTTGTAATTAAAATCAGGAAAAAATTGCCTGATTTTCTACAATCTGTGAAGCTAAAATATGTTAAATTAGGCTATGGATACTCATGCAGTGCTGCCACACTTGTTATGTTCATAGTATTTTTACCATTGTTTGTAACCACATTGTTTCACCTCATTGAAAGCCTAAATTTCAAACAATTTTTCTTGAGTAGTCATCAAAATATCACCATGGGTCTTATTATTAACGTGGGAGAAATCTTTTCTGGCTCATTGGCACTCATGTTCATTTTTGTCAATGTTATTCTGCTTGGCTTGTACTTGGCCAAGCGACCCACGCCCGTCTACTTGGTAGACTGGGCGTGTCATAAACCAGAAGACCAACGGAAAATATCCGTTGAGTCGTTCCTGGATATGACACAAGAAAATGGTGCATTTGCAGAGGATACTATTGAATTTCAAAAAAGAATTTCGACACGGTCCGGTGTAGGTGATGAGACTTATTTACCAAGTGCAATCACATCTAGACCTCCCAATTTGTGCATGAAGGAGGCCAGGGTTGAAGCTGAGGCTGTAATGTTTGGGGCACTTGATTCTCTGTTTGCCAAAACTGGAGTTAAACTGGAAGAGATTGGGATATTGATTGTCAATTGTAGTTTGTTTAATCCAACACCATCTTTGTCTTCCATGATTGTTAATCATTACAAGTTGAGGCCTGATATCAAGATGTATAATCTTGGAGGAATGGGATGTAGCGCTGGTCTAATATCTATTGACATGGCGAAACATGTTCTCAGAGCCAACCCCGATACTTACGCAGTCGTTGTCAGTACCGAGAACATCACTCTGAACTGGTACTTTGGCAACGACCGCTCAATGTTGTTGTGCAATTGCATTTTCCGGATGGGAGGCGGGGCGATTTTGTTGTCAAACAAGGCCCGGGACAAGTCCCGGGCCAAGTACCAGCTCATCCACTCGGTCCGTACCCATAAGGGATCTGATACCAAGAGCTACAACTGTGTCTATCAAAGGGAAGACGATAAAGGAACTGTAGGAGTTTCCCTCGCCCGCGAACTAATGGCAGTCGCGGGCGATGCTCTCAAGACAAACATAACCACATTAGGTCCTTTGGTACTCCCCCTATCGGAACAATTCATGTTCTTCGTCACCCTGGTGAAGAAAAAAATATTAAAGTTAAAAGGCGTCAAGCCTTATATCCCTGATTTCAAACTCGCATTCGAGCACTTCTGCATACATGCCGGGGGCAGGGCCGTGTTGGACGAGATTCAGAAGAATCTGAATCTCTCCGATTGGCATATGGAACCGTCAAGAATGACGTTACATCGATTCGGAAACACGTCCAGTAGTTCATTATGGTATGAATTGGCCTACACAGAGGCCAAAGGGAGGGTGTTGAAAGGAGATAGGATTTGGCAGATTGCATTTGGTTCAGGATTCAAGTGTAATAGTGCTGTTTGGAAGGCTCTAAAAGAAATTCCAGCTGATAAGGTGTGTTTGGGTAATCCATGGAATGATTGTGTTGATTATTATCCAGTCAAAATGTGTCTTGCATCATAGCTCACAATAAACAGAATATCAACAATTAGCTCTTGTATGACACAATCAAGCTAATTTGCTGGAGCCTGTAATCTTGGCTCATTGTTGTTAATTATGTGTATTTAATTTCTGTTTGTATTTTTTTCTTGTAGTTTGTAGTCATCTATCAATGAAATTGTGATTATTAATATTATTGTTATATATAAATACAAGTTATTATGAACTTATAAGTGTTCTTCTAAATTGTGATAATTTAAAGAATTGCAATGCTATTGATATATAAAAAATAAATCAATTATCCAAATTACGATCTTGGTTCCGTCACTTCTTATAGCAGTGCCTAGAAAATAACTCAATTTTATGCTTAGATTGCTCTTTGATCGAACTAGAAGTTGTTTAGTTTTAAGGTATTAGTTGACTGGAATTGTAGTCAAAGTCGTTTCCATAAGCAAAATAGAGGTCTTCGGTAGCCGTTACACGTTAGTTTCATAAATGTAACCAGATTTATTGGAAACGAGTGAATGTTTGATAAACTCTTAATCCAACCATTTGATGGACCCTTTATTACTTTGCATGGTGCTGCAACTTGCACACCACAGATCATTTGTGACTACGACTGTCACAACTAAGGAGGGAGGGACATTAAGGATTAAGGGATAGTCCCCCAAACAATATTTTAAGGAAAAAATCTATTATTTCAAATATTAGAGGAACTAAGAGGTTCGAGGGACCCGTCGTTCCCAGAATATTGTAAAGAAAAAATCTAATTTTTCCGTTCATTTTTAATTGTCTTTTTAGGTTAATATTTTTATTTCAAATTACATTTATTTCTAAAAGATGAAAAATTATAATTTTATATTTTCAGCCATTTTGTTTACTTTTTTTTATTAAATTAATAATCAACCAATAATATGTTTCAATTAATACTATTTAATATTTTCTAATGTATTTTTTTACTACTTTTTCATTTTATTAATTTACAGAACGATTGCGAAGATAACTAAAAAGTTTAACGAATTGAAAGATCATTTTAAGAAAATGACATGGACAAGATATTTTGTTCCTTTTACATTGCACTATTTTTATTTTATTTATTTGGGCATCAACTCATTCGATTTTTCCAAATAAAAATCTTGATTACAACACTACTCATCAATTTGTGAATTAAAGCATTAGGTTCCCCATGTGTTGTCTAGAAATTGTGACTAGTAATGGTATTACATCCTTGCAACTTGCCACTAATATGAGAAGGAATCCAATAATACACTTGTGATTCTCAACTAGGTTTCTCGTACCTAATTACAGTACTCTATGAAAGTGTCGTCTCCCCAAATCATTTATTGCAAAAACGTCGTCATGTTATTTATTTTTGGGTTTATTGTATATAGCTCCTTAAAGTATTGAAAAATGGACAAAATACCCCTGAACATCTGAACATTGCCAATTATCCCGGACCCATTTTTTATTTACAATTTTTTAATATTGTGGTATCGGATTTGAATTGGTCATAGATCATGTGTATGATTTCTCATACTCCTTCATTCTAATTTGTTAGGGAGTTTTTATAGAAAAAAAAGAAGACGGTTAAACAAATAACTTTGCAAAGAAACAACCACAATCTATTCATATACAACCACAGACAAAACAACAATACAAAATAACCCTCACGATGTAATAACAAATCTATGAGATTAATAATACAATACAATACATCAATAAAATACAAAAGCACTAAATTAAAAATACAAAGAATTAACAAAAACAACGAGTAAAATAATTGACTCTTCATATTAACAATACAATACATTGAATAAAAAATACAAAGTTAATTAAATCAAAAAATAACACATCCGAAAGTATTATAAATTTAATGGGGAGAAAGTATAAAATTATTAACCCGCTATAAATCTATAATGTAAGAATGCTGTAAGTGTAAAAGAAAAGCCGAGTGATTGGGACCTGCAGTTAGAAAATTGTGAAGATTATTTCGATTAAGAGTTAAAAAATAAGTTGCTAATTTTAACTTAATTTTTGCTAATGATTTTAATAAGCACTTAATAATTAAATATTTAAAATAATTCATTAACAAACAAGCTTGCTTGTAATTTCAAACATCGTCAGTGCATAAAAAATTTACATCATCACTGCGAACAATGCGTACAAAAATTTGATTGGCTAGAGAAAGTTGAGATTTCATATACGATAAAAAAAGCACTCCAAAGAAGATGGAACAAAGGGTCTAATGTGCAAAGGCTGTGTCTGTTGCGAGGAGTAAATTGATCCCCCTTTTATACAGGTAACTGACTTGTTTTGGATGCGGAGGCCTACCTTTAATTATTATTGATACTATACCTTTTCTAATTATTTGTAAATCACGGTATGAATTTGGTCAATACAAAAATGACAGTGTTGCTCTAATCGTGTTAAAAATAGCTTAATTTTTTCCTATCCCTAAATCTTTAGTCAACCGGCTCAATTCCGCCTCTTTAATTTTACGACGCCGTGCCGCCTCTGTAATTACCGCAGAATCGATCATATCAGTCTCCAAGAATACACTTTCAAGGGCAAAATAGTATATATATATTAGATTCCTGGGGTCAACTATTAATAAATACAAATATATGTGGGTCATTTTAAAACAAATAGTAATTAAAAAGAATATTCTATTAGCATCTAAGCATATTCCATTGGCTTCTAAACAATAGTAATCGGTCAACGACCGGTCAATGCATTTTTATTTTTATTTTACCCAATTAATTATTATTTATTTTTTAAAATTGACCCCAAATTTAATATTTGTACACGCCGCTTTATCCTCCATTAAAACTATGATCGCGCAACTGAATCGAATATAAGCAATAACGCCTAACTGAATCGAAGCTTATTAATTCGCGGATAATCAATCTTCGATTGTAAAGTTTACGGGTAAATCGAACGGTTCAACAAAATTTAGGGACAGAAAGAAATTAATCAGTAAATATTAGGGCTTTGTGCACCTTTAACTTTGTTTATTAGTGTGAACCAAAAGTATATATCAATATTGGTTAAAATTTTTAGCATAAACATGTGACATCTTTTGTGTCCTTCCATATTTTCAATATTGGTTTTATTGACATTAGTATACGAACAAGATCTACTGCATTAATAGGCTAATGGTTATTTTGTTTTATTTTTGTTTAATGAATCGTGAATCGATGGGGTCAAGTGATGATTATAATGTATAGTTCATATGATAAATTATGATTGGCTAAATTTTATACTGGCACCTCAATTATTACCATCATTTCAAATAACCACCTAAACAATTGGAACTTTTTAAATATTTACCGAAGAAATTTTGACACACGAACTTTCAAATTCCATTTTTAAGAAGTTAATTGACGCCTACAAAGATGTAATATTTGTCAATCCACATTTATTAATCCCAACCAAAGGTACCTAAAACACCTATTAACCATATCATTTAACTATACATCTCAATTAAAAACAATTTAAAACGCAACTAACACCTTTTCATCTTTGCACACATCGAAACCATTCATCATCCCCACCAAAATCCAACACATAATTAAGTAAAAAACGACAGAAAACCGAAATCGACGACAAAGTCAAGAACAAGAAAAAACGCGAGGGGAAACCCCTCGAATCGTTATACACACACCAAAACAGTAAAATGAACAGTGTGAAATTACTATTTTACCCCTACCGAACACGGATCATGTTTGTTAACAAACAGGCGAATTTTGTCCATGCTAGTTAGTAAACAAAGCCGACTATGCACTTTGTTAGTTTTATAACAAGCTTAATTCGCTTGTTAAGCAAAACAAGTAACGACTCAAATTCGCTTGTTACAAAACAAGCATGGCTTCAATTGGCCATATGAAACAAGTATTTATGGCATTCGCCAGTTTGACAACAACCACATTTCGAATTTGCTGGGCCAGAATAATAATAATTTCATAATATTTTTACAAAGTGAAAACGCTCATTTTCTTACAAACACGAGTAATTCGCTCATTACTTAATTCATTATCTAATTCATTTTCATGTAATTAATTATTTGATCTATCAAGTTTTAATGCATTCGCTCATTATTTAATTATTTAATTTATTGTTTAATTCATTCGCTCATTATTTAATTTATGTAATCTTATTCGTTTCATTATTTAACTCATTTTTATGTAATTAATTACAAACATGAGTAATTGCTCATTACTTAATAGTGAATCAGTGTCGTCATGCACGTGAATCATGTCCTCGTTCTGTTAACTTAGTAAACGTTAACTTATTATGAATTTGCATAATGTAAAAAAATAGTAAACATTTACTATAATTATCGGATAGGAAAAAATAAATAAACGTACTGTAACATAGAAAAATATCATTTATCATATCTGAAAAATACACAATTGAAACTAATCATTCCAAAGTTATCCCGGTTGTTTCCTTGGGTCTCTCGATCTCGTAACTTGTAACCGGATAGCTAAGTGCCAGCTACGCCGAGGGTAGTATGAAATCGCCTGCCGAAAGGCCGTGCCGGGCGGATCGTCTCACTACTACCTTATCGGACTCCGGATGCACACCGCAACCTCCTGCCCCGAAAGTCGATAATGTTCTTACTCGAAGCCGTATGTACTATCGTGATGCGTTTCCATGTAGCGTTGTGATATCGAGGATCGGTTGCCGCATGGCCGCAAATCACAGAATGAAACAAGAAAATAATATGTTAGGTATATGATAATAAACAATATAATATAAGGCGATTTAAAATACACTTTAACAACATCATACCCGGCCGCGAGGCCGAGCAGAACATCGATCTACGACGGGGTACTGCCTAGCCTAAGTTGGGTTATGCACTCTAATATGAGTCCGAGGCATACCAACTCATGTAGTCGTCTCAAGTCTCAAGCAGAAGAGATATGCAAGTGGACCCCATCATGTAAGGTTGAACACGGTGAAATTGCATATTAGTCCAAAGCGTAATCAATCTCCGTACACTTTCTTTGAATATTCGCATTACCTACAAGTCGGGTCCCTCAAGCTCAACGGGCGGGGGCTGGATCGCTTTACCTCCCGAATCAATGTCGTACCCCTCTCCGCATATACGCTTTCATTGATATCTGGGCAGTCAGATGCAACCGTGATAATATGACACGCGGGATGAGATGGGCCCATGGTGTTCACACGCATTCCATGGCATAAATGGGAACGATGAAGCCATTTTTCCATACAATGTTATACAAAGTTAAATATATAATATTTTCATACATGTTCGCTATCCGATCCACTGCTTCTTATAGCAAATCAGCCGGCCGGGTCAGCCAAGCGGTGTTTGCTACCCATCGGGCGCTCTTTGGCGTCAAGTTCGGCAGCCCACGTGGTACCTCCAGTCGGCCGAATAACGGGAAGTACTCAGATCCAACACTCCAATACAAAACAATAACGGTGATTAGTTTTCTTCAAATATAAACATGAATAATCGAATTTTAATAAATACATGACTTAGTACCTCAAGTAGAGTTATACACCCAAATTGCCTCGATTCACTCCGACGCCTTCCTAGGCGCGTAAAGGTACGCGAGGGTACCGCACCCTCCCAAGCATATTCGCCGACTCTACTTCCGATACGCCCAAAGAAGTCTATCAGACCGAGTGTGCGTCCCAGATTTATCGACAAACAATGTCGTTCCCAGCAAATACCAAATGTAAGCACGAGCCTTACTAATAGGGTCCACTACGTCTGCAGAAGTGGCAAATTCTTTGATGCTCTTCAATAACACACTCCTACTGTTCCCTCGTTTAAACACGACCCTATCAAGTATGGCACCCGCATCGTGACGCAGCTGGGCCCGCCCCGCATGTGACGACCACAATGGGATTCCCAAGATAGCGTGCACATCGTGCAGAGTAATTGTCATTTCCCCAAAAGGCATATGGAAGGAGTTCGTTTCTGGATGCCACCGCTCAATGAAAGCCGTCACCAAGGCCGAGTTTGGTGTCTGAACGTTATTTCCCGATACGACGACTTGGCCGCAGCTGACAAGCATCCACCCACGTTTCATTAGCGGGCGGTGACCAACTGTTTGTTGCTCTATCCCTTGTTTGAACCAACAAGGGCTCAACGCTCGCCTAGCTTCTGATCTTTCTCCTACACATTTTCGCTTAAATGACTCAAGCCTACTTCCTAACTTCCTCGATTTCGGGGGGCCCTGCAATGGGCTCATTAGTATATCGCCTATAGTTTGGCAAACCTATGTTTTGACGTCTTCCTCGCGGCGGACGTTGACTGGGTTGTTGTACCGGGTATGCTTCCTCGTGACGTGTCAAACGAATGGACTGGTACGCCTCGTACGTGTCATACGATGGACCGGGTTTCTCGACCGTATACCCTCGCACTCACAAAGCGGATGAACCGGGTCGTTGAATTGGGTCTTCCACCACTTGACCTTTTTGCCTTCGAATCGACCAAGAATACTCCCCGCCTCCCGAACATTCCGCTTTAGGTCGTTGTTCACGATCGCCATCTTTAATATCTTTGACTACAATTACATATTTGCAAATTTTTATTAACTCTACAATTCCTTGTTTAATAAAAATGTACCATATTTCATAATTTATCGCATTGCATTACCATATTTCATAGTTTACTATATTTCATAATTTTACCATATTTTACTTATAGTCTAAACTTTACTATAATTTATTTATATTTCATATATAAATTTTGCTCAAAACTTTATCATAATTAATCAGTATTCTCAAAATTTACGGGCTAAAATTACCTTATTTAAATCCATAATTTACTATTTTTGACCATAGTTTACCATATTTCATAATTTCATCAAATTTTATAATTGTACGCTACGTCATTATTTTGGTATTTATTTTCTATAATCTAAAATTAACTATATTTTAAGTAATAATTTCACTTTTATAATTTCTGTTATTTTCATAATAATTTCATAATTTCATAATATTTCATAATTTTATAATTTCACTATTTGATATTTCATAATAATTTATACTTTCATAATATTTTTTAATTTTATTGTTTAATCATAATTTTTAATCATAATCTCATATTTCATAATTTCACAATGTCAATAATTTGTTAATATATAATTCATAAATCGATACTATTAAATAATTCATTACATTTTGATTCAATTTAATACACACAATTCATTCTCATTACACTTTAATAAACGCTAAGCATCGTACCGTAATCATTGCCTCGAATTGCTTTTTGTTGCATAACAAGCCATAAAATAATTTGGTTGTCATGAAACGAATAAATTATCTACCCGCTTGTCTCTATATTGCCATTTATTTCGATTATTACTTAACAAAAAGTAAGTAATTCGCTATAACAATAAATCTCGAGAAACATAATATGATTCAAATTGAATACACAAAATATGATTCGAATTACAATAAATCTTAACAAACAACCATAATTTTAAATACAAAACATAATATAATTCGAAATTGTTAACACAATTATAATACACAAATAAGTATATAATACACAATTCATAATCTTAAGAAACGGTTTCATAACATAATACACAATTCATAATAATTCATCAATTTCATAATAAGTACACACAATCTATATGTAAACAAATTCGTTTATAATATAAACAAATGATGAAATTTTTTACTTACTTGTGTATTGAATTGTTAATTGCTTAGAAAAACACAAAATTTGAGTTGTATTGCTTCCACAACAAATCCGCCGGAACAATTTATTGAAATGATTGTGTCAAATGCTCAATTCGCTTGTTATTATTTAAGATTTAGCAAAATTGCTTGTATATGGTATACCAAAATAAGAAATTCGTCATGACACAAAAACCAAGTGCAAATTGATCATATACAATAAAACCGCGGGCACCTTGTGTTATAAAAACCGGTATTAAAGCAAGTGTTGTTGTCACATCGGGCGCTTCGTCAAGCAAAGGCTGGCCAACTGGCTGGCCTGTCAAGGTTGCGGCAACAACCGAATTTTTTTCCACGGTTGTCGGAAGAACAAGCGAATTGTCACAAGGCTTGGTAACAAAATACCGAAGCCTCCTTTTATCGCTTGTCTCGGTAAGTGAGCAAATTTTTTTCATTCTGTTTAATCATGAACATTATATTTAGTTGTTAGTTGAACTAGCCATACCTTAATAAATTTGGTACTTTATCGCATCGATTTACCAAAAATTCGAACGTGATAATACACAATTTATTATAATTTCATAATCTTAATAATTTCATATTCTTTGATGCACAATTTATTACAATTTCATATTCTCATAATTAATATTAAATAATTATCGGCATTCAAAATTTAAACGAAAGTAGTAGCTCGACAAGACCACCGATTTGAAAATTTTATTACAATAATTATTAGTACAAATATTAGTACAATAATTATTTGAATAATTTTATCATATTTGAACAATTCAATTAACAATTAAAAAATTCGGCCGTTTGTCAATAATAAAGTGTGCAAATTCGATTCTTATGCAATAATAACAGAAATTCGGGCTGGGACCTATATTTATACACAATCGATTCTCTGGGCAAATAGGCAAGGCCACATCGGGCGGCCTTTGCCAGCCATGCAAGCAAGGTTATTAAATCAATGAGTTTCTAATATTAAGTAGAATAAATCAGCTTCTTTTTTTCCACGGTTGTTTACAAACAAGCGAATTAATGACTCGCTTGTTTACAAACAAGCGAACTATCCATTCGCTTATTACTAAACACCGAATTTTTTTCATTTTTGTTGCATCATGAACATTATATTTAGTTGTTAGTTCAAATAGTGCCATGGAATTAATTTGGTACTATATTGCATTTATTTTATAATCATGTTGACACGTATTCAAATCGGGCAACGTTTCAATTTACCAATCCAGAATCAAATTTAATTGGCCGAACGCCTCAATTATTAATTTAGTGTCATCATTCAAATTGTTACCAAAATTGCCACGTATTATTACACGCTTTATTACAATTTCATATTCTCCATAATTTCATATTCTCGAGTAATTTGATAATATTCCCCGAGTAATTTCATAATATTCTCGGATATAATTTATTAATTCAATGTATTACAATTAGAATGTATTGACCAACGATTCACCTCGGATGTATTAATAATTCATAATATCGTTGAAAATATTGACAAGAAATCTACACAATTCATAGTAAAATGTTAAGAAACAATTTCATAATAAATTACACAATTCATAGTAAATGTTAACAAACAATTTCATATAAGCTTTGTTGGTACTTTATATAGTCACATCAACTTAATTCACGAGAGTAGCAAATCGTGTGCAATTTTCTACAAGACTAAGAAGTAGAAGCTTTGTCAGGTTTTCAGGCAAAGATGAAAAATAGTTCTCGCACTACACAACATAAATTACCAGTTTCACGTTGGTGAGTAACCTATAAATAGCAGTGAAAACAACAACGAATTATGCGATCAAATTCAATATATTACACTACACCATCATATAATACTATCAAATTAACTTACCTATTACTAAATCATATTATCATACTATCAAAATAATTTACTTACTATACTACATCCTCTTACGTAACTGTGAATCTTCGATTTGATCAACTTCGATAGTTTCATTTTATCAGATGAAACTCGCCGACCGATTACGGTTAAATCGCTCCACTCTATCTTACATATCGGTGGATGAATTTAGTTATGAAAATCGTGAAGATCAATTTCCCCGACATGTCGAGGAATTTAGCAATCCGTATATGTCTTCGATGGCAGAAGAACTTTTTAACATGTTCTGGCCGGGCAGCCAGAAACATTACGCTATGGTCCGAAGTTCTAAGAAACGGGATGTAACAAAAGTGGGAGCATCAGTTCTTCGTTTGTAGTCATGACTGCATTGGCGTAATCCGAGCAAGAAAAAATTCACACGGGAGACGTCAACGCAGAAAGCCGGGTGTGAATTTCGGTTAATCGGAAAAGAGTACCTTCATGGTGGAAGTCGGTAGCATCTCAAAGTAGCATGAGACATAACCATCCATTTCAAATACGCCGGAGTGGTCTAGTTTGGGCCGTGACTAAGAATAACGAAAATACGTGGCTATTCGGGAATAAGAACAAATGATTTACCTCCAAGAGACATGCTTGTATCATTAAAGCAGGGCCGACCTCGGTAAAACGCTATGCACTTGCCTCGAAGCTACAACGCAGCCGGGCGAAGATATCGTGAAAGAGAAAAGAGGGATTACTGTGACGCCTGCAAAATTTTTTGTTTCTTTTGGGTAACAAAAGATAAATACTTCTTCGAATTTTAGTGTGTCGGGCTCACAACTCTGGAGATTTAGTATTCACCCACCTCCCATGCCAATGCCTCACGCATATCCTCGTTGATAACGCCCGATTGCACCTACAACACAAACATGTATGGTACGTGACTACTGAAATAGTTTTGAGCGACGAGTACAACAAAAACATTCACGGTATGTTACGCTTTCCTCGAACATGAAAGGGAGGAAAATTACACATGGGTTTTGACGTGGCTCCAAGCATTATTCACGGGCGAGACAGCCATACGCACTGTCACGCATCGATCCGCTTTGATAAATGCCTCCTGCAGTGCTCCTGGATCTAAACACCATCTATGCCTCATTTTTCACATTGAACAATGCCCTTAAGCAGAAAGAATCGTCTTCAACCGACGTACCGTGACAAGGTAGGATTCAAACAACGTTGGAACTGGCCATATCGGCAAATGCAATGCAGGAGGAATGGGAGGCAAAGTACGTGGAACATGTAACATTTGAGTACTCAAGGTCGGGCTCGATTGATCGATTATTGCGAAACGACATGGATCCTCCCCTTACAAAGTAATATCCCTCAGCTTTGGTCACGTCGACTGTTACTTCCACTTCGGCCATTATACAACCAATGTACGTTATTCAATATAAAAAATAATTAACAAATATAGTTCAATGACATGTCACTAAATTATACAAATTTCGTATTTCTGGTGAACATCACCGGTCAAACGGAACTTGAGTGATCTTAAACTCCTGCCACACCATATTATTTCATACACTTCATAAAGTCATGAAGCGGTCAAATTATCGACATAAAAAAAGTGTCGAGGTATGCTGGAACTAGATCCCGACAACAATATCGCACACTCAACCTTTCGTGAACCTCGTCGAAAAAAATATCACTGAAAGCTTTACCAATCAACGGAATCGGAAGAAACGACGGGAGCGGGTCGATTCCCAAAGTTGTGGTTGTTATATCGACCTAACACACGGTTCCACCTGCGGCCCATGTACTACAAAGAAGACATCCATCAAAGTGATTAGCATTCCTCTTTAAGTATTAATACACGAAAGATTGGGCAAAAGTTGACATAGAGTTTCCAATGGTTATGACGAGGTGGCTAAAAAAATAGACCAAGCATCTCTGATAACGATGGAAGTCCTCCTCACACCGTCAAGGTAAGCCTAACCTGCTAGAACCATCAAGCGCCCCGTGCTCTAGAGCCAAACCGAGTAAATCAAATAAAGCCAAGGTTAATGGCATCCGCTTTGAGAAAGCGATGAAATTTATTGGTTATAAACAATCTCCTAAAAGTACAGAGTGTGATAAGCCACAAAGGGGTTCGTCAGTAGGCAGCCTCACGAGTATTTCAAAAGCAAAGATATTTGCATCTGTCGGCCCCTGGGACACCGAATACACAATCATCACTAACCCGAATGTCCCTCCTACGATTGCGTGAAGCTACTCTATCATGACCATTACCACTACAAGGTTCTATTTATGCCGACTACCCCCTCCGTATATGCTCCCTTTATATTGAAAAATTTTACCAATGTATTTCGAGACGGTAATCAAGCGGCTTTAGAGTCAGCATTGGCGATTTACGGAATGATGTATTTAATGGTCCGGGTTAGGGAATGATCTTCTCGGGCTTTGACTCCTTTTTACGACTCACAACTTTACGAGCGGATTTTGCGCCATTCCAACGCTGATTTAATTCCTCGTTTCCTCAAACTATCTCACTCCTGCCCGGCCCTCAGATAAATTCATTATCGCCTCAATGTGGACATGTCGTGGCTACCAGCTATTGCCAATGTCATATTTGAGGTATTTATCGACGCTGCAGTGAACAAATCTGCCTTCCAAATTCCATTCTTGACAAAGTTTAATCGCCAACAGAAAGACTTGATGTGAACGCTGATTGAAAGTAATCATTTTATACCTGTAGCATCATATCTCTCTCAAATTAATCACTTCGTTTACATATTGTATGCTAATTTGTCAAATTTTAATTGTAGCTACACATGATCAGCGTTGATCATCATATCCCTCCGATTGCATCAGATCGAAAAATGGACGGATGTCATCACGCTAGAATTCAATATAAAGAAAGAATCAACTTATTCAACGACATTACCGGCGCATTTAACCGCTTCCAAGGCCGGCAGAGATATCAAGTTAAACGCCGAGCAAATGCTTTAGCTTATTTTCATCATTAATTAATTCTATTCTATGTAATTAATTATTTAATTTCTTCTTGCATGGAATTACTATTTAATTCATTCTTTATGTAATTAATTACTATTTCATTTTTATGTAATTAGTTATTTATTTCATCTCGTATGTAGATATATTTAATTCATTCTTATGTAATATATTTAATTCATTCTTATGTAATAAATTATTTAATATTTGTTATGTAATTAATTATTTAAGTCATTCTGTGTAATTAATTTATTTCATTTCAATTTGCATTTGTGGGCCATAAACAAACAAGCTAATACAATGCTCATATCAAATGAAACACATAAAAATTCGCTGATCCAGAATAATCATAAATATAATTTATGCATAAACAAAACAAATTAATCAGATGCTAAATAGAACAGTCGAATTCGCTTTGTTTTTATACAAGCAACGGCTGAATTCGGGTTGTTGTATTTTTAAGCAACCGCTAATTCGCTTATATTGCTTATAAATACCTGCCATGCCTCTCTCTCGGCGACAAGATGCCAAAGGCCATTTCACCCTCAAAGCCGAAAATACTGCTTGCGCAGATAAGGTTGCCCGGGAAACGTCAGTTGCCCTCAAATAATGTATATGTATATCAAAACTGTCACCCATCAACTAAAAATCTGACTTTACACTCAAACAAACTCAAAATTGCTGATTGAGTGATCAGCAATTTGTTGTTCATTATCAACATGATTGAGGATCATAAGCTTCCTGATCAGCTTATTAAAGATCACCTTATGTACCTGAACTTTTCAATTCTTCTCTACAAAAAAAATATCACCTGAATTTTTAACGTTGTGGCATCTCCTGAACTTTCGATATTTTCCTTCCAAAATATCTATCTTTTCGATATAACTTGTCCACCTTTTAAGTTAGAGTCTGAAGTCAAACGCCAATCAATTTTTTAAAAATGGAATTTCAAAAGCCTGCAGATCAAAAATTTCTCTCAACTGTCTATTATTTAAAATGCTGGTCAGCTTCCTTGCTTATTCAAATTACGTCAAGAATTCAGTGTCTGCATGAAATTTAGCCAATATGACATTATACTTTTAGGCATTCGCTCCTATCTCGATCCCGAGTCCTAATCCGATTGTTTATGATTTTTTTTATAAGCCCATTCTATAAATCTAGCCAACCTTAACTTCGCCGATGGAGCAGATTAGCTAAACAATCCATTATCTAAATTTTAGTTTTTATAATTTGAGAAAAGAAAAGAAATGTCGAGGATGATAAATATAAGGCTTGTTTCTCAAACATTCGCAGTGGCCGACTAAGAGCTTTCGCCTTCGCCAGGCTTGAGCCATCGCTGCTTTTATCCTTCCTTTGGATGTCTAAGACATTTGTTTACTTTTTTAATTCAATTAGTGGATTCCTTTTTATAAAGATTGTGTACTTTGACTCTCTTTTTTTTTATCAAGTTTATAATAGTTTTAGAAATTTATATACTCCCTCATTTTAAAGATTGTGTACTTTCACTCTTTTATCAAGTTTATAATAGTTTTATATAACCCAAAAATCTAATTTTAAATTACGATTATTTTGTATTAGAGACTAGATGGTGCCTAATTTTATACTTATGTTTACTTTGCAGCACGTATGTTACTCTAATATATGAAAGATGCCAGTATCATCCTATCGTTCAGGTATTTATTACACAATTTTGTAATTATTGAAAATTTCTTTTGTATTGAGTCAATTATATTATTATGTTAATCAAATTGAATTCAATAGATGTAGCAAGGACGCGCAAATTGCAACTTATGAGGGAAGAAGAGCTACAAAATCGTATTAAAAAAGCTTCAGAAAGTAGGACAAAAAGGAAAAGTGTTGCACAAAGTATCCAACAAAGTAACAATAATGTTTCTACCAGCCAACGTCGACGAATTGATTGGTTACTTAGAGCTACAAATTCAGCGAGCCGTTGCCGCAGAAGCAGAAAAGTGTCCCAGCTTATCCCAAACTTGCCTCGACCGGATTTTCTGATTTTACCGATTTTGGAAACTAATTATAGTAGACAACTAAAAATAATAAAACAAATTTGAAATAATAAACATTAGACAACTAAAACAAATTAATAACAAATTAAAAAAATCTTATAATTAAAAAATTAATAAACAACTAAAATTCAAATAATAACTAAAATAATAACAAAATTAATAAACAAAATAAACAAATTAAATAAACTAAAATTAATAAACAAATTCGAATAATAACTTAAAAAATAATAAACATTGAAATAATAACCTTAAAAATTGAGATTGTCGTAACACATTAGCAAGGCAAGTGGCCTCAAAGTGGTTTGAATCTCATGTAGGAAACTGTGCTCTGCAAGGCTGACCGTAATCATTGCCTGTGCTTTGTCTTTGATTTTTGAGTCTATGATGAATGGCTAGCTATAGTCGCATTAAATTATTAAATTTCATTTCGTTGTGGACTTTGTGTTTATTTAGTGGACCTGACCGATTATAATTCGTCCGTTTCGCATAACCTGATCCTATCCGCTTAAATAAAATACCTATTTCCGTAACCTGGTCCTGGCCCAACCTGCTTTTTTATCCGAAAATCCGGCCGGACCGATCGAACCGATCGGATTTTTTATCCGAATCCAACCGAACCCCTGGGCATACAAATGTACAATGATATTGTGCTTTTTGGGTCGGTATTCTCGAACTACGATTTAATTTTTACGCGATCTCGAACTATTTTAATTGCTCAGATTCCCCTGCATTTTATAATCGGCAGTTTTGAACTATTTTATTTTTCTATACCCCCCGATTCCCTCTATACCTTAATTTTTGACTATAATATAAGTTGAAATGACTATATTACCCCTTTTAAAATACCTATTGAAATAACTATATACAATAAAAATAAATCATTTTATCCATAACAAAGAAACGTAAATTAAAAGATAGCACTAAAATATCAAAACCTATTTCTTCCTTAAACACCCAACTCCTCACCTCCACTCTGCTCCCTTACTCCCACCCCTTACCCCCACAAGCCCCCACTTCTATCAGCCTCCACCCCACCCCTCGATTTCTCTGTGTCCCAAACCTTTGATTTCATCAATGGAAAAGCAACCTAAGTGTTTAAGCCTCATGGTAAAAGTTACACGTAAGTAGGATTCCTCGTGATTTCTCCTTTCTTGGATCCTTTAAACGCAAGTGTCTTCGCTTCGGCAAGAAAAGCAGCTAAAGGGGCTGGCCGCAAAGCTGCAGTAGAAGCAGAAGGCTGTTGAAAGGGCCGATATTTTGGCTCCTACATTTTGTACAGTGACAAAATAATTATTTTATACTGAGAGCAATCCTCATTTCAACGTATATTTTAAAAGCACATAGCTTCATTTCCACTATATATCAGAATAAAATTAAATGTAGGGAGGTCAAAATTTAAAATTTAAACACAGTGACCACAATGTAAAATTAAATCATATCAAAAGTGTCACGGCCAAAATCCACGATATTATACAATATGAAGCTTCCAAAAAAGAACTTCAAGGTCTTGCATAGGATTTCAATCGAAAAACATAGGATGAGGTTTCTCCCTTTATCAAGACATTCATGAAGTCACTGCCCGCCTGAGTCGAAAATATGTGCATTCCGGCTGTGAACCACCAGACTCATTCAACTTCAGGCAGGTAAGGGCACAAAAGAAATTTGGAACACGAAATTTGTAGATTATAAGACAAACTATTGTCTTGTCCATGAAACCATTGCCTGGAGAAGACAAAATAATCTCTTCTTTGTTTGCCACAAGCAACTACTTATGAGTAACTCCAAATTACCTGTCACTATGTCCCACCTACAGAATAATTATCAAAACAAGTCTCTCTAATTCATCAGAACATAACTGGATAATTTTGGACGAGCAACATACTCATATCTCTTATGGCTATCAAAGACGCATGATCACTTAAAAAAAAGTATCCTCACTTGCATCAACAATAGACGCGTAATGAATTATGTTCTTAAGCCTTGAGTTTAAATATTCCCTTACCATAGGAATGTTAATGGGGAATTTAACATTGATAACTGACGAAGGAAGCGAAACCCAGCAATCTTTACATATTTAATTGAAGAAAATATAGGAGAAGTTTACAAGACACAAGGTGAATGGTTTAAAGCGATTCACATGTAAATAAAACCTCATGGTGATCCTTCAGTGTATTAACTGCACTACAGAGCACTTGGTACCGCTATGGTCAGTCAATCAATGCTGCTCCCCATTTTCCGAATCCGATATACATGAAGTATGTAGAAACAACATATATCTCAGCATTCTATGAGTTATCAAAATTATGTTAACACTAGAACATATAAGTGCTATAGGTAACATCAAAACCCTCAGAGAAGATCTTGAAGTGACAAATTAGTTTGATTTACAAAACCACGGAGCAAACCATTATCTAGAAAGAATCCATCACAATCAGTCCACCTCTGCAGAATTCCCCTATCATTAAATTTCCCTCATCTTGCCTTTGGTTTGAAATCAGGGATAATTATGTTCCTTTGAGAAGATCAAGGGAGAAACACTAACCCCATCCCCTTTCCTCATCACAAAACAGAAGGATAAAAAGGTCACCCTGAGACCAAATAACTCTTGCAGCTCTTCAATAGTGTCTTCCTTATCTTCAATATCAACTGAAGGAACAAAGTCAAACAGCAGTTAGATTAAGATAGAAATGTATGAAGAAACTAGCCACAAAGAAATGGCAGACACACAAACTTATGTATTTACGCAAAAAATGGGAATCATGTTCATGTTGCTGCTCTTCCCCATTTGATGGCACAAACAAATTCATTTTACATCTTCCACCTTCCTTTTTCCTGCACCGATATTTTCTTGTCAACTTTGCCAAAGCATTAATGAGAGCCTGCTCTCGTAGATTTTAAACTGGCATTGTCCCATAAAAATCTCTATAACAGGGTAAGTAACTATTTGGAAAAGTAAGGATGTATAGTTATCTCTTGCACCAAGTGGTTCTCCACACTCCATTCGTATTTGGATTACGTGGACATGTGATAGCACTAAGTGGCATCAGAGCATGCTTTGCTCCTAAAGAATGTTGGTGATTAGCTTTAGTCACCAAATTGGACATCGGAACTAGTCCTGACTGGAGTGCGTGTGAATAACCTCTTTTTTAGCAGTAAGATAAGATGTGCACGAAGTATTAATCCGAACAAAATTGGGCGTTCATACATCGACCACAGGGAATCCGTTGTGCCCTGTTGTCTTGAGTACATGTACTACATTATCAAAATGCTTCTCAAACACCTAACCAGTCATATAATATGTACTCAGAACTAACACAAGGATCAGATGAGATTCTTGTATGCTAAGATATGGAGAGTTAGAGACACATGTTAACCATACCAAGAAGCCATTTAAATAAGGCAACCAAAAAGAACTCCTCCATGTTACTAGATCTACGATCACGGTCATTATTTAAATACCTTAACAACTTGCATGATAATTTGAATTTCTTTGATCCACCCCGTCCCATCAATGCAGAAATGCATGAGGCTGTATGGAGCATAGGCCCTGCCTCCCCAATTATGAGAGATGATGAGACGGCGGTTATGCTGCCAATGATCAGTTAGTAATCTGATATGATTTCAGAATTTTGAAAAAACAAATCAAAATGGAGAAGTTTGTGTTCAAGTTCAGTTATACAACACAATCCACGATTATATAAATAAATTATACATAAGAAATTAAGTAAAACTGTGCATTCCTGTTGTGGAGTGCATGACAATTTACTAAACATATAATGAATAAAAATGAACTCATGAAAATTTTAGCTGTAAGTATGTATATGAAACATTTCAAATTAGATTTTTCAAATTCTCACGAAAATATTTCTGAATTGCGTCTACTCCGTTTAAATAAGCCTTCACTTGAGGTGCTACGAAAGTTGTGATCGAACTTGCAAATAACGTCAAACCAAAATTTGAGAAAATTCATAATGCAGTTAGTCAGAAGAAGATAAGCAGCAGAGAGGTTCCACTTGTACAAGTTTTGTAGGTCCTAAGCAAATCGTATCAGTAATCTGAGCTATCATCGCTATCTAATCAAGAGTGGCTAGATTGTATCCACCAACTTCACTCACAATACAAAGTGTTTAGGGCCCATGCAATAGAGGACAATATTACGTGATGCTAGTTATCTTACTTGAGTCAGGAGTTGGATATTCTAAATACATGGCCAGCTCGACTCATGTTAGTATTGAATGGGGGATTTGAAGTCTAAGTAGTGAACAGGTATGAGAATCCCCACGAAAGTTACCCCCAATTCTCCACAAAAATTATCCTAAAAAGTAGGTCATCTATTCTGATTTTCCGGCGCGAAGATGCCTGAGAGCAAGAAAAAAAGTCCGAAATCTGCATCTGAAAGTGTTGTTAACAAGAGAATAACTCGTTCCATGTCCAAGACAATACCTGGTCAGCCCAATTCCCAATTCCCTTTGTTTTCCCATACAGTTTTCATTATATTTCTTGTGTTTTGCTCTGTTTATGTTTCTTTGTTTCTAGGGGCCACAAAAAGCGGAAAAGAGCCACTTCAAATTCCGATCCCAGTTCAAAAATATAGAATGATTCGTCACACTTCTGATACTATGTCTGATGAGGATAGAATTCGTATAAATCGAGCTACCCTCGAAGCTAGGAGAAAGGCCAGGCTTAAATATGTCAATAAGCACTTTGGTCGTGACAAGGATGTCAACGAACGTGGTTGCATCCGCATACCCCTGCCAGAGACTCAACACCTCAAAGTGCAAACTGACCTTAGCGATCAAAGTCGCCTTCAATTCCTCAACAAATTGGGGGTCGTTTGGGATACAGACATCCATCGTCCATGTCAGGGAGTACAGCTTATTACTGCAAAAGATGTTGAAATGTTTGAGGCTAAATTGGTTTGTTTACATGTCTACTTCCTTATTAATATCTCAATTATTATTGTTTCCATATTATCATCTAAAATGTTGCCCAACAGGCCAAACTAACTAAAAAGTTCGAGGCCGAAAAGGTTTGTTTACATGTCTGCCTCCTTATTAATATCACAACTATTTATTCACTTTTATGTACGATCTAAAATGTTGCTTCCTCCTAAACTTGAATAGGCCAAACAAGTTAACAAGTTCGAGCCTGAAGAGGTTTGTTTACATGTCTGCTTTTTTGTTAATATCAGAATTATTGTTTCCATCTTTCTCTGTTATTGACTTTTATGTCCATATGATGAACTAAAATGTTGGTTCGAATAGGCCTGCATACCACGTACGTTTGCGAAGCTTAAGAATCCCAAAGAAAAACTTTTTAAGTATGAGATGTTACAATTATGTGCCCGTTTGGCGACAAGGGAGTATAATAATTTAGAGGTATGCCTTATTTTTGCATGTTTTCTTTGTTCAGATAGATACATCATATAAAGTAATTGATTAACCACGTGTGGGGTTGTATTACTTATTGCAGAATACAGCCTATCAATTTGTTGATATTGAGAAGGCAGGTTATAAAGTTGTTGGTGGAATCTTGTATTACATCATCTTTCAAGCTAAGGCTGAGCAGTCGGAGACTTTTGAAACCATAGTGTTCCGTGAAAGAAATGGAATAGAAAAGGGTTCAACTAACCATGTCCAGCGTGTCCGGATCAATAGGCCTGGAAGCATTTGGCACGATGGCACTCTCAAGGAGGACGTCATTGATAGAATATGAGAACATTGTTGCTTTATTCTATCCTTAATGCTATTTATTATGACAATCAACACGCTATATGTATTATGCAAAACCAATGTTTGTTGTGTAGTGTTTAATTCTATGAAACTTTTTGTTAGAGCTCCGCCTTATTTGGATGGGAATATGGGATGAATCAGTATTTCTGAAACTTTTTGTTAGAGCTCAGTGTTATATGGATGGATGAATTATTGTTTCAAAAGAAAGTTCCTATATCGATATGTTTAGTTGGGGGTGAAATTGCAACAAACTGTGTCACTTATTGGAGAGGACCATATCTTTAGTGTTTTATATTGCAGTTGTGATAATATTGCAATAGAACATAATATGATTATATGATCCTTTCCACTATTATAAATTGGTCTCATCTTTTGGAAGAGATAATTGCCAATTAATTTTATACTTGTATTACTTTGCCATTATTTCACTTGCTTTTCTTCTTGCACTTGTCTCCTTGAATTATGGTTTCAAATGTCAATAATTTTAAGATTAAGGTACGGTTTGTCCTTATTTATAAGGGAAGAGCAGAAAAATGATATTCCTTAGACCATCAGGTACATTAAGATTCGATTAGACACTTAGTAGAATATGGCACGATTTTTAGCAACTGACCAAGCGGAGTGTTATTCGAGGAACTGAATTATTTTTTATTTATATCGCTTTATATTTCTTTCACAAAATATATATTTTTTTATTTCAAAAAATTTATAATATTTTAATACAAGTAATGAAAATGAGTGTAAATTTTTTTTAAAAATATGGTGTCCAAATAATATAAATCTAGTATATTTTATAGATCTCAAAAATAAAAATGGTATATTCTTTTTTATTTTTATTTCAAATAATATAGGTTTGGTGGGAATGAGAAGTGCGGATGAAGTTAGTTCAATATTGAAGCAAGGATTCACTCCCAAGATAGTGCTCACAACCTATCGCTTTAACTCAACCGTATGTGTGTTTGTTTTGTTTCTCAACTTCACATTGTTTATTGTCTTTATACTTCGTAAAGATTCAATCTTTACTGTACCAATTTTGTTTACTTTTTCAGGAAATGTGTCGGTTGGTTGGCTATTGCTCACGATTGATTTATTGCACCTGCCTCTATTTCTGATTTATTAGCTGTGAATTCTCAGTATTACAAGGGAGGAACGTATGACCTGAAAAAGGTTTGCTTTCAACCTCGGTGTAAAACTAGAAATAGCTGCGATGCTATATTGGGTTTACCATCTTTTTTTAAACTTTGCAGATTGTTGAGTATGGAAGGAAAAAGGACTTCACTTATATAATAGTCGTGAACCAGGTTGCTTTCTTTGCTCTGCTTTATTCCGATCCTCCTTATTTCTTCTTCCTTTCTCTCCTTATTTGCTCTGCTTTCAACCTTGGTCTATGTAGCCCCTACTATTTTTTAGTGTCTGGGCGCCTGTGAACTACAAGGCCGGGCATGTCTTATTTTTAGTGTCCCATCTGCTTTTTGATTCCATCTGGCACAATTTTCATTAGTGAAATGACTATATTACCCTTAAAATACACATTGAGTCACAGTAAAATGACTATTTTGTCCCTAACACTAAAGTATAGGGTGTGAAATGACTATTTTACCCCTCTCCTATTTGCAAGTGTAGTAGTTGGCGGTTCGTTAAGGCAGAAATTGTCGTTTATTATCAGAAAATACTCGCTTTCTTTCCTTAACAACTGGCTCTTGATGCAAATGCTTCAGTAACCGGAGAGTCGAAGTTTGCAACTCTTGGTGCCGATTCTCTTGACACTGTAATAATCTCTTACCCCCACTAATCTCTTAATATGTTGTGATCGTTCAATTTAGTGTTCAAATTATTATTTTCTCCATCCTCGTGATTGTGTCTTTTATTTTTCCCTATAAGTCTATATTGAACTTCTAAATGTTTCAATATATACAGGAGACCAATGGATTTGCAACAATTTCTCACCTAATAACGACTTTTACCTCATTGTTATTAACAATTTCTGCTTTGCTCTATAATAAATCAACAACTAATTATATAAGTGATGGCACTAAATCAATTCATCCTTGTTGAAAATGCACATGATTATCCTGAATTCTTTATCAATGGTCCGAAAAAAATATAGAAATAAAATATGCGTGTACGACGGATGGCTTTGTGGTGATGAGCTACTCGTTGGCACAGCGGAAATTTCCAAGATTGTAACCTAGAGCTCTGATATCATGATAGAATATAAAATAAAAAAATGTATTTATAGTTGAATAGCGTAGATTAAATATGGTGGTCACTCTCATTTATAGAAAAATAATAGAAATCTGTCGATCAATATTTATAATACTAATCCTACCAGTACTATGATATACTAATACTACTAGAACTATGATGCTTGGTCTTTATCATGTAGAATCCTTAACATGCGATTGTTACATCAATGACCCTGAACTGGATTCGTGTCGAAAGAACAACTTCTCGAAATCTTAACATGTAATGACCAGCATGGTCGTTGCTCGTAAAATTGTAATCTCACATATCAAATTTACTGATGACTTATTGGTTAAGGGTGAAGTGTATTTATCATTAGCCTACACATCTAATCAATCCCTCCGGTCTTTATTTACTTGGAGCTATTTCTTGGGTGCTTATAAAAAGTGTAACTGGGTCGTTACTTAGATTTTAGTCATTTTATTTCATATTTTAAGTGATTTTTTCATATTTTCAAAATTTTGTATGTCATATGTCTAAGTAGTATTGACATACCATAATTTATCAATAATGATATTCATTAGCAATTTTGAAATACCATGTTTTATCAATAATGATATACACCAATAAATAGTAAGCACCATGCTTATAAATTTTTGTAAGTCTCGAATACTTTGGTTAAAATGCGATAATCGATCAATTAAAAATAGTTTGGATACTTGGGTTAATGGGTGGTTAGTAATGTAATGGGCCTTGTGAATTCCATATATATACTATTCGAACGAAGCTTGATCCTTTTGAGTTTGGTGGAAGTTCGAGTTCCGTTCAATTTACCGTTCGAATCAAATTTTTGAGCGGGATTATGTGAATCGAATTAAATTTTCTTTGCTTTTATAGGGTTAAATGTACGAGAGTTCTAGATTGATAGTTGAACTTGACGTTTGATATGTAATAGGGAAACGAGCGGTCTATCGGAGTCTCACTCATGGAATTACAGCCACGTGGACTGCATCTCATAAAATTTCCCAAAATGGAAGTCTAGAACCCTTGGGGAGAAAGGCTCCTTTCTTCATCATCAGCATCTTAATTCCTCCATAATATTTTTATTCCTATATTATTATTTCAAATATCTTTTTAAAGAATTTATTAATTTGATCAAATGGATATAGATAGCATAGAATGCATATCATCATCAGATGGGTTGGATGAAGAAGAGGTGCAACATATGAATCTGTTGGCTCAATTTGGGTCAACTTCAAAGTCAACGCTAAATAGTCAAAATTATGGAGGAGTCAACAACAATAATAATAATAATAACTCTAATTTGGGACCTGCTACAAGTGTCCATGAGCTTCTTGAATGCCCTGTTTGTACAAGCTCTATGTACCCTCCAATTCATCAGGTTTCCTCATTTTCTTTAAAAAAAATTGTTTTTCTTTTTTTTTTTTATTGGGTTTTTAGTTTTTTATTTTTTTCTTTAAAAAATTTAAAAATTATTGCTTTTTATTTTTTATTGGTTTTTTAGTTTTTTAATATATTTAGGGATAAATTCTTGTCATTGGTGTTGTTATATAGTACTAACTTTACCCCAAAAATATTCCCAGTTATGAATTTTGAGGATTTGACTTTTTAAAATTTTGGGCTGTAGTATTTGTGTATATGTTGTTGTTTAAAGATAGTATTTTTAGCATGATAATTTTGAGTCAAAGTTAATTTTTAACATTGAGAATAAAAGGCAACAATTTTTTTGGTTGTATTAAAGGTTTAAGATTTTTAACAGATTTGATGTTGCTGTAATTTGTATTGATCAGACATGTACAAGGTTGTGGTTAAGGGATGTATTTATTGGTAAAGAAAATATATAGATGTTATTCGTTTGGATTGTTTTGGCCATTTTATCACTAGGGGGGTTTAAACGAAAATGCAGGACTCGTTGATGTATAGAATATAGATGATGCCATGTTAGTCAAGGTTGTGTCTTTGTGCACATACATTCGTAAATGTTCGAGCTTAATGGTTGCTTGGAAGAAGCTGATCAGTTAAATTTCTTGTTTAAATCTGGTATATTTAAGTGTGCATATTCCTGCTGTATGACGTTGTTCAACTTTTTTGAACCTATATTATAGAATGAGATGTCATAACTTTTGAGTTTATAGGAATTTAAGCTTCTCGGGCTGATATTTTCATGCTGAGAACCAGTTCTAAGTTTTACTATCAATTTTGATAAAGATGCACATGACTGGAGGTTAATCCGTGGAAATGTACTGAATAATCCCACAGGGATTGATTGGGTTTTTGTAAATTGTTCGTCTCAGATTCAATTGTTCGTATATAGTGTAACGCTCCTTGGGAGTGATATATAAATTCATTGAACTTCGAGGCTTCTGAGGAGAATAGGAGGTTAGAAATAGAAATGGTATAGGCAATAATCGGATGTTTTAGTCCAAGCTTATTAAGCCTGACATCGAAAATGGTTTTTTGGAGGACAATGTGAACCATGATAGAAGGATTTGATCGCAAACTCTACATTGTGACAAAGGAAGCTAAGAAACAGGATGCAGAAATATTTTATCATCTGCCATTATGTTCTTGGTGCGATGTCTTTAGGTAATACTAAATTACTAATGTAGACAAATTGCGAAGTGTTTCTCAATGGTGTTGAGACTCAAATACTGTAGTAGTTTTTGAGATAATGGTATCTGTTTTTCCTTTCTTGGAAAAGTAATCTAGCTAAGGAATCTTTTTTCCTGATGAGGTGTTTTAACACTCCAGGTATACAAGAAAAAAAATACAGAACAGTTTCCTTTTTGTAACTGTCTCCTACTTCTAGGTCATTTATATATTCTATTTAAATTTAAGAAATGAAAGCACTAACCTGGGTAATGTAATGTGGCATTATTCTACAGTGCCACAATGGACATACTATTTGTTCTACTTGCAAAGTAAGAGTTCACAACAGATGCCCTACTTGTAGACAGGAGCTTGGTGATATAAGATGTTTGGCACTAGAGAAGGTGGCTGAGTCACTTGAGCTTCCATGCAAATACTTCTCTGTCGGATGCCTAGAGATCTTCCCTTACTACAGTAAGCTGAAACATGAGGCAATGTGTAGTTTTAGGCCATACAGTTGCCCATATGCTGGATCAGAATGTGCAGTTGTAGGGGATATACCTTTCTTAGTTTCTCATCTGAGAGATGATCACAAGGTTGACATGCATTCTGGGTGTACATTCAATCACCGTTACGTCAAATCTAATCCTCGAGAAGTGGAAAATGCCACATGGATGCTAACTGTAAGTTGACCTCTTTCTTTTAATCAGTGGCTTTTGATCTTTCTACTAAACATGCTGCTAAGATGTATTGCATACAGCTTTTCTAGAATCGACTTTGTTCCATAGGTTTCTTCAACTAGGTGGCAGACCGAGTTGGCTATGCCAATGTACTTCCTGAATTTCAATGACTAAATATATTCTTTATTTAATGTTAGTGTGGATGAAAGGGAATTGAATGATCAATAGTAAACGATGATAGAACATCTTTCATTTCGTAATTGGTTATTGATTTTGACACTTCAAAAGTGATATCCACAACATTGGAAGTTGAACCAATTCCTAACAAGGGAACAAGTAAATAATGGATAGTTTTGTCAAACACCTTACCTTTTGGAGTTTAGTTAGCAAGATTGCTGTGCCAATGTTACTTCATTATGTCCCCATCTTCCGAAAGGTTGGTAAGGTGGGATGCAAATTCCAAGTTTATATTGGAGATTCAAGAAGTTCAAAGACCCTGAATACTCGGTGCATGTATTGAGACAACCTTTCGCAGCGAACTTTTTCTTTCTTTCTCTTGTTGAGGTTATCCACTGCTTCTGAACTAATTTATCTCGTCAATCATCTGCTTTTTCCACAGGTCTTCCATTGTTTCGGTCAGTACTTCTGTCTCCATTTTGAAGCTTTTCAGATTGGTGTGGCTCCCGTTTACATGGCTTTCCTCCGATTCATGGGGGACGAGGCCGACTCACGAAATTATAGCTATAGTCTGGAGGTTGGGGGCAATTGTAGAAAACTTACATTTGAGGGAACTCCAAGAAGCATAAGGGATAGCCACCGGAAGGTCCGGGACAGCCATGATGGCCTTATCATACAGCGAAACATGGCACTTTTCTTCTCTGGCGGGGATAGGAAAGAATTGAAGCTCCGCGTAACAGGAAGAATATGGAAAGAACAACAGAATCCTGATGGTGGAGTCTGCATACCCAATCTTTGTAGTTAAATATGTGCGCCCTTGTCCTCGACCTCGACCTCTATGTTAAATGTGTCTGTGTGAGTGTGTCTTTCTGTGTGGTTCGGGGTTAATTTCTTGACTCAAAACTAATTGTTTGGGGTTTGGATATTGAGGATTGAATGTGTGCTTTTTATTGTTTTGATCGAATCAAAGACATTCTGGAATACATTATTTATGAGTTTCTCTTCTTAATCAGTGTATCTTTTTTGCTTTCAATTCTTTCAACATGTCTATCATTGGTTATTGGATAAACTCAATTAAGGTTTAATGGTACATCCAAAAAGAACGGCTTGAGAGATAAGGCTGAAAATGTTTCCTCTAATTCACTACACTTACCATATTTAGGGGAGATAATCAAATGGTTGAGCTAGCATCCCTTGGAATCTCATTGTAGGAGAGAAGGGAGTTGAAAATTATTGTAATATTAATTATTAAAAAAAACATATATATGGAAAAGGAATGTCTAATACATATCTACATCACTAATGAACAAAATCAAATCCTTCACCTTCAAGGGTGGCCAAATTGATAGAATAGGTGAGCTTGGTTCATGAGTTTGATTTTTCCGTTTAAAAAAAATCCTTACATCAAATCAATCCTATAATTTATGGTTCCTAAACAAGATTTTAAGTCCACTGTCAAATCCCTCATTAATGTACAATAAATTTGATTTCAAAACCATTTCTTTTAAATCCATCAACAAATATAAATCCCTTAATTCAAAGGGACCCTTAGTATATACTTCCTCCAATTTTTTTTTACTTTAACATCCTAGTAATTTTTTTTTTTTGAAATAATTGTCACTTTAAAATTCCATTACAATGTTTCATTAGTTTTTTCATTTAAAATCCTACCTAATGTATTCAGAAGTTACATTTACTAATTGTTGCTTTAGTTATTGATTGAGAATATATATGTAAAATGTACTTCATTCTTAATTAACGGGAAAAATACTAATATGTCAAGTAAAAAAAATTGGAGGTAGTATAACTTATGTTAAGTTTATAAGATTTTACATTATTTCTTAAATGTTTATATAATATTTCCGAAACGTTTCTTATTTTTATCATTTCAAAACTATGTACGAAAAAGAAACTTTGAACCAAGGTAGCGATCCATGATGGATGAGACAGTTTCCATGAATGTCACTTCACTTGAGCCAGAAAGGACACAATCTAGTGCCTCTTGGACAATCTCCTCAATCACAGATTCCTTGCTCAATGTTTCCCTGCACATGATGTTGCCAATGTCATATGGTGTCAGCCCCTTCTCAACACCCTTCTTCAGAAGCATAGTGGAAATGCGGAGCGTGCGAGCACATTCAGGAGGTAGTTCCCAGCCAAAAAAATGTAATAAAGCAATGTCTTCATCAGCATCCAGTGATTTTATATACTCAACAGTGTCAGCGTTAAAAGGCTTGCGGGCTTGTGGCCAGTAAAGCCAGTCGAACGTACAATCTTCAAACTGCATGAATATGGTGTAGAAAAGTTATTAGGCTCGAGCGACCTATGGAACTTCCAAATTACCGATAGATGACTAGGAATTCAAATGTCATGTATCCAGAGCACGAAGGAAAACAAAGGGATGCCAACAAAACAATTGCTTATTTAGCATATACTACTATCCAAAATATAGAAGAGGAACAATAAGTATTGCTTAGTTAGCATATTAAGATTTAATGATTTTTGTATGGATGCTTCTCTTCTAAAATTCCTCATATTCAAGCGCTATTATATACAAGTAATATCAAATTCTTGGCAAGGTGAGTTATAGTGCAACTGCATATATGTCGAATGTAATCAATAACAAATCACAAATGGAGCTCCATGATTCACATAAAATCTTGACTAAAACAATATTCCAAGCTTAGCAGTTCTACAGCAAGAAGACCATTGAAGAGTATATGTATACACAGAACATAAATAAAAGTATGTTGAGTGAAAGTGGAAGATTACTAAGGACAAGGACAACACAATTTCAAAGGAAAAGGATGACACTTACACTGTCAGGCAAGCAGTAACCATGATCGATTGGGATCAGAAGCGTGTTACCATCTTCATCTTTGCTGACCAAAATGTTCCCTGCGTGCCTATCTACATTTGCCATTCTCAGATCAAATGCAGCTATTTTGTGTACCTCCTCTACTGGGAAAGCACTAGGACCAAGATCCTCACAGCTACCATTGTTTTCAATAAACATTTGCAAGGACCCCATCTTAATCGTCAGACCATCCGGATGATGAAATCCATCGTGCAAACACCTGACCATTAGGGTAGGTGGAACCCCAGCAAACCCTTTGATCTCCCCATAAAATGAACGTCGACCATTCCTTGGATGGTCCAATATGTATGCAGCACATTCCCTCAAAGCACCTTCTCCTACTCTTGTTCCCTTCTTTAGTCCTTCACCGTCCACAGACAATGGCAGCCCTTGAGGGTTGTTCAAAGCCATGGGCTCTTCATCGATTGGTTTAAACACAGAAACATATTTAGTCCCAGATGAATCCACCATAAAATACACCCCACCTGTACCCTCGGAGGACCTAATTGGGCGGTGCCCTTTGTCCAATCCTTCAAGTGTACAATTCACCAAATCCCTAAACACAGATGGAAACTTAATCTTTGGGTTAATGATAACTGGTTCCAGCAAAATATCAGGAATCTTTCTTAAAGAAGAAAGAGAAATCTCCTCATTTGTTCCTTTTTCCTTATCGAGTTCACACTCTCTTGTATTCTTTGGTGCCTCAAAGGACAACTCGAAATTCTTCTCCACCTGTCTGGACCTAATCTTAACGGATTTCCTTACAAACAAATGAATCACTGCATCATTACTCTTACTTATATCATTAATAAGACTCTGGTCATCAACTGGTTCTCCATTGCACAGAACCTCCTCATCCTCCAGATCACCTAAACAGTCACGTTTCTTTGCAATCTGCCTTTTAACATACCCAACATCTCGACTCCTCTCAACATTAAATGTAAACTCTTTCCCACAAGAAGTCTTGACATTGATGCCCTGAAGATCCTTGAGCCGGAGAACAAGATGTAAAACATTCCCATCACCAACACCATATTCACTAACACGACAATTACCGCGTGCCAATTCACGACCTCCATAAACCAACTTCTGGTTCTTAACTACGAAACCTTTAGAAGTCTGAATCCTCAATTTCACAGACTCAATGGAATCCGATTCCATCACCCTCATCGGAACCATTGAGCCGGATAAAGCCAGGAATATCACAATCGATTCCTGGCTATGACAAAAAAAGGGTGGAATTGCCACAGACTCATCTGGGGTCGGACTAATCACAACAACACCAGCAGATGACATTCTGTCCTATCTTATATTCCACCTAAAACTCCCAATTTGATTACATCCCAAACCTAAACAAGAACAGATATATTCTGCAAATCGATTACATCGAACCTAAACAAGAACATATTTTTTCCCAACACAATTACATCAGAAACCTAAACAATAACATATTTTTGGCAACCCAACTACATAAAAAACATCAAGATCATATTTTTGGCAACCCAACTACATCAAAAACATAAACAAGAACATATTTTTCACAAACCAATTACATCAAAAAACTAAAAAAGATCATATTTTTTTCAACCCAATTACATAAGAAACCTAAACAAGATCACAATTTTGTTCAACCCAATGACATCAAAAACCTAAAAACAACATATTTTTCACACACCAACTACACCAAAAACCAAAGCAAGGACATATACTTTGCAAACCAATTACATCACAGACCACAATAATCACTATAGTCTGTGACAATTTAAAAAAATGATCTCTTATCAACTCAAAAAAGGGGTTTTAAGCTAATATTACATCAAACAACTAATAATTCTATAACAAAAGTACCCAACAATAATCATTAACTCCATCACAAACCCAAATTCAATAAACAAAAAGGTGACAAAATGGGATTAAAACGACGGATTATACAAGAAGAAATTAAATAAAAATTGGGTTATTGAAAGTTGTTTTGAAGACAAAATGGGTTGAAATTACATGAAATGTGATCAAATGTTTGTAATACGTGCATTTTTTAATAGCGATGTGAGCTGTTATATACACATCCTTGATTTTGGGGACGAAATGACATTTTGCCCCTCTTGTTGTAAGTATAGTAGTTAAGAAGTTTAATTAAGGATAAAATTGTCATTTCTTCAAAAAATCTTATTTGGGTGTGTGTATAGTGTTGTCATTTATTTGGACTATTACCGAATTAAAATGGAATATATTAGACTGTGTATCAAGCAGTTAATGAAAGCCGTCGCGTGTAGCGCCGTCGAGGTTCTTGAGATTCGGAGGGATTATAAAAGTGTGAAATCGTCAGCATTAATTCTCTCGAATCCATAACTGCGAAATTGACGGAGGCGAATCATGATATGTGGCTATTTGTTTAGAAGAGACAGAAGATTCGCTTTACTTAATTCTGCAATCTGAGATTACTGCGTAGCTACAGCCATACGCGTAAAGAGTGCAGAGATGTTTGTTATTTAAGCATTTCCCATTTCGCTTTTAGCCGGGATGAGCTATGCAGGAGCAGATATAGTATACTAGAGTAATATAGTTATCGTGTAATTTGGTCCTTGTTAGTATTATTATAATAATCTTGCTCCAATATTGACATTATGGTTTCGGAAGTGAGAAATGTTCTGGCGTTTGTTCTATTTGGACTTCGAAATAGGATGTAACGTTATCGGCACTTCGGGAATAAATATTGTAATATTGTCTTTTCGGGACTAATTTGCATCGTTATCATTATCTCGGACTAAACTACATCAGGGTGACCCTATGTTACTATCTATGACTATATTATCAATTAAATTTGTTTTTTTAATAAGTTTTAGAGTCCATTTTTTATTATAAAACTTCAATTCTTTATTATTTTTCATTCATTTTACTTTAATTGAAAATGTAATTGTAGAGTGTATGAGGATAAAGTGATACATTTTTAATAATAAATGTAAATACAATTGATATATGATATTTATATTTAAACTAATCAAAAATATTATTTATTCAAGCGATCTGTTTATGAATTTTAAGTGGAAGATTGATTGGAGGATGATTTGTGATATACTCTCCATCAAAACTAAGTTCGAACACATAAAATATTCAACACACAATGAAGGTGACAATATACAGAGGATGATTTCGTTCGATTGGGTTCGGACTTTGGAATCTTGACTCCATGACTTAGTCAATGACCAAATAAATACTCCGTAAAGTCATTTTCATGCATATATTCATTATTCAAACTTAATTGTCAGATATTAATCAATTGATAAAGAATTAAAATGTTAAAGTATCATTATTCTCGACTCTTAATACACTATGGGTTCAACTTTCATTTTGTATTGAAATGACTAAAATAATAACTCTAAATCACTCAATTAATTTTTCCGTGATATAGATACTTCGATAGTCGTTAATGTGATATTTTCACACTGGTTATTCAAACATTACCCTATATTTCAAATCATCATTAACATTTCAATAATTTCAAAACAAAACAATTTTATCAAATCAATTCACCCTTATCCAAATACCCTTTTATCCCTTTCTCCCTCTTTTTAATTTCCAATTTCCATTTTTCCATTTCCTTGAATTTATATAGTATAATAATTTTGAAGTATATGAAAATGATGACAATAGAAGGAATTATGGATACAGTAATGTTAGATGATATAATAAGGAGGCTATTAGATGGGAAAGGAGGCAAACAAGTACAATTATCTGAAGCTGAAATCAGACAACTTTGTGTCAACGCTAGACAAATATTCCTGTCTCAACCTAACCTTGTCCAACTTAAGGCACCAATTAAGATCTGTGGTATGTCATCTTAAAATTCTCATTCGAATATTATTGTATTTCGTTTTATTCATGATGCTGGGATATCATTTTATTTGTAGTGAAATAATGTAAGGAAATTCGGGGTTACTGAAAATGGGGTGAATATAGGTGAATCGAGATGAATCATTTTAATAATGTTTTTGAGGGTTATATGACGATCAAAATGGGAAGAAGGGAGTAATATTCTTTTGTTCCCTATAGTAGGAATGCCATTGAAACTTCTGTTAGTTACAACGGGGATGGAAGGTTGTTTTAGCCTTTTATCTTCAGAAACATGTAACATTTCATTGACGATCATAACTTTACAATTATTGAGTTTATGTAGCTTTATCAGATTACAAAGTGATTATTTGCCATACAACGATGGGCAAGTTTAGATTCACGGTGTTGTTTTCCGATGACACGACTCGGTCTAGTATTTTTTAGTCCTTGTTAAACAAATCCCATGGGCCATGCTGAGTTTGGGGATGATCATATTTGTTGTTTACTTTTTATCTTTGATATTCTCTTATGTGTAGTATGAGATCGCTGGTAATTGTGCCATGAGTGTCTAATAGCATAAGTTGGTCTTGTTTGAAGGGTCATTTGTGAACTTCCTGTTTAATCTTATTATGCCTCCTGTTGACATACTGATATGATTTGGACTCTTCAGGTGACATACATGGACAATATCAAGACTTGCTAAGGATTTTTGAGTATGGTGGCGTTCCCCCTGCAGCAAACTATCTTTTTCTTGGAGATTATGTTGATCGAGGAAAAAAGAGTTTGGAGACCATATGCTTGCTGCTAGCTTATAAGATAAGGTATCCAGACAAAATCTGCCTTCTACGAGGGAACCATGAAGATGCAAAAATTAACCGGATTTACGGTTTTTATGATGAATGTAAAAGAAGGTTTAATGTCCGGCTTTGGAAAATCTTTACAGATTGCTTTAATTGCTTGCCTGTTGCTGCATTAGTAGATGAAAAGATCCTATGCATGCATGGTGGGCTCTCCCCAGAACTACATAATTTAAATCAAATTACAGATCTTCCACGGCCTTCTGATATCCCTGATGGTGGTCTCTTATGTGATCTTCTATGGTCTGATCCCGATCCAGGCATTACGGGTTGGTCTGATAGTGATCGAGGTATTTCATGCACTTTTGGACCTGATGTTGTCGCAGACTTCTTGCAGAAAAATGACTTAGATCTCATTTGCCGTGGTCATCAGGTAAACTATACTATTGCCTGGGCTTTAGTTTGATTTGTTAGATCTGGATGCACAAACATAATTTTATTTTAGTTAATAAAACCTAGCACTTCAAAATCTTGTGGATGTTATATTCTTTATTTTAACCTGGACTCTTGTTAGCAAGAACTTGAGTTCACATCCATTCTCCTTTCTTATGAACATATTCCATGTACGCTGCCAACGTAACCAGTTACATTGTCGTAAAGTATTCGAAACACCAACTAATTCCTTTATTTCTACCGAAGTTATAATTTCAAGTTTAGACCTACCTGACTAATATTCAAGTTTTAATTTCCAGGTAGTGGAGGACGGCTATGAGTTTTTTGCTAAGCGAAGACTCGTCACTATTTTCTCAGCTCCAAATTATGGTGGAGAGTTTGACAATGCAGGTGCCCTTTTAAGTGTTAATGAATCACTCGTATGTTCTTTCGAGATATTGAAGCCATTGATAAACAAGTCAACTCTCAAGGTGCCTCTCAAAAAGGTACATAATATTTTATATACTGCTTTTTTCTATTATGTAAATGTTGATTGTGAATACTCTTCCCATTTCCCTTTTAACTCCACTTGTGTTGCATTTTTTCTTCCACATATAAAACAGCCTCCCAAGATTAACGTGTCCTAACTCCTTTGATGCGGATATGAAGACGTGAAGTAATCCGAAAGCATGGCAAACATAACTGTTTGACGTTGGGGGTGAAGATATCATTCTACTCAGTATCTTTGATGTGAAAATGCTAATGATCACTCGTTACCTGATTATTTATCATGTATATGTCATCAGATCTCGGAATTTTTTCAGACATGTTATGTATTTTCGATATGTGATGCCAGTCTTGCTAGAGTATCAGCTTGTTCCTGGTAATCTTATTTGTAACATTTAAAAGAACACAAAGTAAACAACTCTTGGAAATTTCAACCAATAGTATACTATTCTTCAGATCTCAAAATATATGATTATACAGAAAAAAATTTAATTTTACGATAGTTAGATTGTTTATAATTTTAATATCTGTTTTCTGATGTCAATGTAGTTTGTATAATATTATTATAGTTTTACAATCCACGATGTAGTTTTTACAATACTAATATAATTTTATGATACTCTTAATAAAATATTTTTTATCTAACCAATTATTTATTTTTGAAGCAGGAGGGAGTAAAAATTAAAAAAAACTCAAAAATTAGTTACACATAGATTATACATATTAAGAGGAGAAATAAAGGTTTGTAATGGTACGAACTTCCGCCGAAGAAGACAGTGAAGTGATGACGATTCAAGGTGGCGTGGTGAAGGTGGTACTGGAGGCGGAGGTGGTGGTGGTATGTTTATAAAATGGTGATGAGTGTTTGGGTTGAATTAGGCTATGTCATGGCTGAACTGGTGTTTGGATTGGGCTAGGCTATATTATGCCCGCGTGTTTTGTCCAGCTAGCCTAGTCTAATAAATTATTGGGCTAAGAGGGTGTTCCAAGTTTGCACCAAATAGTGTATGCACTAGATCCCTTTCGATTGAATTAGGGCTTGAGGTCGTTAGTATAGTATTTTTACTTTAAACAAAATATACATTTAAATTGAAAAAGAGAATAAAGAACAAGTCAAGGCCATCCTACTTGGTTAGGAAGCTTCAAGAAGTGTCCTGAATATGCAAGAAAAAAAAAGATCAAACAAATTATGCAAGAACCTCTTTGCCCTGTTAGAACTCAAGGGGACAAAATAAAGTGCAAACAACTAAGGAAAGCAGCTGCAGATGACTCTCAATTGGGAAAACATAGCAACAAGCAGGGCAATTGCCTCCTGATGTTGACTTCATGTTTCCTAATGATGCGGGTATCGAGAATGGGATAAATCATTACCACGAGGCTGGGTACAAGCTTTTAGCTCGTAGATCGTTATCCCCCACAGGAAGGTCCTCCCCGAAGTTGGTCTCTCTTCGTAAAAAGGTAAAATATATTGAAATTGGTGAAAATAAGACTGTAATGGAGGAGTTAGCAGTCGTTCGAGGAAAAGTCTCCAAATGGTCCAGGACAGAGTAAACAAAAAAGAAACCGAGGAGGAATCGGAGTTATTACAGTGTCGACGAGAAGTCAATTATCGAGGGGAAGGGATCTTGATGATCTCCCCACAGTTGTTACGACAAGACCCCATCTTCCAAATCTTCGGGTTCAACATATTTTTGTTTTAAGATTATAAGCATGAAATTCAGTTGTTATTTTTGAATTCCCTCTTTTATTTGTATGAACTATTTTATTTTAATTAACATGGCTTCGGCGAGAGTTTTAAAGAAAAAGTATATACATTTAAATCAAGGCCAGGCATCAATCAGGGGATCAGTTAGACTCAAAATTCATATATACTCCTTTCAATTAAAATTCAGAAATCAAATCTTAACCCAAACTCATATCATTGTCCCAATTATTTGTCCATAAAACGAAAAAATCATCCCATCCCTTTGAGTCTTTCTGCCATTATGGACAACCCAATAGTTTTTTCTTTGGAAGTAGAACCAAATTCTTGTCCCAATTCATTTGTCCAAAAACAACCATGTTCCTCATCAATGTCTGAATTGGTAAATTCCATCAATTTCGAAGATGCAACAGAACAGAAATGTAGAACTGTTCCAAGGAGTTTGGAAATTCTGTTCAAGAAAGTTGGTGAGTCTAAGAAGCCCCTTTCTTGGATGGTTTTACGTGGAAAAGAACGTCGCAAGAACATCAAACGGATCATGCAGACGTTGAAATGTGAGGGAATGATAAACCCTTTTTCGGTCGAACAGTTTCAGTCATTCATGAATGCTCTTCAAGAACATGGCCTTGAAGAGGTGTCCATCACCTCTGGTGATAATATTGGCGACTTTCTTGATTTTCAACAAGTGGTTTTTGATTTTGGGGGTGATTATGGTAACTCAGAGTTTGATGATTTTGAGAGAGAATATATTTTCAATATGAACAGAGGATTTGATCATTCAATTTATGTGGCAAATGAGTTTATGGAATTGTCATCAGTGGAAGAAATGTTGAATGGATTCTTAGAGGAAAAGCTCTTATGATGTTGTTGAATTTCAGGAATCGTTTCAGAAAATAAGCTCAAGAACGGAAGAAATTTTCAAAGATTTTATGATGTTATTAGATTTGATTTCTACACTTAAAAAAGTGAGTTTTAGATCAAAGTAGAATAATTTTCAAACCAAATTTAATTGTATTTAGTATTTAGGTCCAGGAGATTTATTTTTTAAGTGTAGACATTATTCCTCTAGTATTTCTCATTTTCATGTAATTAATTTCAGATTTATTAAATTCATTGTTGAATCATGAATGCAAATTGTTCCAATTATAATGTTCATATTCAATTCAAGTAATTCTCTGTATGCAGTAGAAAGATTAGTGTACTTTAATATTGTAGACATGAGTAGTCTAATTACATACATCTGCATTGAAAGTGAATAATTACGATATAACTATCAATGCATGATGTATAAATATTATAAATATTAAAATAATAAGGTATGTAATAAGACACCGAAAGTGAATCATTGCAGTCACTGTCAACATTGTTACTACCACAAAAACATTCAACTAGCTTCAATCTTCAAGAATTATTCAATTTCGATGAGCATAGAAACAAGACACTTTAAAAACCTGAGCAATTCTAAGTTTCTGACCAATAATTGTTGAAGTTTCTACTAATTAATTTATCATTAGGATTAAAAAAGCATACAGACTATATATTAGGCTGCTGGCCACACAACATTTTCTTGGACGCAAATATTCTGTTCGACGTAATGTTCCAAAGAAGTTGGGTTTGATAAATAATCCATATAGTTACTCTTCAAAATATTCAGTGTTTGCCTTTTTCTTGGTTATGATTATGAGTTGATTTCCCCAGTATTCTGGCCATGGCTTCTTCGACTATGTACAACGTTGTCTTATTTCAATACGATGCCTCGGGGTTGAGGGTATCACAGCTGCCCAATGTTGTTAGTTATCGAATGAGGAGGGGCGTGTTTGCAGTAAGAGTCTCTTCTAAGAGGACTATAGATGAGAATGAAGCTTCAGGAGGTGCTGGAAATGTCCCAGAATCCCTGCCTGCTCCGGCCAAGCTCGCCTCACCAGCTGTAACTCGCCTGGTGGCCCCTATTGTAAGTCACTCGAAGCAATACATCAACATGCCCCCAATATCTTTGAAATGCGCCTGCCTAAGCAGGGTAGGGAGTAGGGAGGATCAAATAGTATGCAGCCTTTCCCTGTGATAATAGGGAGGCTGTTTCCGAGTTGATCCAAGAGTGGAGTGCAAACACTATCTACTACTTCACAATAGATGAGAAGTGTAGGTAGTGTAATGACCGAGTTTGATTTATTTCATTACATTCAAGTGATACTAATACGGAGTATATTATTTGTGAACAACTCTGTTACGTTTTTGTTATCAGAGTACGTTTTTTACATTTATTCTTATTTATTTATCATGGTCTGATATGTAGATGTGAATTTGTAGTAATGTAGTTGTATTGAAGCCCTTTCCGCCGTTGGAAGAATAAGACCGTTTCAGGTGATTTAATTAGGTCCTTAGCTACCACACCTATTGCCAATTGATTAATGATGGAACCATGGATTCATAGCATAGTATCATAAGTCAGCCACCACTTAAGGCTACATGTACTCCTGCTAGCAGACTGGCTACATTGATAGAATAAGAGATGAATTAATAAGGTCCCGACTACTCCCCTATTATCGATTGATCTTAGGGCGTAACCCTATGGACTATTAACAAGTTGGAAAGAAAAGGAAAAAGCAAGTTGAAAGACACTTATAATATGGATGGACATATATATACACTTGAAGCAGTGAGAGTTGAATTGAGATCAAATCTTTATGATGTATTGTGAATATTAAGTAGATCGTACGGTGAAGTAGTGGTCGTGAGTTGGGAATTTGGGATATACATATACGTTGTATGCTATTAATGTTTTTAGTTTTGAAGTCACCCGCTCCATATTTCCATCTTCATTAATAGTTAAGGTCTAGGAGTAGATTATTTAATTTCTCTGACATTCAAAATAAAAGTATTGTACTAAAGAGCTTTAATGTCATCAAACCTGTTTACTCAACTATATCTCATTGTACAACAGACTATTTGCAGAAGTTTTTGTATGGAAATTTGATGGCTATTTCATTTTCATCACTACCATTTTTACTTACAATTTAGGTAATATATATATTGATTAGTCATAGAAATTAATGTAAAAAGGCACTTAAAGTATTACTTTTTTTACAGACGGACGAGTTAAGTAAAATAGATTAATTGAATCTAATTCTTTTGTATCATTATATCCTTTGTGTCAGCCATTTAGTAGTCGTACCCATTGCGATCCGAAGTCCCCACTGCCAAAGGCTGTTGTCCAAGAAACACTTTTATCTCCTGCAAATTTTGGTATGTTCAGTGTATTGGCGAAACTATCAGTGCTACTATTTTACGCTTACCTACAGTGCAAAATTCCTAGGCATTGCATATGATACAAAATCATGGGGGTTTCACTTTGCAGGTGAAGAGCCAGTAAGTAGCCTTGGTTTTGATCCATTTCTCAGCTCAAGTGAGCTAAAAGGCTCTGATGCGGATATCCTCTCAGATAATAGTGGTGAAAGTGAAGACATCAAAGAAGAGGGTATTTCGGAAGGTTATAGAACTGACGATGAAATTGAGTGGGAATCTGAAGAGATTGAAGCAATTTCATCACTTTTCAAGGGTAGGATACCTCAAAAGCCTGGAAAATTAGGGAGGAAGAGACCTTCACCTTTGTCATTGCCTCACAAGAATAGGCCTTTGGGTCTGCCGTCTCGAAAAAATATTCCAAAACCAATATCGAGACAATGCATTCTGAAACAAGTTTACAAGAATCCATCATTCTTGATTCAATTAGCTAAACAGATTAAAGACATCCCTGAAGAAGAAGATGTTTCTTCAGTTTTAAATAGATATGCTCGATTTCTAAGAAAAGGGTCTTTGTCAATGACTGTTCGCGAATTGGGACATCTGGGATTACCTGAGAGAGCTCTGCAGGTGTTTTCTTGGGCACAGCAGCAGCCTCATATGTTTCCCGATGATAGGATTCTTGCTTCCACCGTTGAGGTCTTAGCAAGGGCACATGAGTTGAAAGTACTCAATTTGGATAAATTTATCAGGCTAGCAAGCAAGAGCGTTTATGAGGCAATGGTCAGGGGTTTCATCAAAGGGGGGAACTTAAAACTCGCATGCAAGCTTCTTCATTCTGCAAAAGAAGGTAAAAGGATATTGGATGCAAGTGTTTACTCAAAGCTGATTTTGGAGCTTGCAAAAAACCCAGACAAGAGTATACTAGTGCTGAACTTGTTGGAAGAGCTTGCAGAAAGAGAGCATTTGAATCTGTCTCCACAAGACTGCACAGCTGTCATGAAATCATGTGTAAGGCTTGAAAAGTATGAGATTGTGGAGGTACTGTATGATTGGTTTAGGAAGTCTGGTAGCTACCCAAGCATAGTGATGTATACTACTTTAATTCATAGCCGTTTTTCGGAGAAAAAATACAGGGAGGCAATGGCCATCATCTGGGAAATGGAGGCTTCCAGTTATCTACTTGATCTTCCAGCTTATCGTGTGGCAATAAAGCTTTTCGTTGCACTGAATGATTTACCAAGGACTGTACGATATTTCTCGAAACTAAAGGAGGCGGGGTTTTCTCCGACCTTCGACATATATCGTAATGTATTTCAAATTTATGCATCTTATGGGAGACAGGCAAAATGTAGGGATATCTGCAGAGAAGCAGGGATGGCTGGATTCCATTTGGAAGAAAACATTATGAGTAATAGCAAGTAATCAGGTCAGTTTACAAGAAAGCAATTGATGTAGGTTCCTTATCTTGTGAGTGATTATGGTTCATGTAGGATGCACCATTTTGTGAAGAGTAGTAGATGCATGCCATTGAATTCTCAAATGAGTCAAGATAATGTAATTACACCTTCTTAATTATATTTATTATTTTGTTCTATCCATTAATTTAAGACTTCAAATTATTCAAGAATTAGTAATTTTAATTATGTTTCTTTTGATTCCAATCCATGTAATAGTCGTGAAGGCTCTAGACATTTATCATTTGATTAATATTATGCATTACTAGTTAAAAAAACAAATGATTCAAGAATGGCATACAAATTTGAACACAAGGAACCGCTTTAAAGAATTTGTCTCTTATAGTCTTCTAATATATCTTATGTTTTACTTCCTACAAGAAAGATAATGAGATTGTTTGTCTTAGTTCTGAATTTTCTTTGTTCTTTAGTCACTTCAAATACATTTGCAACAAAAGGGGTTATTTTTCTTACTTTACATATATAACAATAGTGAAAGAATAATATGATTTGATAATTGTGTGGCTTGGAAATAGAATAGTTGGTGGTATTAGTAAGATAGACAAGCAAAGCATGGCATGACATGAACCTTTTTAAAAGTCCATCACTTCAATCTCATAACATATGGCCTTCATGATAAGAAACATAAATATTACACGAATATTTATCAGAAGAAATGAGCCACTGTTCCCTACCCAAATATGACTGTAATCTGATCTATAAATTAATTTTGTCTATACAAGTTATTTTACAATATAGCAGCCAGTCCAATAGAATCCCCTTCATCAACAATGGTGCCTCCGGCAGGTACCGCCACATCACGAGGTTTTGCTGTAGAACATATTTAAAATCAGGAACACAAATATAACAAATTCATGTATCATGTAGTCATGCAGTAAATAAATAAATAAAATGAAATATAAGTCCATTTCTCCTGTATTGCTGCAATTCTGCAGAGTAGTTTCTATAGATTATGCAAGTATTTTCCACCAGTCTAATGCCAATATTCATAATCCAGGGTGACAAATACATCCTGGGTCAATTCAGAAACAGCCTCCGACCCCCCCTTAAACCGCTTAGGAAGGAGCCTTTTCAAAGGCATAAATGTAATGTAATCTAGGATGACAAATATATATAGATTTTCTTTCTCCATGTTGTCATACTTTGGCATTATCTATTCAATCTCTGGGTTGTTTAATAAGAATGCACTTAAGTTTTACAAACAGTTGATTCCTAACATATTTTATATTTATATTGGAGATAGCTTACTTGACATGTTGGTAATAATATTTATACTCTTCTGGCTGGCTAGAGCTTTCAATTTGTTTCCTGTTGCCAACAACAAGAAGCTCCGAGTCAGTTGTTTTTGTTCCTTCGGACTACTAGTCTTGGCCAAAGCTTGTTCAAAAGCAAGCAAATCTTGGGGTGTAATGCTAGGCAAAGACAGCAACACCTGTCCAACATCACTTAACATAAGCTAATATGTGATGACATCTTAGTAAAATTTGTTTTTTCTAATATACTGAAGGATATATTCGACAACCCAACATCACACTGACCTGCCTAGGTCCTGGATCTTTATCAGAGAGGTAAATGATGATTTCACGGCAAAGTTCAATTAAGTCGGCACTTATAATAGCATTTGACTCTAGGGTCAGACCTTGAATGACTGCTGAAAACAAATCTTTACCAACAAATTGTCTAAGTTCGACATTATTTATAGATGTAGTCAAGAGAATCACGGCACTACAGAAGGAAGATATTTTTGTCACTGCTTCACCATCTGTCCATTGTAGAGTTCCTAAGGCAATCTGCAATACTGGCACCGCAATGCCTCTTCTACCCAATATAAATCTGAAAAGAAAGCAAAACTTCAGAAGAAAAGTAATGTACGAAGAAATGCCAGCAAAGCAGTATGAAAGGTAACAAATGACCAGAAAACAATTTTTAGCATACCCAACCATTGAACTTGAGGCAAAAGCGCCTATGTCAACGAGAGAAGACTCATCCACACGGCTGAGATGACCAGATTGTTCGATTGAAGGCATAACTCCTACAGACGAAGCCACTGATAGAAGTGAGCAAGTCTCCCGAGTTAAATCTCGAAGTAATTTTTCCTCCATCACTTCTACTTTCAAGTCTGAGCCACTAAGTATTCCGAGCTGATCTGGGACCATTGCTCTACCTTCTTGTAAAAGACTGGACCATGAGCAGCTTAAAGCCTGCTGCAAATGGGCAAGTAAAGGTTGTAGAAGCTTATCAAGCCATATTCCCCACAAATTGGAAGGGCAGCTTTTAATTAGAGGAATCAAGACTAAATGGATAAGCTGCTTCAAATGCCTAAACTCCATTGAATTTATGTTTTCCATCAATGCCGAAGCAACAGAGTCAGAGTTCAGGCAGGTGAAAAATATATCCCCAATCGTTGTTGACAAGCCCAATACATTGTACCTAAAACCAATTATACCACATTAAATGGTGCCGAGAAACCAGCAGAGACTTCGATATATTTAATTAACAATCCAGTAAACCAGGTAAAGCATCAAGCTTGACTGAGCACTTAGTAAATTATACAGGAAATCACAGGGTCATTCAAAATCTAGTTCTGAAATTTGATGGATTACAATTTGTCACAAGGTGAACTCCATAAAGCAGAATCTAGGAAAAGTGCTATAATTTCTTTTTCATTTGCACTTCACAGGAATACAGATCAAGGCGAGGTAGAAAGGAGTGAAAGCTTCTGAAGGAAATTGTTTTTAAGGGTAGAAGCAGGTTCAAGCATAATGAACATGACAAAGACACTACGGATGACATAATTAATGACACATACAGAATCGTCATGTTACAAATACGAATTAGGGTTGAAAACAATTCACAAAATCAAAAGCGCGATCAAAGGAAAGATTATCGAATGCACTTGCAATAATATTTTGAAAGCCAGAGAAGGGTTAACTAAAAGCTAGCAGAATAATTATTTTATGCTTTTTGGAGTAGAGAAAAATTGACTACTAATTTGATCAGGAGTAGGACAAAAATGGGACAGATAAGTTTGAACTATAATGCAATTTTTTTGAAAACTAGGCATCGAAAAGCTTGAGTAAGTCTCAAATTTCCTCAAATGGTATAAACAGCAAACGTGAACACTGGTGTTATGAAAGGCCCGACATACCCGCTGTCTCTGATACCTTTTAGCCAGTTACGAACATCAGTTTCATTTGGCTCGGAGTAACTATCATTGCTCATATCAAACTGAGGTGCATCAGTAAAGGATAGAGAACTCTTGGGTTGTTTCAAATTCGCTTCTCCCAGAAGACTGGTTCTTTCTACATCACTCATCACCATTGCAGCTTTCATTTCTCCAGGCAACGCCTGATACGTGGGTGGAGACCAAAGAGAATGGATTGCACGAAGTAGCTGACAAAAATCATTGGAAGAGGAATAACTTAATTCCTTTTCACAAAAAACTTTTCATACGAACTACACAGAAATCTAACCAGAATGAAGACCTCCGCAAAAATCAGAGAAACAATTGAAATAAATGGTTGTCATACTTACCTTAAGGAGAGGAGGCAACATCCATGAGAGATGTGAAGCCATTGGATGAATAACCGTAGCATTTGTTGTGGGTGTGTTTTGGGAGCTAATATTGTTTTTCCTCACCTTACTCCTCTTAAGCGCCTTCTCAAAGAATGTCACAGTGTGGAAGAGCGACCACATGAATCGTGTCTCAGAACACAAGCGAACAAAGCCTGAAGGATCAGATAAATATCTATCTTGCCAATCTGTCAGAATCCATTGTACGCTCAAAGGCTCAAGCAACCAGGCCAATACTTCATGCTGCTGTTGAACTCTGTAACAAGTTGCATTTGCCACCAGTAAATAACTATACATGTCAATAAAGAAACTTTTAGAGTCCTCAGTTGGAAAAAGTAATTACCCAGCTGCACTAGCCATAACAAGAAATGCTTCCCCCATAATATTATGTTCTGCCCGAAGTAATCGGCCTTCCTTTTGCAAATATGCAGTTGTGTCAGCAATTCCCTGGAAACCGCATAAAAAATTGACTACTTAATAGTCACTTCTACCACCTTCATGAACCATTTTTTATGGATAAATGATGTTAAAGAAAAGGATAAAAATCTCTTAGAGAACAAAGTTTTCCCCAGGAACATGTTATATTTACTGACAATCAACAGCGAAATGGCTGATAACTGAAAAAGAACCCTCAATAAACAAACAGAAGACAAGGATCAGATGTGTGAAACCGAGAAACATGACATAATCCCAGTTATGAGTTTCTCAAAATGATCATTTAGCTGTAAGTCTATTAGGTGCTGGCAATTACAGTACATCCATTAGAGCCATTACAGGAAGAAGAATGAGGTACTGCAAAATTGGACATCAGTTAAAAAGGTGAGGTCTGATATTTCTTCCTCTAATGGAAGAAGAAAACCATTGTATCTAGACTTACAATGTGGTACAAACAAATATTCATTGATAAAGTATATTTGAACATAACCACTTTCCCAATCACCATTTATAGCTCTATGTTAGAAAATGGCCAATTAAAAAACTTAGCGAAGAGACAGATAAATGATAATTATTCTTTGTGAGGAGGTGTGAATTCACTCAGGCAGCGGTTCATTCGTTGATTAATGGATGACAATGTAACTTAATAGGCAGAAAAGATACATGGTTTGATGAAGCTGAATAGAAAAAGAGTGGCAGTAAACATAATCTGGTATCAATAAATTCCCTTCATGTGAGGCAGAAGAGCATTGTCAGCATTTTTGGCAACACGAATGAATGACGTACAGATCTGCAATCTTGCATGTCGAGCACGACTTGTCGCAGGATCCTGTCACAAAAAATAGTTAGTTATATATCACCTACCTCTAAGGGGAAAGGGCAAACTATATAACTTATATCATACATACATAAAAGAAGAGACTGATGAGACCTTAATAACAGAAGGCAACGAGTTTAACAGCTCAAACAGTTTATTGATAACATCACCGGCAGCAGCTGGGTAGTACTTCAAGAAGGGGCCCAATGCAACTAGATAATGCCCTAAAATTTCTACTAAGGCTGGTTCGGTCCATTGCAGACGAAGTAATTGTTGAAGTAGACCTTCAGTTCAAAATGAGGTTTCAAAGAATTAGATGTGACTAATTAAGTAAACTGTACTCTATGATAATGGCACACTCAAACCTTCAAATGTCCCGCACAAAGATTGTTGAACATCAGGACTTCCACTCAAGCCGCTCGACGCATCAAAAACTATTGCCACAACACTCTCCAACGCCAGCTGCATGCTTTCCACAATAGCCAACTCCTGAAGTTTCAGGACATGGAGCAAAATAAGGACTAAAGAGTTCAACATATGAATAAGCAATTCATAGGAACTAGTTCCAATAGCAAGACCATATTCATACCTGAGCAGGCTCTGAAGCAAGAATGGGGTTCTGGATAATTGCAATTGTTCTCTTGCAAACATTTTCAGCCGCCACAAGGGGGTTGTGAGACGTGACTAATCGAATCAGATCCAACTGAGTTGAGAGAGAGCACTGATGTAACATAAGTAAATCGTCGTAGATCAGACGTATTTAAATATGATTTGTTGATCCAGAACACTTCCAAGAAAGCTTCACATTTCTTCTCCTTTTTTTTCTGTTTCTTTTCAGTTTGAATTGTGATACAAATGTTGTGGGGGCTTTGAACACTCACAATGCTAAACTGCCTCCATGATTTCAACCCTCAAGCAGTTCCATTTTAACATAGAAATCGAAGTTCCCCCCTGTAAAGCTTCTCGGCCTTAATACCGTATAAAAGTTACAAATTCAGATTAGTCCTCATGGCTGGTGAACTGAAGGTATGCTTGAGAAATGAAACTAAACCACTATGGAACAACATTCATTACAAATCATAAATTCTCAACCACAACTTTTACTATGAATCGGCATGATTGAAAATATTTGTATACTGTATAGATAATAAGAAGCCTGGACCAAAACAGATAATATATCAAAGGACCTATGGTAGTCTCAAATGTAGAGGGAGACCGAAGAAGAATTGGACAGAGGATATATCAAAGGACCTAGAGTTTATGGGCTTAATGGAGGAGACGACGACTATAGTCAATTCTGCACTTGGCAAAGAAAAACTTGGCCTTCATCATAAAAAGAAAATGTAACTTATCAGTTATTACATTGCAACTAGCTTGTCAGAATGAATAGATCTAGACATTTCCATATACAGTCTTCCTTTTTTTTTTCTATGAGGCATAACTTGAGAAGCAATGACAGGCAAATCTTTAAAAAGGAAATCATTACGCTTACCAGCCTAGAGCGATAGTGGCTAAACTCCCCTTTTCCCTCAAAGTCATCGCTCCACAACTCCAAGTTCCCAATAGACATTTTGGTTCCATGGATTTTCTCTTTCTTGAGTATGCGAATGAAAGATGTGTCTAATATTGCATTACAAACGTCACCATTTACAGAAGCTAGTAGCTTTGACTTCTCAATATTCTCCTGTCCTGCTTGTTCCCCTGATGCACAAATCTTTGGCTTGGACACTAAGTCTCTCATGAATGCCTGCCCAGAGATAGCATTTTTTATAACACTGCGACAAGTATAAATGTCATCAAAGTCTGAAGATAGTAACTTACCACCCAGAACAGTAGTGAATGATAATGAAGTGACAGTTTAAAATGCTGAAAGAATCCCAGCATCTGAAATTGTTAAAGAAAAATTAGACAAATAAGTAATAAAAATTGCATACATAAAAGTATCGGCAGGAAATTTCCATGAGATGAAGACTTTTAATGAACCAAAGATCTTGAAAAGAATAGAGCATCAAATCTATTTTGGGGTTAGATACTTAAATACAACTTTGAGGTAGGCCTTATCTGTTACCCAGCACTATAAAATAAAGGGACACGAATACTGAGCAAAATTTTTCACAGAAACTGCTGTTGGAGCTGTGGTCACTCTCAACTCTCAAGCACCAAGGCCCAGTGCTGAAGCACCATTCAGTCCCTCCAACAAGAAAATTATACAAAACTTCCTCTATTTCTATTTAAATGACATACTTCCTAAAATATTTTATTAATTGCAGACTTCCTCTGCTTTATTTAAATGCCCTACTTAAGATATTTTGTCCAAGAATTATCACATAGTTCCTTATTTTAACAAAAATTATAACTTTACCTCCCCATACTAGTGTGATATTACAGATTCGTCAACTTCTAATTGTTTAACCATATATTTTCCCTAATACTCAAACTTCAAACATTGGGCATAATAGGACAAATACACTAAGTCAACCACTTACCTTAATTTTTGTGAAAGGTCAACATAGGAAATTCAAATAAACATGAAGGAAGTACAATACTGATGGCATATAACAGCATCTCAACAAAAGTTAAAATCATCTACAAGGGTTTGGGTCACCAATAATTTAAGATAAGACCAGAGCTTGGCTTCGAACATGCAAAGTTAAGTTGTACAAAGGAAATGATAGCTTCACGATTTGGTTACCAATAAAATTCTTATTGTGTTATAATTCTACCCAATATTCAGGGGATCCGTTCACTGAACCAAAATTAAAACCAATTGACTTTAAATTGAACCAAATCAGATCTGTCACCTGCTCAAGATAATAATAGAGAACCGTCCCATCAGCAGTGATACAATGCAAGTTCGAAGAACCAAGAGCACTCATACTCTCACATATGCATTCTGCAAACTCAGAATCATTTTCATCAACCCCCGAAGAGCTAGACTTTTGTAAATAATCTCTGGCAACACCCATCAAGATCTGAAATATAAGACGCATTGCAGAGTCAAATTCTGAAGCAGCATCAGATGGTCGTCTCCTGAGAAGTAAAGTATGAGTCATAGTAATTTTTCTTACAGACTGTATCAATAGCATGATTAAGTTACTGGAAGAATATAGCTGATTACCTTGAGGAGACAAGTTTAAAAAGTTCACATGCATGAAGCCGAAAATCAGGAGAAGATAACAAGAAACCACATCTGTAAGATAAGGAAATGAAATGTCATCTTTCGGCAAAAACTACTTGAACTCAGAGAAACGCCTATATGGAGGACCAATGGAACATTTACCCGTGTATTATTCCACAATTGGCAAGATCACTCATAGGAGCCCACTCAACATATGCATTTATAGCATTCAAAGTAGCAGTTATAGCTGCTGCATGCTGCTTAGCAAGGTCTAGTTGTTGTCTGCTGGCTTCAGCCACTGCATCTCTGAAATGCCTTTCAAGTAACTACATAGCATGGACATATAAAAATCAATGCTCAAATTCCAAATGACAAATGTTGGCCAACAGATGAAACGGTTAGAGCTTACAGACTTACAGTGTATAGCAATGAAAAAACTTCAGGTAAAGATTGAGTAAGGCCACGCAGCAGCAACCTTCGACGATCACCTATATCAGAAAAGCTTATGTAGAGATAACTGGATACATCAACATGCTCGAATCAATCAAGAGGCCCCACCGTGGCAGGTGGGGAGTCGATGACGTGTGGCCTTACCCCTCGTGATAACAGTGGAGATACTGTGAGGCTGACCTTTACAATTGACCCAAAAGTGAAGTACAACCACTATCTACTACTTCACTATAGATCAGGGTAGTGCAGAGATAACTGGATATTGTGTGTGTGTGTGTGTGCGTGTGTGGGAGGATATATTAAGACGTCTTTAAGATTTTAATGTTTAACTTCAACTGAGACTGCTTTAACAATGAATAAAAGTTATCTGGGACAAGAAGTCAGTTTATTCAGATGACTAAAGGACATAAACTATAATCTTGGCTCCTCATCAAATACCTTCCAAGTCTTCATTATGAACCGTAATATCTTCAGGAAGCCACCTCAGTACCATTGCCACAACTTCGGCCTGAATTGAAGATGAAATGTCTCATACGATGAGAAGGATAGAACATGTTAAAAAGCAATAACATCTACTACACAAAGATTAACTTAAAGGCTGGAGTGAAAGTGGTATACATGTATAGGACCATTGTTGGATAGGGAAACTAAAGTTGGAAGAAGCTCCTGCCACAAGTTTAAGCCTTCTCTTCTGATAATCTAGAAAGTAAATAAAATCCAAATTATGTCAATCAAGACTTTCGGACAATCAAAATTCAAAGAAACTACCACAAGCTGGAGAGGCAAAGAAAAAATAGAAACAAACCTCAGCTATGAGGGCAGCTGTTTGACTTTTCAATACCCATTCTTCATGAGAACCTGCAACCTCAGGCATTAAATCAACAGCAACTTTTGCAAAATCCCTTCGTTCACCAGGGTTTAATTCATCCCACCGCAGCCGCACCAAATGCTGCATATTAACAATTGATATTCAAGATCAGGTACCAGATATTGAAAATGTTAATTGGCTTTGAACTCATATACACTCTGGTGAAAACAGATGGCTCTCCCAACTCGAGATCCAGGAATATAGTTATTTCTAAGTTCACACTCTAGGTAACTACATATATCCATGAAGTTGGTTAATACATAGCAAATCAAGAAGAAGAAGAAAATGAACAGATCCTTCAAATCAACAAAGTTATGCTGGAAAAAATTGGCGAGATAAGAAAGAAAAATTGGGGTTTTGCCATGTAAACCCTAACTTGTCTATCGGCTCATCCTCGGGACATCATGAATCTAAGGAAGAAAATAATATCATTTGAACTTAAAACATGAAGAACTGAAAAATCTAAAAAGTTGGAATTCAACCAGATAGTTGAATTTAGATTTTTGTTTGTGGTAACTCGGCTGCAGAGGAGACCATACAAATGAGAACATTGAATATATTTTCATCCAAAGATGATCCAAGTAACATGCCAAAAGTATACGTATTCATGTACATGCACACAATTACCAAAAAAGGATCATACAAATTAAGTTAAAACCATATTTATGGAAAAATGACAAGTGAACAAAGTGCAAATAAGTAATCAAAATGGACCTGTAGCATTTTAAAAGCGTGCAACCGAATTTCTGAAGACCAGTCTTTCTTAACCAGAAGAAATGAAGTATTGGCTAAAACGCGTACATCTCCTGCTTTTACCTGCATGAATCACACAAACAAATATTTACATGAATCTGAAAAGGTGAATCCCAACAGCATTTTCTGTCACGTGGCTTTTTCATTGGATAATTATATTAAACCAAGAAAATATCAGGATGCAGATAAAAAGAACACGATGAATCGATCCAGCAGGAAATTAAATGTGGTCTTACAAAACTATAAGCATCCCTCCCCTTCTCGTTATATTAAAAGAATTCTTAATTCATGTACAATAATACTGTTTTTCCACTACATATAGAGAATTTAAGAACTTTTAAAATTTTACATCACATAGAAAATTCATGAACAAATGTCTAAGCATAAACAAATCACCATCGCTTTGAAGAAGGCTCCATTTTTTAATCATACGAACCAGAAGGATATGGAATGGTTAAATGCTATTTTAACATGGGTGAATTGCACGGACAGTCTCTTCTGCCATATTACAGTATATGTCAGAAAGTAATAGGCTCCTCCTTCACCTTATTACCAATCAGCATAAGTACCCTCTTTTACATACCAAACATAGCTCAAAAGAGTCGAAGTTATCCCTAAGACCTCTTGAATTGTAGGCCAACCCACAGTCCCACACATACCGCAATGCGGATTACAGTTTCTATTATTATTAATCCAGACATTTCTTATGATATGGAAGCAATAAAAATCACTATTTGTTCAATAGTTGCAACATGAATTCTCATATAATCTGTTGAAAACAAGTGAATTAGCATACAACCTGATAGAAAGGGAAAACATATGCCTCTAAGGAGTCTTCCACCTAAGCGGGGCAGGGGAGGTGTGGGGTAGGATTGTACGCACTTACACCTGTGATTACAGAGAAGCTAGGTTGTCTCCAAAATGACCAAGATTAAGACAACGACTATCTACTACTCACAATACGGTAAGTCTAGGTAGTCTAATGCACAACTTTCATAATACACAAAAACTAAACCGGACCAACAAATTAATTTTACTTTTTTTTTTGAGAACCACTAAGCTCACAATTAAGCTAAGAACACATAGAAGGGCTGGTCTCATATATTAATCAAATCCAACCCCTATAGCACACACTGAACACTTCCTTTATTTCTTATTTATTTTAATAACTCTGCCTCATATTGCTAGCGACTCGATCAATGGCCCTTATAGTAATATCCGGCCACTGGATGGTTAACAGAACACTTCCTTTATTTCACTCACAAAATCAAAACATAAACCCAATAATTTCCCACACTTAAAACAATAAGCCCAAAAAACCCTTTTCATATCAGTAAAAACCCACTCCAAAAAATAAACAAACATTCCAAAATCACCACCTCTAATCAATTACCCATAAAAATAACCAAAAATAAGCAATCAATTAAAAAAGATCATACCGATTCGAGAAAATCATAAGCGGCTTTTCTCGCATCAGAAGAAGAACTCCAATCAAGTGCTGCTGCTATAGCTCTTGCCACATTGCTAGCAATTGAATTTTCCTCCATTTTTTATTTTATTTTTCTTTACTTTTTTTATATTGATTTTCAACTTTTTTTTAGTTTTTTATGTGACAACTTTGAAGCATATTTTGGGTAAAGTGGTGAAGATGGTGGAGTTGCAAAAGGTTGAACCATGCTTAGCAATTTACTTGTTCACACTCTTTTTGTTGTTGTGGGAAATTTGAAAAAATCACACAATTTTGCAATTTTGTTGTAGATGACCCATTTTTGTTATTGGGGTTTATGGGAAAATTTGAGAAAGTTCACAATCTTTACTATTTCCTTGTAGATACTATCGATTCTGCATCTCTAATTCACACCTCATTCAAAACTTAGAGTACTCTCAGATCTAAACTGCTCCAGTATACCCGAATTCGCCTCGGATCGAATGCCCAAGAAACTTTAAAAAAAAAATGTATATATTTTTTTACATAATATATTTATTTAATTTGGATAATTTATTACTAATTTTGTGAACGTAACGCGTAGTAGACTATATCCTCATAACAATGTTGCATCTTTCATCAAATTGGCAATTTGGGCCAAAACTTAAGAAGGGCTGCAATTTAAAGAAACCCTTTTCACTGGCACTGGTACTACCATATTCCCTATTCTCAGATGTATCACAAGGTATTTGGGAGTTTCGAGGATGTTTTTTAATCTTAAAGTTTAAATTTTGTTAATTTTAAACAAATATTTTAAATTAATATCATATTTCTTTTAACAAATCTATGTTATGTGTGTCAGATGTTTATTAGTTGATTTTTTAGGTTGTTATTTGGAATTTTTAATATTGATTTTTTACTTTGACTATACACATGCTTTTAGACGCTTATGTGCCTTGTGTTGTAACTTCCACATGTTAATATTGTAGTATTGTACTTTATACTATCATAAATTAATTTGTAGAACATTTGTCGTAGATTAGAATTTGATATAACACACTATGTTAAGCACTCTCAGAGCCATATATGATTCGACAAAGATAAATATAATTTGATATGATCCATTATAATATATTATACCATATTATAATCAATTATATCACATTATTATCCATTATACCACACTGTATTAATTTTGATATTTCATTGTTAACAGAAAAATATGGCGGGCCAAGAATCGGTTAAAAACATGGTATTACCTCGCATGTTCTAGTTTTCACAACAAGCAGCTTTTAAAGATTGAATAAAGCATCATTCAAAGTCATACCCCATAAAAGATGTAAGGATCGAATCAGTATAAGCATAATACATTATACTCTTCATATTTGAAGAAATAATAAATCATTTGAATTTCCCATTCAATGTCAACATTATATTGTATCAATTATCAGAGATAAAAACAAGCATTCATTGTTGGGTGAAAACTATGTCTCTATATACTAATCAGACATCAAGCTTTTATTATGATATTATTAGTCTTCCAAACTATAATACATGATAACTTATTATAATTAATTATACAAGATTATAGTACAATATAATAAAATATAACGTGACGCTTAACGTGTTATAACGTGATTATAACCGACATTATAATGCATTTCATAATTTCTCAACAAATATATATTCGTGTAAACACAACAAATAAGCCAAGATATTAACAAATATGCAACAATACACATTTAATTCTTATTTAACAAATAAGTATATAAATCCAAGATTAAATATAATACAATATCAATTTAGCACGAGCTTAACTGGGTTTAGCAAAAGAGATTAAAAAAAAATCGAATCTTATTCATTATTATCGAATTTTCTTGAAAAAGATCTATACTGAGCTTAAAAAGTGTGAATGACTTTTAAAGGCGACGGTATGGGGCGACGGAGTTTATGAACAATTTAGGTATAATAGTCATCATATACCAAAAAAGTGTGGTAGTTTGGCAAATTAAAAAAATATATCGCTATATTAAATACGTGATTAACTAGCCGCTTATTTTGCAAAGTTTCTATTGGTTTTTGTACCTTACCCATTTTTGTTACATGGCCTTTTATATATCACCTTTAACAATTTTCACAGAGTAGACTCATTTTTCAAAAACGACGGTCCTCATCATCGTACAAATGTGGACTCTCGAACCTCAAGGCTCCGCCTCAGATACCTCGAGTGACAAATCTCTGACGCGACTCACCTAAGCCAACAGAACGAATTCGCCCAGCTGGCTCCGGAAGTCGGGACTGGCCATCAACTCCTGACAATCGAAATACCAACTACGATAACAATTTAAAAATGACTTCATTTAACATGATAAATAAATCTATACAACTTGTCCATCTAAAGCTTAACTAGCCAACACTACAAATAACCGAAAAGCAACAACGTAATACAAATATCCAACAACGGGTTTTGCGTTAACGATTATGTACAACAAAACTCTAAAGAAGAGGCATACCCGCTGAGGTCTTCGTCACCATCGCTATCTTTACGGGCGCCAGAAGCACATCTCTTGGCCATCCTTAAACAACCTAAGATAAGACGCCTTATCAGAGTCGCCTACCAGTGAATATGTTTATCATGTAAGAATCTGGCACTGGCCACATACATTGGCGATAACTCAAGTTCATTACCTATCTAACAACTATACAACACCACAAGTATTATATATTTTCTATGCGGCTTCTAACATGATAAATATTTCTCTTTAACGGCTTCTTCCAACTAACACCGATAAACCCACACCTCACGGGCCAACCACTTACGCACAATCAATCACCGGAAATATCTAATATACAACTCTAACACACAACAACTCCATACAACTCAATGTTCATAACTTAGGATACCTAAGCAATTATGACATACAACTTTGACCAAAAACCTACACAACTAATTAACTATCCTCATAGCTTCACTCAAAGTGTTACCCAAATCATAGTCACACCTATTTGTTATCGGAATGTTTATAATAGGAATCTCCAAATCGTTTCGTTATCTTAATACAACTAAGCAACATATGTCTTAAATCAAGGTAATCCAAGTTAATTGACCATTCCCAAATTCAGCATATTTTAACTTATTCGTTAACGTATCAATCGCCGTGATCGGATCATAACTTACATACCAACACATTTGAATCTAATTTTTCCACCATATAAAATATCAATATCATTCATGTAATAAGATAAATCTCGTTTATAAATGTTTGCACTCACTGCTCATTCTAATGTTACCTCAACCATCAATCAACTCAACCTTTAACCTCGGCAACGACAACGACGAATACTCAACCTAGGATCCAGACAAGAACCGATAATATGAACCATAATCAATCCCACCTTAATTTTATTATCAATTCATCACAACCCTAACGTAATCAATGCATTATCCATAAACAAGAAACGAGCTTCATAAAACATATAAATGAATCATAAAAACATATCAGTTAAAAAAAAAAGTCTAAAACAAATATAATATAAACTAAATAGACCCAACACACAACACCCTCGACAACAATTTGCATCACCTGGCAACTATACAACCAACCCACCTCAATCTAATTCAACAACTCACAACGATCTATCAACGCAATCAATAGCATCAACTCAACAACTCAACAATAGTGTCAACTCAACAATAATAGTATCACCTTCAACAACTCAACAAGAAAGTGTCAACTCAACAACCCTTACAACCCAATATAAGTCCGGATTTCTACAACTAACGCTTACATATATAATCAACCTCAACCCCAAGTAGAAACTTATGCCCGTCGACATGTTATATCACCTAATCGCAATTTAGGTAATGGGCACCACCGATCAAGTACATTAAGTACGAGGCAATTTCACCAAATCGTGTTTTCGCCTAACTAAGCAAAGATAATGACAAATCAACTTAACAGTAACATCAACTCAACCGAAATGACAACATCAACTCATATACAACTCTTCCTAATAATGACTCAAGACTACCACAAAACATCTATACCACTCATGAGACTCACCGGCCACAAACCAATGTGAAATAACAACTTTCAATCCAAACACTAAAAATCATGTGTCATGTGTGAGGCAATCAACTATATATATATATATTATCTTAATGCATTATTCTATAAAGGAATAACAATGAACATATCCTCAAGCATAACAAGTACAACACAATATATACTTATATACGCGATAAGTAAAACTCCCAAAGTGATTAGTACTCACCAAGCAATTTAACAAAAACTCAAGAATCACAAATGGACCTTTACTCATGATCAACGCCTCAAAAAACACATTCAAAATGGTACTGGGCCACTTATGTATACAACCACAATATAAATATTCTACCTTACATGTAAGTATAATTCATACCGATACCCTGCATCAAATCTCACAAAAGTTCCCCCCGACAACCTTATTATTCCAACTTAAGTCAGAACCTTTCCTATATTAATGATCGAGTTCCAATTACTAGTTTCCAATAAGTCTAACATTTATTATTAACAACTAATCATCACATTTCTAATCATCTTTAACTCAATCAATTCACTCATATCCAACTTACAAAACTGGGCCATCCGAAGATCTCTCTACTCAATGCCAAAATCCATAACTTAGCACCACAAAGTAGTACACTTCTATCATTTAAACAATCATTTAGAAAAATCCTTCACAAAAGTCAATAAAACTCAACTATATTCAACATTTTCAACCCATAATCGATATAATTACTTCAATCATATAATGAGCACCCAAGTTTTATATGGCAATTCTATAACACATAATAAACATCAAAGCTCAAAGTCAACTCCAAATTTCCAAAAGTCAACATCTTCTAACCAAGAAATACTCCAAAATGAACTTTCTACTCCTCAAAGTGAGAGAATGTCTCTGGGAATCTCCTAGTACCCCTCGTGACCAAAGTTCAAACTAAGTATAGTAAATCTAAAAACAAAATCAAGTGTAATAACGAATCAAATCTTTTGGCCATCCTAGAAGAAAAAGAGGGAAGAAGCATGAGCAATGACGATTTATCAAAAGGCATGGGCATAAAAATCCTCACGCGGGTCCGCACACAAATGTGACCCCGGCATTCGCCGCCATGCTCGGCTATGCATGCCTGCCTCTGGCTAACAAATGACAACTCTAAATATAAATCTCCTGAATCTCTAACCCTGGGCCAATATCATTCCATTCAATTAAAACTTTAAAAATGCTCAAAACCAAAATAATATACTACCGACCGACCGATTCATCAGATTTCTAATTATTATTCAATTCGATTTTTTTTTTTATTTTTTCCAAATACTCCACCGAAAGGAAATGCCATATTTCAATAATATTAGTAACGGAACGAAGTTATTAAGCGCTCTACCCACTTTATGTAAATTTCGCCCCTAAATTTACTTAACCCACCGCGAGATAATCTCAACGCACTCGACAATTTTTCATGAACCAATATTCGACACCTTGTCACCACTCACCCCCCTGTAGTGCATCCGCTCTCGTAGCCCTGCTGGGTCTTATGTCAATAACCAAGGCGTGACCTCCTTACACCATCATTGAATATTCCAACCGACAAAATTTTTCCTCTGCTCAAGCTTATCTTATCTCTCCCTAATATATATAATGCTTTTGCTTGTTGGGCTACCTTTTCAATCTTAGTGTTGGCGAACACCCTCGGTTGCCTACATACTACCACTCAAATTAAAATTATATCACCGATATCGATACATCGGCCCACTCATAGTCGCTATCATAATACTCCATTTTCAATCTATTAAGTTCATTCATGAAAAGTCAATTCCTTATCAACCCAACTTGAAAATACAAATTGTCTCGACATACGAATGCAAGTAATTACTCCAAAGTTCCAGATAATTAATGTGTAACTCACCACCGAATCCTCTCTATATCACCCGCTTGTTAACAATTTCCTCTTAACTCACAACCGACATTAACTTGTTGGACAGTATAAGCCCTTGGCGAATCTCATACTCACGAAGTCTTACGCGGCTTACTCACCACGTACCTCCGTAACACTTCACACCCCTAATTTAATCCTATTTACTATTCAGCCTCCCTTCCACACCCCAATCGTTACCTCTTTAATAAACTGCTTATTCAACTCCTTCAACCACCACGCATTATCAATTCCTAAGTCTCTACAAGGTTTATGACTCCATAAGTCCCCCCCTCAAGCACTCCAATTATAATAAGTCCATTTATCCACTACTTAACTCATTAGTCGTACATAAATACGTATTCTCTCTCCTGCACTACTAGATACATTACTACAATTCATCACCAAAATTTTCCACCATGCACACACAATTCTTCGATCTGTCGCCTTGGAACACTCCACTCTATTAGTACTTCACTAACTCAAATCTCACACCAACTATCGTCTTCATACCAACACCAAAAATCAACCATTACTACCTCCCGGAAATCTTTTAACACTCAATGCTCACCTAGGGCCTCCTTGATGCTGTCAATCATACTCTTTCCAAATATGGATTTATTCTCCCTGGGGCTTAACGCCATTTTGCATCGTATATGTCGCTAACTCTTCCTTCAAGGCGGTTAAGTGGCACGTATTTCAACTTTTTAACTCACAAGATCCTCAAAGCGACCGCCCCATAATTATCATCTCCTATTTCACAATTTTCTAACCTAAAATACCACACTACTCAGAATCACATTGCTCTTCTCATCACCTCTAACATATCTCTATCTATATCCCAAAGTACAAACCACCTTTACCTCCAACTTTATTCCATTTATCTTACAACTTTTTTGTCGGGACACACGCATTTGCAAAGTGTTCCAAATCCCACTCACACCGCTTTTTACCAGATTCTATACATTTATAGGTTCACTCCACCCGGTGATTCTAAAATAAGGTCCTACCGCGATACAATTCTCACTAACACTTTTCCTCCAAATACTTTTTAAACAGCAACCATCCTCCTGACTTCCTCATCTGAATCGCCTCGATCAACTTTACAATCTTTTCAAAAAAAAAATCTCCTACCTTTAACTCCAATCTCAACCCCTTTATCATTTTACCGAAATTAAAACACCTCCATTTTCACTTATTACAACGCTAACTTACTCCTTCCCTATCCTCTCAGATCCATACTCCGGCCAAATGCATAACTCCAACCTTTGGCTTACCCCTTAAGTTCACACAATCGCACTTCAACTTGTCAACAACTTCAAATTCAACACCACACGGAATCTCTTTCTTCAATAACTCCCGGAGACCAATTGCCTCCCGTAGAAATTACCCAACATATTCATCCACATCCCCATCTCCAAAGGTTTCAACCCGAGTTTACATCCTCGCACAATCATTTACTCATCGCTGTTAAACTCCACTCAACCACCAACTCATTTTCTAACCATTGTCAATGTATGAACTCAAAACTCTTTCTCTTATTCACCGATCGCATCCATCCCGACTTACTCACCATTCTAATCAACCTAATGTCACATTTCCCATTATAATACACACACATCTCTCTTTAACCAAGACTTTACTTATAAACCTATCATATTCTTTTACAATTCCACCTCAAGATATCTGACATTCATCACAACTCCATCCTTAATCCTCCGCCATAAATCTTCATCATCACTCTACCAATTACATCAACTACTAAGACACTTCCCCAAAATATATACTCTTTCACCCCAATATCCATAATATTAACAGATCATACATCATATTCTAAACCATAACATGTCTTGTTTCCAAATATACCCCATCATATATATATATAGCAACCCATCTAGCTGATCTCCAAGTTATGCCCAGGTACCCATCTCAACATATACATATGCACGCGCCATATTAACATAATCATTTCTTAGTATAATACATCCCAATCAAGTAACACCACAAAGCACAAAATTCAAGCTGGGCCTCAGAAGACCTTCTGCAGCTGCCCATCACTCTAAATCTTCTAAATAAGGCCCCTCAATAATCCAAGATTCTGAAGTTAAACTAATTTCAAAACCGTAGAACGACTAATAATAACACACTTAGAGTAACCGAACCTAAAAGACATAACTGACACACAAGACAATTCTAAAAAACATAAACTCAGTTCGATAGTCGTGACTCAACTCTCTTTAAAACCACACTTTTTAATACGGCATTCTCCTTCCTACTGCGATCACCTCTAACCCACACCGCCTCCCACTGGCCAATTAACCCACAATCGCACGAAACGCCAGTGACGCCTGGTGATTTTAAGATGATTTAAGCTTCACTACCGAGTTTACGCCCGAAATTTAGTGTAATTGCTTTTCTTATTGAGATTCTTACCGGGAAATTTGGAAAAAGTGACACCTTTTATCAATTTCCTCGTAGTAGACCCATTTTTATAAATGACACATTTTGGCAATTTACTTGTAGTATAGACCCATTATGTTAACCGGATATGTTTAAGAACTTTTCCAATTTAATAAAGATTCAATAGTGGAACATATCGAATATCGAATTAAAATGGGCTCATGAAGAATTGATGTTTTTGTGGTACTAAACCAATATTGATCGTCTTTGAAAGTTTGATGCCACCTGCAAGTCTGGTCGCCACTACTTATAATAATCTAGCTCCTGAATCCCTAGCTACCAAACAATTGCAAAAAATTTTATGTGGACGGATTACTGCTAACTTATCTTGCATGAAAAATGATCCATTTACATATTCAGTTCTCCAGAGTTAAAAGTTTAAATGTTTCGTTAGTACTTTAATACTCACAGCAGCCCTTCGTTGACTAACTTAACCTCAAACGAAGATCCACGTGGACACTTTACCTACCCCTTCCAAGGCCTCACTTTTACACATACAATATTTATGGATTAAAAACATCATTACAAGATGGAATCGTGAATACCACCACATAAATATTTTATAGTATTCTATTTAAAATATGATGTTTTCTTAACTTTACAAGATAAGTTTTATTTGAAGTGATTTTTCGATCTGAGTAGTAATTCAGATTTTGCAAGATCATCAAAAACAAAATTAGTACAAACCTCAATCAGAAAAGCATACTACGAAGTACATTAGTTTTTATTCATTGTAACAGAGTACAATCATAACATACATAAACATTACTTTCACAAGTCTCTCTTGAAGCTTAAATACAGTCACTACAAGAAGAGGTAAATCACAAGCAACGAATCCCATCAGCTCCGCAACATAAAACAAAAATATCGTGGTTACTCAGAAATATACTGTTTTAATACTCATACGAATCTTTACGACAGATACCTTATTATTATAATTCTCCAGATCTTACGTACTCATCTTATGAGAGAAACATTGTTATATTAAAAAATAACAATTATGAGTGTATATGTATTCTAGATAAAAAAAAATTATGTAAATTATCACACAAGCACAATCTTAACTTATCGATATCCACGGTCACAAATTTCATACTTACATTTTGGAGGTTGGATATTGATCACCAAATTATCGAAATACCAAATTTAAATTTTATAAATTATAATTGGAAGCATCACTATTAGTGTTGTAGATCCGCCACTTGATATGAAAGACATAGTAATTATTTGGTGGAAATGAAAGAATAGTAACAAAACCTCAATCAACAGAGGCCTTATTGAGCAAATAGACACCAGATCTAATCACTGTCACTATCACTGCTGCTATCACCATGTTTGTGATGACCATCTTTCTTCTTGTCTTTATTCTTTTTCTTCTTCTCCTTCCCATCTTTGTGTTTGTCGTCGCCTCCATGGATCTTGTCCTTTATCTTATCAACCACTCCTTCCTTGTGCTCCCCCTTGTGCTCCGTGCTCTTGTGCTTATCGTCGCCGTGCTTCTCGCCTTCCTTGTGCCCTCCCATGCCTAGTTTCTCCTCTATCTTGTGGATTACTCCGGCCATTTTTGTAGGTTGATTTGGAGATGCTGGTGTATTGGTGTGGAGAAAATGGGTGTGGAAGGCCTGGTATTTATAGGAAAAATGGAGTAGATATTATCACACTTTATATTAAACTCCACAAAAATTATGACATGTATTCTGTTTTTATTCTTTAAAACAAATCAGACACATATCTAATATTAACGAAATGTAATAAAAAATGTCATATAAAATTAGACTCCATAATATCTTGTCTTGAGATATGTAATCTTATCCGTGTGCATATTGATTGTCTCCACGCGTACGCGGCTTTATTGATTAGTTTGGCTGAGATGGGAAAGTAAACGCTATTGAAAACGATAGAATGGAATCCATATCTTCTTGTTTTTTTCTTATTTAAGTATTAATTAGGTTTTTAAGTTTTCATATTCAGATAATCTTTATTTAAATGAATAATAATGATATTATTATAATGATCATGCAAAAATGGACTAAAAATAATAAAGTAGCATAATCACAGTTTGAATATAAAAATAAAGATTAATTAAATCTGCGAATTACCTAATACATAAGACACGTTTTCGCCGACACCAACGTTAAACTGGCTCCCGCCGATTTTAAATAGACTCCATTCTATCACCCATTCACTATCTCATAACACGCTGACTTTCATGATTTTTGTTTTTCACTTAATCCAACGTCGATTGACCTAATCCTTTTTAAAGATGGGATGATCGAACGTAGACCATTAAATATGGGATTATCGACCGAAACATTGGCACGTAGCTGGTGGATATTTGGATACCAAATTGACAGAGTATCTAATCAGAAATATAATGACCTTATAGAAGTATTAATCATGAATAATATCAAGGGCAAATGACATTTGAACATCACTGATATTTAGGAGTAATAAATAATCCATTCAATCACGCTTGCTAATTGTCACTATTTCTGTTAGATGAATTTTTCATCCATTTTGTCAAATACTCAAGTCTACTTAACAGCTCAAGAACTAAACAAATGAAGCAATTCTTCCTCAAAAATTTAATGAATTCTCAACAGAACAAGAATTCAATGAGAACAACAACAACAAAATCCACAAGAGCGTAGACATTAAACTATAAAAGAAAAAATCAATACCACATATAAAAAGAAATTATAATCATTCAAACATATAAACTAGGGGGGGTAATGAAATTCACTCAACTGAAGAAACTCCTGCAGGCAAACTATCAGCCTGAACAACAATTAGACGGAAGCCTCCTTTTCAGAAGTTGGTATTTATTGAAGCTTTCAAGCTTTCTTGTAAGTTTTCACTGTAGGCAAATTGTTGCTCTTTGTAATGCTTTAAACTTCTCCTTCGGGCGTATATTTAACCTCCGTATCCTGTTTTCTCTGATAACTTCTTGTTGAACCTACGTAGCTTGAACCTCGCCTGTTCTATACTTTGTAGGTTTTCAAATCTGAACTCCAACATTGGAAAATCTATGCCGGAAGAAACCATGCGATTGTGGAGTAAACATGGTACAAACATCTTCATTTTTATTCCCTGAAATATCTTCATTTGCAATATTGTCTAGATGTGGTCTTTGCTCATCATCGCCCGAGCCAGCAATCGCATTAATCCATTGATCCGTCTTGCCAAGATTGGCCATGAGTTTTGGATGGTTCCACATCATCTTCAAAGAGAAATCCGTTACAACAATCATCTGAGAAAAAACTAGCTATATCAGCAGGGGCTAAATAAACCATGTTATCTGGTCCATCTAGTTGGCAGGCAGATTCTTGAACATCATTAACTGCAGCCGAACTACGACCACTGTGATGATAAAATTCTTGATTTTCCATATTCATACATGGTTCATCAGGAATACGAGACTGTCCATCAACTTCTACATCATTGATTCCATATTTCGGTTCTATCATTGTTGCACCATTAGAAGAGGTACACTCAACCATGCCTAAATGGTCATTAGATGCTCCTTTGTCTACTAGTAGTTCCTTACCTAAGGGTCCTAAGTTGAAAACTATTGGCACCAATGCTGGAGGAAAATCTCTAACAGCAGATACTCTCTGCCGTTTGGGAAGAGTCCGGTGCCTATTACCAGTTACTCCTGTCTGATTACATGCATTCAAATAACTACCAATATCTTGGCATTTCGGACTTTCCTTACTCGTTAAAACACTGCCACTATCGAAAGCACGTTGCTGCTCTGAGCAATGATTGACATCTTGCTCAGAGTCGGGTGTTGATTCCTCCCTCCAAGATTTAACACCATCGATGACAACTGAACTCGAAAAGTCACCAAAATTTTGATGCAATGGCTTCTTTTCAAACCCAGATACCTTATTCTTATCACCAATGCCACATTGATTCACTCTCTCTTTAGAACCTACTTCTCTTTCATGCTCAATAGAAGTTTCATGGAATTCTATAGGTTTTAAAGACTCATTCTTTGATCCACAAGCTTTATCTCCTTTAACATTAAGATCCAATTCTTTACAAGATCCCTTCAACTCCTCTGCATTCTTTGATCTACAAGCTTCATCCCCTTTTGCTTTTGAAACAACTTTTTCAGAATATCGCTTAAGCTCCTTCATATTCTTCGATCCACAAGATCCATCCTGTTTTGATTTGGGATCTACATCCTGAGGAAATCGCTTAAACCCCTTTGGGTAATCACGGATTACCCCCACAACAGCAAAATCACATTTCGGCTTTGAGCTCAATTGATGAACCCCTTTCTCTTCAGAATCAACTATTCGACAACTTAACATATCATCAAGCCCAGTAGCTTTCAAATCATCTTGAGACCCACAAGCATGACCCTTTCTTGATTTTAAATCAACAACATCAGGTAAATGCTTAAGCCCCTTTGGAAAATCACGAATCGCAGAGACCTTTCTTCGCTTATACTTAGGTAGCAATAAACAAGGAGATCTACCGTCTTCCATCGAATTGTTTCTTCTTCCTCTTAGTAATACTTTCTGTCAAAAATCAAGGATATATAACATAAAAATATGCAAAAATTAGAACAAACACCAAACCAAACTGACGGAAATTAGGGAAAGCTCTAAACTTCGATACCAATATCAACAATACAATAGAAAATATCACATTTTTGAAGTACACCCAGAACACCTTCCAAAGAATAATACGCCCTTCATTCAAAATTGTCCAGTTTGATTTTCAATTGTCAAAAGTAACGAATTTTATAACTTGGATTTTAATCTAAACTATCATGTTAATTGTAAAGTATGTTGAAAATATAATCTTTTATTATATTTTTCAATAAATATCACAACATACACAATAATATTCGAGTTCAAAATTTATAAAGCCAACCAACAAAATTCAAAATTGGACAATTTTTTAGTACATAAATTAGTTATGCACAATAATATGCTGCAATTGAGAGCAAATATAGTCTAATAAAAATGATAAAATAGCAAGATCATAATTTTGAGTAAAAATAGAAGAAATTATTAAAGAATAATAAATAAAGTATTTTTGAAATTGAAGAGTTACAGTAAGAAAGCTGGTTGGACAAGGAAGGCTTCGTACAAGAAGTGAACAAAGTACGAAGTTTGAGTAGTTGAATGAATGCATTAGGGGGGGAAACAGAACTGAGTTGATCCAAATAGTGTTGGGTTTGGCTGTGAAATGACTATTTTGCCTTTCCCTATTTGTAAGTGGAGTAGTTAGGAAGTTTCATTAAGGGCAAAATTGTCATTTCACTAAAAAGTTACTATTCTGATGTGTGTATAATGTTGTCGAAACAGAAGTACCCAAAGATCTAATTGTCATGTTCTTTTATTGTAATAAATAAATAAAATATTCTACTAGTAATGAATTTTTAAAATCATAAATTATAGAATTACGATAGATACAATCGAATTAGGAAAAACATACACATCAAATGAAATTGAAGTCTTTTCTCGAGAATGACTAATCAAATTATAGATGTGATGGTTGGTAAATTACAAATCGAAATCACTACAACAACAAAAAAAACACAATATCTAAGAGTCTATGAAACCGAGTCTGATTCAATTGTAATACCAAAAGAAATTGGGTATGGATCTTATCTTGTATATTGTGTGACATTATATGTTATTTTCATTAAAAGTACATGTTTTAGTTTGAATTTGTTAATTAACTTATAAAATCAAACAAGATGCTTGTGGGTTAGTTATGAAGCCTATAGACCATTCCCGTGGAAGTGGTACAAAAAATGTCATACTAATCGTAACCAACGATATATTTTCTAACGGTTCTCAAATTATCACGATATGATTGGTTGGGATCTCATTCTAACTCGGGGCTATAGTAGATCATATTACATCTCTTATCTCTCCCATTTTCCACCCGATTTTTTATTTTTAACAACACTAATTATGAGAATAAGTGCTTTAGTAAACAATCTTAGAGTCCACTTATTGAAGAGGGTTCTATGGGTGGGCATGTGTAAAAAATGTTTAGAACTTTCGAGACATAACTCAACTGGTAAATAAGAAGTACTGGCAGCCTCGTCTCTTCATGCAGTGTGGATTCGACTCTCATAAGAAGCGAATCTTGTATTAAAGTGGTTAAAAGGGAAACTCTAGTATCTTGATCAATTGAAGCACATCTCGCGATTAATTCTTTCTTGGTATTCCAGGGCAGGGATCTCGAGGGGGCGTTAGTGTGACGGTTTCACACTTTTATAAAAAAAACTAGAAAATACATACTTATTCCAATTCACTCTTCTAGATGTTTTGCTTTTCTCGTCTCAAACTTTGATAATCGATTACTTTTTAGTTACATTATCAAAACTTATAAACAAAATATTGTGAAAATATTTTTAAAGTCAACTTCATATCTTATTTTTATATTTATCGGAAAAAAGGAACAAAATAAAATTAATGGTCAAAGATTAACATGTAAAAAACAAAAACATCAGTTAAAATAAATTGAAAATATTATTATACTTACTTAGTTACTTAGACATGGTTTTGAAGGAATAAATTATGTTGCATACTTTTTCGAGATAGGTATAATGTGCGAATAAAACATGTCTTATATGCATGTTATGTCCGAAGTCCAAATCCTTCAATAAAATTAGAGATTGAATAAAAGAAATTTTATTTGCTTTTGGCCGTTTAATATTTAATTAATTTGGTCCATCTTCCAAGTTAAAAAATTTAATGTTCTCGTGTGACCTCAATTTTTTCATTAAATATCAAATTTATCCCAAAATTAGATTATAATAGAGTTTGATTGTCCGAATTTAACGATTCGGTTAATTTAAAATGCACACAAATTGTATTTTGTGAGACCATATTGACAATTATATACCTTATTCGCAATACTATAGATAGAAACCATGATGAACATAAAAGTACTCCATCAATCCCTAAAAAGTTGTCAACTTTCATTTCTAACGATCTAAATTAACAAATTTTATGATATTAATTGACGTTCATTACTTTAATTTGAATAAAAATTATTATATTGATGATAAAGTATGTTGAAAATGGTACAATTTGTTGATATTCCTATTAGTCCTATATATATTTTCCCCAAATGTTTTCAACACATACAAAAATATTTAAAGTTCAAAATTTTAAAAAATCAAACCTATCAAAATACTAAATTAGATGAAGAGTAGTATCTTAATCAAGATCTCTCCAGGAATATAAATCCCAGCAGCTTGCCAGCTCGTAGCTTCATGTAACCCATATGATGATTGATGACAACACAATTATATATTCAAACATTATGTACCAATAATATTAATGAGCCACAGCAATCACAAAAAATTTCAATAAATTCATTTTAAAGAACACTTAGCAATTAGTCGACCATTACAATGTTGAACATAACATGAACATCAAATGGTACACTTTTCACATAATTGCATTTTTTTGTTGAATATTCAACTAAAATAATTTCTGTTTGAGTAGAGATCAATGCTCCCAATTTGGAACCTGGAAGTTGCTTTCTCATCTCGAACAACCAGAAATCGTATCCTGAAATTTTCGTGTATGGTCAGACGTCAGAGAAACAACGATTGTAGCAGTTTGTCCATGTTGGTTTGGAGTCTATTGAGTACATACCTGAAAGCATTAGCGGTGAAGCCGTGTGATTCAACTTCAAATGTTCTTCGCTGGAAACGTTTGTCAAATTCCTGCGAATTTTGTCTATCAAGAATACGCCAGCTAGAACCGCCATCTTCACTTCCTTCAACGATCCTATAGGCAGAACAAGAATTTTGCTCAAAGTTAGATGTCTACAGCAGTAAAATGGAGTACATGGACTAAAGAAAAGCATGAGAACCTTTTAACAACTAAAGAATGGAATACATATTATAATATTTGGAAGTCTTTGAACACACAAGTACTCGTAGACAACCTCATGCGACACCATGCATTGTTAATTAAACAATCCACATCTTGAAAAGAGTGCTGCTAAAACCCCCAAGGTTTGAAAACCTCAACCTTCCACTCGAAAGTAAAGAGGAATGATGTTTCCACAGAAAACAGAGATGTCGACATCACAAAATTTCCCGATATTGAGTGTGGTACAATAGAAGTAATCTACAATTATATTTGATCTACTCTCACATAGTTGCAGAATATCTGAGTCCATTGTGATACTGGTAAAGAAAGCAACATCATTTTGAAACCGATTTCCTCATTTCAACTACTTTGTAGTTTTTATAAATTACCTATAATCTAAGATTGTGCAAGAACAATGAAAATTTTAATTATTTTTAATTATTTTCAACATTTTCTGCATTTACCTTTTCATACTAGTGTAGTATTACATATTTGTCACTTTCTATATTTTACCCATATGATGTCCCTAATATTCCCAATATTCTTATTTAACTTTAAACATAGGTTATAATATGATAACACATTTGCACTATGTCAGCCACTTAGCTTAAACTAGTGAAAAGTCAAGGTAGACCATTCAAATAAAAAGGGAGGAAGTACAAAGTTAGCTTTGTGGTGCAAATGACGACAACAAAAAACCTAACCCAGAAACCATGACAAGTAATAGTGAACCCCATCTCTATCTGCAAATATAGAGTTCAATGCACCATACCAGTCCCTTGGATCTCTCTCTGGAGCATCATTAGCGGACATCATTTCATATGCAACAAGCTCATGCATCTGGTTGTTAGGCAGCTTGTATATAACCCAACACCCTACAATAGACAATATACAAGTTTCAACAGTTTGATTGCCAACAGTCCGCTAAGCGGGGGACTCTTTACATGCATTGGGGCATGTTCTGTGGTTGTTATAGAAGTTTCAACTTGATCGACTGAGTACTAAATCAACCTCCTAGCCAATCTCATGCAACTAATGATATCTTTAGATTTGGCAAACAAAAATAATGCTATCATGTGTTAATGAAATCTCCAAGTAATTTTCTTGAGAGGTGACTTTATTTAGTTACCAGTCATCCAAACGAAAACCCCTCATGCCCAACAGAGCATAAAAGGAAGAAAAAAAGTTCCCCAATTTAGGTTTTCTACTGCTGATTGATAGTACCTGTTGCGCCATTTGGTTCTTCCCACTTAGACAGCCGAGTTCCATCAAACGCAGATGTAACCTGTGCAGCCAAAATGGAATTCAAGATAATATGAACAAAAGTGAAAATTCTGGAATGTATCCCAAGTCTCATGTGGAACGGATTTACAAGCCGGTGACACTTACGATTCCAAAAGGAAGCTCCTCTCCACTAGCAAGGACAAGACCAGAACAAATCCTGTTCAACTTTATAAGTGGCCAAGAGAAGGAACCCTTATAAAACTTTTTACATTGACTAATATTATCTATTAGATCATCCAGAGCATGGAACGCAACAGGCAGTGATATGGATGTTTTCACAGGATCAGAAGCTAAAAAAATATCAATTGTCCCGTTCTTGCCTGCTTCACTCTTTAGCGAGAGAGCATCAAGTAATTGAGCAAAAGAGCTCAACATCTGGACAAAACATTTCATGTCCCTTGAAGAAGAATCTATAGTGGTTTTCCTGGTCTTGAAGGGAGAATTTTTCAGACCCACCAAGATCTTTTTGAAACACTCTAAGACATCAAAAACTCTTGATTTGAGAGAAGATTCCTCCAGAAACTGTATAATGACTGGTGATAATGAATTATAGATCTTTGTAACGTGCTCATCAACACATCTACGAACAGGACAGGATGTAGAACTTAAAGAATCTTCAGATCCAAATTCGGATCTTGACAATCGCCATTCTTTGCTCCCACTTTGTCTTCCAGGCAATAAAATTGATGGATCATCTGTCAAATAAGGATATTTCTCAAGTGCTTCCACTTCAATTCTATCGCGTTCTTCCAGTTCCGAAAGTGTTGCAGGCGTTAGATGTTTACGAAGATTTCTTGTTATATTGGACAGAACAGACAAAAGTGTAGGTTCTGTTGTAATATTTCGTCGAGATAGAACCTTCAGCATAACAATGATCCCTATTCAAATAACTCTTGGAATATTGTGCATATGCTAAAAGGAAACCAAAAAAGGAACATGAAAAGCAAATGCAATTACGCTTCAACATCAGTAATCACCTCGTGCCATTTCTTAGTGTATCGCTTAGTAACATCATGAACCCCATCTTTTGAAATAGCAATTACATAGTTCAATTTTTTATTCCACCTTCAGAGAAAATCACAATAATCAAAGCAAGGTATGTGACAAGGTGGTGTGAGTTTGTGATGATACTGGATAAACATGGTAAGAATGAAAATTTCCTGAAAATTCCATTTGTCAACAAATGTCACTGAAGTACTCATATTGATTGAATAATACTCCGTAATAAGCCAACATTGAAAAACAATAAAAGGTGGAACCGTGGAATTTATGAGAATATAATCAAATAGGAGAAAATACCCCTTCTCATATAGTAATGGACTGTCATATATCCCTTCACATGGGTCAAGATGCATCCACCTGGAAAGCATACCCATTAATGGAATTCTGAAATTTATAGATATTTAAAGGATGGCTTATATCAGTAATCAAACACATTTTACCTTGCTAGATACTGCGAGAAACACTCTGTCCATACATGATCTGTTAAGTCCAAAATCTGACAGAAATTTTATATCAGCACTGATAGCAGATATGATATAAGAATAATGATATATGAATCAACAATAGCTTTGTATTAATGAACAATCCGGTCAACAGGCTTGAACAATACAGACAACTGTGGACACCTCTTTATATAATTAATTACGATAGGATGTAATGATGTATATAGAAACTTGAAAGGGCCATAAAAGTATCTCCACCTCCTAGAGAATTGATTACATATCACGGATTTAAATTTGAAAAGTCTTGAAGAACTAACTTACTAGACGAGTTTCATAGCCAAAAGCTCGGCAATAGAGTGTAAAGCAATTGGCCCACTCCCCGCACCGTCCCTTTCTAGTTTCTAGGAGCTGCAATGCACATAAAAATTGTTCAATCTCATCTTTTGGAACTCTTAAAGCAGACAAACTTTATTACCTTAAGTGGGTCATTATATCTAGGAAAGCGAGTCATGTTCGAGCAAGATTTGCAACTGCAACATACAAGGAAAAAACTGTAAGTTCAGAACATGGCATTTGAGATATTCAGTACATCTAACAAATAGAAAATCAAAGAGCCAAAAGTGCATCCACAAGATCTAAAGAAGTACTAAATCCTGAAAATCTTGTTAAATTAATGAATTTGAAATCACACCATGAATCTTTAATGAATTACTAAATAAATCCAAACTGTAAAGCCATCAGACAACATGCTCTTATTAATATAACTAATCTATAAACAAAATCTCAAATATAATATCATGATGCAGTATTGCAAGTGAAATTTGCTTTGTTAGATCATAACTTGACAATTTTATCACACAAAATTAGTTGTGGTTAACAACATAGTCACATTAGCCGTCATTCAATACAATGACCCAAGCATGTTAACCCAGAATGACAAAGCTCATCAAGATGTCTTGTTGACTGGTGCAATCAACTAGACTGCTGTACATTCAAAGATTGACCTGCATGTTCTTCCATCACTTGATCCTTGTTTCTGTTTAGAACAGTCCTGATTTATCTGGGTAAAGTATTCTTAAAAAATGATACCAAAGACGCATATACTCTACAATATCCAGATTGGGTGCATTCTGGACTATTCTGCTCATACTTCGGTTATCAAGGAAATCTATACATTTAGCTGTGTTACCAGTATCCAATTGAAAAAAATTCCAACTCTTACTCAGAATCTCCTTGAATTTACATTTCTCAACATAATTTGATTAATAGAGTAGGAAGCAGTTCCATGCGAACCAGGATAGTCTCAGTATCAGTAGACTTAAAATAGACCGTGTTCCAATATCTTTGACACATCCCTCAATCGTTTTCTTGTTGAACTTCTGTTTCTAAAGATTTTTTTGAATGGGTGGATGTTATTTATTATTCACTCATTTTCAATTCAAGTGATCTGGTGGACCTTATCTTGGTCAAACATCTACATTTTGACCCAAAAAAAGAAATTTACAATTTTAGAAACTCTTCAGAGAACTAGTAATTTCATGTAAAAATATATTTGATATACTACACACATTGTATGCCGTTCATGCTAAATTGTTAATAAGTTTAATGAGAAAACGTAGTCAAATTTCGAGTTTGTTGACAAAAAACATGTCAACCAGTAGATCCAAATAAAATAGAGACAGTATATGTAAAGAAACATTTAGCTTTAGGAATTCCAAGACTAAGAGGCTCTATGATTTCATAACTCCTTGATGTTTTAGAGGATAAATTCTATGCAGAAACTTTTACTCAATAAAATGAATGATAAGGAACCTCGACATATAATGTTCAAAAAGTAAATGAGAAATTTAACACATCATGGTAACAAGAGATATCAAAGGGTCGCGCCATCAAAAAGGAAAACTTGAGTCAAACAAAATTAAGTTCTAATTACATAAAAGCTCAGTAAAGAGTATCAGATTCATCTAAGTTGGTATAATGTGAATAAGTGTATTGACACACAGTATATTGTATGTATATGATGTCATCTATTTAACACACTCAAAGACTTGAATAAGCTAAAACAACAAATAATTTAGCTGTTCGGAAAAGAAATTTAAGTCACAGCCATACCGATAAAGTTCAACTCGAGAAGCTCCATATTGGAGTTCAGATGAATTTGCCACGCCCATACCCTGGTTGATGGTCTCATTATTGCAATTGTCACAAGGAGGTGAATTCACCCACCTAAGGTTTTAATGAAGAGAAGATGTAATTGGAATTGTAATTTAAACCAGTAAAGACAGATGCAGATTAGCAATGCTTTAGTTATTTACTAAGAAGCAGTAGCAATTATGCGCCACAAAACAATAAATGCTTCCTTGCAAGATCTGAATTAACTGATTTAATTTATCTGTTCCATTTGACTAGTTTTAGAAACAAAATGCCTAAAACATACTTTTTATTATCCTCGATAGTAATATCAGAGATTGGCTGAGAATTAAGGAGATAATTCAATACAGCATAAGAAAAATAACAGAGGATGGAAACGAACCTGAATGATTGTTTGAACCAGAACAGAAGCTGCAACCGGAAGGCGTGATCGTATTCATCCTTCGATGGTTTGAAGTTACCCTCCTAAATATGCATGCACTATACATTAAAAAAATCTACGGGCACAGTGAATATTCATAATTGAGAAGTTGCATGGGAATATTAAATAATTATTGCATGTCTAACAGAACAGGTGCAGAAAGAGAGAAATGGGTCGGTTCTTTTTTTCTTTTAAAAGTAATTTGACTGGATTCAACGAGATAGATATCCTAAATCCAATCTAATTGTAGGCAACATATGACTACAAGAACAATACTTTAATATCTCTTTGGCAAAAAAGAAGAATATACAAATATGGACCCCCTTATGTAGAAGTTTCAGGAGATTTGAAGATGCAACAAGCCAGAATAAAGTTATATCCTCTATTTTGTCACAACAAACCCAAATCTGACCGAGAGACAATTTCAGTCAACAGTACATTTTCTTCTTACTTATAGTCTCATACTATTATTAAGTCCTTTTAGTTAATTTCTCATATTTAGTATGGTACCATGTTCCCCATCTATCTGTAATTTTTTACCTCTTTCCTTGGCAGGAGAATCTATACGATTTCTACAAGTGAAGAGTTCATTGAATTTAAAATAAAAGGAATGTATTCCGCTTCTGCTCCTTTAAGCAGTCTCTAACACTACTTTAGTGACGAGTTCCAAAGCTTATCCACACACAGAAAAAAACACCTCTATAATCATGTTTCATCGAAGTAACTGCTGATAAACATAAACAATTTCTAGCCATAACTCATTCATCTGCGGATTCTTCCAGTTGATTTTACCTGTTTTATTTTCAATAACTTTATCCAGGTATTTTGATTCTGTAGCTATAATAGCATATTCTTTTTTATTTGGTGCAGCCGATTCTTTTTAGGTAAAATCCATTATCCATATTAACTCCTATGAAAATCAGGAATAAACATACAATGGTAGATAAAAAACATATCGAACTCCTCCAGGTGATAACAGACGAGCATGAACTCAGTTTTATTAGTTGAATTACAAACTTCTTTTAGTCAAAGACTTCAAAGTGCTCTTTCATCAACCCTGTAGATTTTTTCTTTGAAAAGTTGAACTAGTTACTTATTTAGTAAAATATCGATCAGTGCAGTAGAATACGAAATGTGGGAATCTTCCTTTATTTAAATTTATGTTATCCAAACATAATATATGCAGATATGGACATCATAACATTTTTATGAAGAACAACAAATCAGAGCAAATTTCTAACCCGGGCCATCATTACAAATGCTTTCTCCTCAAGCTTATCAATAGGCACTGTCTTCCTAGCAGCTTCTTGCCGAACTGGATCTTCATACTAAATCAATACCACACCACATGAAATAAATTAAAGGAAGTTCTTTCAAGGAACCCAAAGGATAATGAAAAAAACATCGTAAAGAAACACTAACGAGTGAATCTTGTGATGTCCGTTTACTTGATTAATTCACTAAATAACCAAATGAGTAAATAATGGGATAAAAATAATTAGCAGATGAAAAGTTCAATACCATTAGCACTTGATCAACATAAGGCCGTATTCTTTGCTCCATCTGATCCTTGTTTTCACTTGCAACAAACTGTTGCATCATAAGCGCTTCTTCTTCTGCCTAAACCCAAAGCTATATTATGCTCATGGCTAGAGATAAAATTTATAATTACCATCTAGAACAAAGATTCATTTTTTTAACAAACAAAACCTTGAAACACAAAAGGTCCAATTAGGAAAAATGCTGGTGTTTTATGCAGCCAACACGACTGCAATCAAATAGTATTAGACTACATTAACCAGTTTAATGGGTGAATATGGACTACAGGCACTCATATTCCTACCCATATCGTACTTACACTACAAATTAACAGATGTCTAAAATATCTAAGAGATCATTAAATTATCTAGAGCCACCCGAAAAGAGAAAAGCTACCGAAAGATCAGTTAAGAAACGAAAATTATCCATATCAGTTCCAAGGTATACATAAGTGATTAGAAGGACATAAATTGACTGCAGCTACTGAAAAGAAGCAATCAAATACAAACAAAGAAAACAGAGTTCTATTAAAAAGGCACCTGCAGCATTCGAGCCAACGCCTCATCAGATTGCACGAGATCAGCCCTGCCTTCAATTCTCTTTTCCTCATTGTTCCCATTGTCTTCTCCATCCACCGATAACAACCGAAGCATATCAGATACAGAAGCAAGATCAGCATCGTCGGACACAAGTTGATCACCATTACCAGCCAGAATCTTTTCACCACAATCAAAACACAAAATTAAAATTAAATCATGTTACCAAACAAAAAAACATAACGTTCATTATTTGAACAAGAATTACGCCAAGACAATCAAATTTGTTCAAAATGACTCTCGGTTCTTCAAACAACACAAGCATCACACAAGAACAAATGAAAATGAAATGAATAATTAAAAAAAAAACAACTCCAGTTGTACGATATGCCTAATTGACAAAATTTCGTGAATGTGGAATTGATCAAGCTAAAACTACAAAACTACAAAACCCCAAATCACTAAACATAAAATATATTACTCCCTCCACCACTAAAAGATTGTCCACTTTGACAATTGTCAAAATTAACAAACTTCAATCTTAATTCACAAACAAAACATTAACTTGAACCAAAATTATCACCATGTTAATAGTAAACTACACCAAAAATTAAAAATACTCGAATATGATACATTTTCAGCAAATATTATACCATATCCAATAGAGTCAAAGATTTTATATTCTAAATTTCTATATAAATTAATATATCAAAACTACCATTACACTAGGCTACGCTTTCTATCTAATCTATTATGTAGTAGCAGATAAGTGGGTTTGCAGACGGAATTTCAGTCAATTCGAAATGGGCCTCCTTGTTATTACCACAGCGTAAAGCCGCTTAACCATCCGACCCCCTTAACCGCTTAGGGAGCCTCTTCAAAAGTATGGTGCATGTTAATATTAATGTTATTATACACAGCATACAAAAAATACTGAAGTTCGAATTCCCTTTGCCCCCCGCTTTAGGCAACGACTCTTCAAACGACGCAAGATGTTATTATCGATGCTATTATACACAGCATATAAAAATACTAGAGTCGAAATTTAAAAAGTCAACACATCAAAATTCGAAACTGATAAACTCTTACTAAAAATCAAATCTTTTGTTGATCTGGAGGAACAGATGTGAGAGAAAAAAGCTGGAACTTAAGAACCTGAAAAATAAATACGAAAATAAACAATAAAACTATACAAATTTGATAAATAATTAGTGGGTTTTTAAAAAAGATGAAAAATGTATATAGATAGAGACTTCAAGTCCATCGCCTGTGTCATAATCAACGTCGAATGTTGAATTATCATGTTGTACTACAAATCTTCTTCCAACCATTTTGATTAAATCAATTCAATTTAATTCAATTTATGCAATTCAAGATTTGATTATTGGCTTGGATTAAATTGAATAATTAAAATTCTCTACTTTAGTTTAAGCTTTTGATTATTCTTTTTGTGTATCATTGGAATAGAATATGGGTGATGAAGAAGATGAAGAGTGGTGTGTTTATGTTGACTTGGCTGTCTTTTTCTCAGCTTAATTGAACTACTCGTTCGGTTCAGTTCCCGTGAGTCGATGCTCGAAGCTTTGGTCGGTTTAAATTAAATCGAGTTTCGCTCTAAACAATCATACTCTTTTATTATAGAGATTTTGTTTGTGATTTCCATTTCTTCTTATTATTATTTTTTTATGAATATCTCTTATGTTGGTGTTAAACTCTATTATAAATTAATTATTTTTGTTTGTCTTGTTAAATATTATTAATTAATTAATTTAAGTAAACTAAAGTTTTGTTAATCTGATTGAATTTGAATTTTGAAATACGTGAGCTAGCTTGGAGCTTAAAACTCGGCTCGCCGAGGCCATGGCTCGTTTAATAATCAAGTTGAGCCTACAATCTTCGACTCGTTTATCACTCTACATTCCATTAAATTATCAATATATTTTCATTTCATTTGTTATCATCCCAACAGAAAAACCATTTCAAATTGCGTATTCCCATCGGATTGGACCATTAAAATATGCGATGTTCAATTTTACAGAGGAACAAATAACAAATATCTCAAAAAATAAATATGTGGCGCAAATTTTAAAATAAATAAATATAAAGGCCTATTTTAACAACTTAGAAAAGTAATATCAAAAACACTTTACTCCAATAATTTGGTGGAAAAGTTTTTATTAGACCACCCCCAATAGAAGTTATTGGATGAATACTCCTAATAGAAAGTATTTAAGATGTATATTTTTCTTTCCAATTTCATAAGAATTATTGAATAATTTCCTATTTATTATGACACAAAGCAATACATGAACCAATCAAACAATGCCACATCCCGTTGAAGAGATATTTAATTTCAATAGGAGTTATTTGAGGTAGGATCAAATTTCATTTCATTGTATTTGATATTTTTGACATATTATTTCACCAATTTTTTTATTTTTTTTCACCAATTTTTTTTATTTGTGAATATTACATAGGTAGTATAAAATTGCTGACCAACACGCTGGGTCGCCGCTTTTTTGCGATCAAAGTTGTAACTTCAAAATTTATTTAAACATAATCACCCTTAAGGCCCGTTTCTCAGATCCTTTATACCCAATTACCCATTACCTACAACTCAAATTTCTCTATCATTTTATTTAACTGCCTCTATTCAACTATTTTTCTTCTCACCTATATAATCTATTCATTATTGAACTGCTGATTCATCTTCCTTACGCTTTATTCGTATAATTCTTATTTGTTAGTTGATGTTGATTCAATCAATATTTGATTTTTTCCCTATACGAATAAAAGCAATCGAAGTGAGATTAAGAATATTACCGACATTATCTATATTTTTCATTCATTATAGTTATGCTTACCTTTCGATGTATTATTTTGTTGCCCGTCATTTGACGAACACTACCTACTGGGGCCTGGCAAATGTAGATCAAGTTTTATTTCATTTGATACTTGAAAAATAAAATTTTAAAGAGTAATGCAAATATTGCAAACGAATTATCTCCTATGTACGGTCTTAGACCACAGAAGTTATGAAATAATTACGTTAAGTTATTGTATTTTCAAGATGAGGGCAATTCCATATTAAATTACTTCCACAATCTCTCTCTCATATGGAATTTTGACTTATGTGTATTTAATTTCTATGCTAAGCGAGACCCATGTCGAAAATAATTCCTTGATTTTTAAACTGATTTTTGGCCAAATAATTATCCGAAATTAATTTTTTATTTTTACCAATATTTTTGTTTTTCAAGATCTATAAAATAAAACTGAGTTTGTATCATTTGGATAAAAGAAAATTGAGATGGAGTTATGGATGAAAGAGAACGTGAAATTTTTGGCTTAACGCCAGTCATACAAGGCTTAAGAGGGCATCAGATGTTAAATTATGAGAGATAATGAGAATAATTTTATGTAGAGAGGGTGTTAAATATCATATTCACCGGTGATGGTCGCATCGATTTAAGACGGGTTCAAATTCAACTCGACGTTCTCGTATATATCAACATCCTAAATTTTCACACATGGGCCAACATATCGCATAAAAATAGAAAAAATAAAATCAAACCCTCCCTCGGCCTGGCACCACTATACACACACACCAAAACAAGAAACGAAGGAAGGAAATAATCATGCACTTTTCGAGACAAAGTCGAACGCCCAACGTTTATTAAAAACAAAGTCGGCCTCTGTCACGTCAGGAAGACAACTAGCTTATTTTCTTTTATGCTTGTAACAAAACAAAGTCAATCCAAAACGCTTAAAGCTTTTTTTACGTTTATAAAGACAATGTCAGCTTACATCTTACGCTCGTAGCTTAACAGTTTAATTCATCCCATGTTTATAAGACAACAAGCTAATTCATTTAATGTTTGTTATAAACAAAACAAAAACAAGCTACATAAGAATTAAATAATACATAAGAATGAATTAAATAATTAATTACATAAGAAATAATTAAATAATTAATTACTTAAAAATGAATTAAATAATTAATTACATAAAAAAGAATTAAATAATTAATTTCTTAAAAATGAATTAAATAATTAATTACATAAGAATGAATTAAATATTATAGCATGTTAGACGTTTCCTGACTTTCTCATGCTGACGTTTAATTTTTTCTTATTAGTTTCGTACTTAGTCCTTACCACAAACCGTAAGTTAACTAATGCCTCCTTTTGTTCTCGCCTGTCATGAACTGATCAACGTAATGTTTACCGCCATAGTCTCGAACATGTTCCTCGAGTTCTTGTCTGTTCCCTAACCCGCCTTCTGGATTACTAAATTCCTTGGTTATGTCAGGAAAATGATCTTTCCTGATTTTCATAACTAACTTGAATGACCGATATATACATGATTTGAAATGATTGGACTGTAGAATGGGTAAATTGAGTTTCATCAACAAGAAAATCGTAACTATAGATTGTTCAAATCTTAATTATATATATCCATTATGTAAAAGGACGTGAAAGTAATAACTAATTTAATTTGATAGTATAATAATATAATGTAGCTGTAATTTATTTAATTTTGTTACATAATTCCTTCCATTTTAACCGGCTATTTATAAAGTTTACAAAGACAACGAATAAATTCGCAATTTTCAAATTGATAATTATTAATAATCTTTTACTACTTTTATACATTCACTTGATTTTCAAATCAATAATTATAGTAAACTACTTTCACGCAAAATGAGAAAAAGCTTGAAACAACCGAATCAAAAAAATATTTACAATGTTTACTAGCAAACCACGTGCATGACTTGACTATACATGATTCACGAATTTCGAGTTGTTTTAAGCAAATGTTTTCCATGTTTCATATAAAACGTTCTAACTGCATGCATGTTTGTTTCAAAAGAGCACAAAAAGAATTCGCTTTGTACCCCTATAAACATGACTCAAATCGCTTGTAACGTTATAAACACAAAGTAATTCGGCTATTTTACTCGTACTGCGTCCTCAAAACCTTACGCGACTCGACGACCATATATGCTCATGAAATCGAGGTCAGAGAAGCAAATTTGTTTCTTGCCTGTTATAAATCAAACGAACTAACATCATGGTTGTTTCAAAACAACCGATTTTTTTTCATGTTTATTGCTAAACAAGCTTGAAAATTATATCCATAAATTTAAAGCTCTTCAGACGCCACTTAATATTTGAATTTGGTTTTTTCAGAATTATTTCATAAAAAATCGAGATTATACATTTTTTTAACAAGTAAGTATGTATGATATTTTCATGTCAGAATTACATTTTATTTTGATGTTTATTAGCAAATGAATCTGCTTTGATTTCATGTTTATCGGGTATACAAACTAATTTAATTCATGTTTGTAAAGAGAATAAACTTTTTTCTTCATGTTTATCAAGCCAACTAACAAATTTATGTCACGAATTGCAACGTTTTTAATTTTAAGGGTTTAAAATATTATGAAATTCATATATTTGAGATTATGTTATAAATGTATTTGATTGAGATTATATGTATTAATCAGATTATGTATTAACCTACATAGTCATTTCTCCAATTGTTAATATTTCAAATTACGGGTAAACATAGAAGTATTTTATGAACATTTATTGTTAATATTTATTAAATTGTTGTTTATATTTCTCAAATTAGTCATCAAAAACTCAATTATTCGCTTTCTTTACCCATCTTATCCTTTCAATTTTTGCCTGCTTGGGGATCAATCAACAAGTAAGTACCATTTCATTTACTTAACTTTATATTAAAGAAATGATTACATGAAACTAGCTTTATCCAAGCTAGCATTGTTACGTGAATTCAGCTAATTTAATGTAATTTATCATAGCAGTAATGCTTAATTCATTTATTGTTTGTCATAATAAATGAACTTTTTTTTATTTATGTTTATTGTGAAGTAAATCTAATTTGTTAATCGAGAATGTAATAGATTTCCTTAAGTATACCATTTCATTGACTAATTTTAAAGATTTAAATTAATGTCAAATTAGGGATCAAGAAAAAGACAAGTAATTATTGTTGAAATTTAAGCTACGATTGTTATAATGTATGCAATTAAAGCCATGTTTGTTAGTAAACAAACGAATTCGATCTATGTTTATAACGTTTAATTGTTCAAAAGTTTGCCTTAAAACAAGCGAATCAATACAATGTTTGTTACAAAGTAGCGAGTTTGTTCCAAAACTGATTGATAATTAATGTATCAAATTATTGTTAAATATGATAGTAATATTATCGTTAATATTTCAAATTGTTTTGTTGTTAATATTTTAAATTGTCATGGAATGTTTCAAATTGTAGGAAAATATTCGCTTTCTTTCTCCATCGTATCTCAATTTTTTCTCGTCAGATCAATCAACAGCCAGAATATATACGATTTCATGTTAATATTTCTGTAATTATGTTAATTGGTGTTTCAATACTCTAAATATTATTCAATTTTTATGTTATAGATTTGCCAAATCGTGGACAAGGAGTCGATCGGAATATTCGAGAACGGGGCGTTATGGGTTCGAACCGGGGCCATGAACATATCCTTTGGACGAAAAGAGGAAGTGCACTGTCTAATCCATCTAACGGTCAGACGCGGAAAAGGCCAAACTTATTCGCTAAACTACGACCGTATACTAATGAGCCCAGTCAGCCCTCGGCAACTAAATTCCTACATAGTTTAAACGTCATCTACTAAAGTCAGCAAGATCTTCCATATGCCGCTTACAAATGACAATTACTCTACACACGCCATTCGAATCTCAATTATTGGTCGTTTCATAATAACTGGCTGAAATCAACGAATCGGGTTCCATTTATTACGCCCGTCATGACAATCACAGAAGAATTCATTTACCACTGGTTAAATGTGATTATTTAACTAATCAGAATCAGATATTACTAGCTGGCCTTATGAATTTTATGGCTATGAGTTTATCGCTAGATCTTTACTATTAATCGTGCTTATAATAATAGCAACACGATATTATACAAACCTACTATTATTCAGCTTCAGGCGTCACATTACTGGCTGCTTGGGGCTAGATCGCTGAAGTTATATTTCATGTATGAAATTAAAGAGAACTATATAATCGAGAAATGTATTTCAATTACGCGGCTCTACATTTTATGTAGAATATCTACTGAATAAATAAATCAATTAAATAGTTATTTAATTGGTCTAGCAATTTAGTATTTATCACAACTTTGAAAGATTATTGATATCAATTTCATTACTATTTAATTAGCTTAATTAAATAGTTCAACTTATTAGCAACTCATTAGTGTCTTAATCTAACTAATGTGAGTTAATTTAGTCATTAATACTTAACGGCCTTATGAGTCTACTTTTACCTAGCCCTATATAAGCAAACTTTAGGGTTTTTCATCATAAGTTTTTGTAAAACTTTTCACCAAAACCCCAGAGCGCCTCTTTCGCCGAAATTCTCCTAAGAGTTTTGGGGTTTTTTCCGGGTTTTGTTCATCCTCGTTTACTAGCATGTGATTGGCCGATTCAACCCCTCCAAAGGACTAACCAAGATACTCATACTATTTGATATTTACAAGGAGCTCAAATTCTACAGAATTCTCAGTAGGATTTTGGTGAATTTACTCCGCCGCACTGTAAGTCCTCTGCTCATATTTAATTATATGTTTTATGTAAATAATGTAGTATGCACTTTACCGATCCCCTCGGAAATCTGCTAGATTTGTATTTATACTCTACATTCACAGTACTCTCAAGGCATCATGAACAAATTAAAGTTGCTTTACATTATTTATTTTACATTGCTTTTTAAGTGCTTTATCAATTCTTTTATTTTGATTAATTCTTGTTCATATATTTACTGATAAATATAATGATGAGAATAAATCATGTCTGATTTATTGATTACATATGTGTTACAAGTTTCATGATGATGTATTATCATATTTTTTAACATGGATTTTGTTTCATAAATTGGGTACTTTTATTTAATTGATTTTGTTTCAAAAACAGTTTTGTAAACATGTTTGGGGCGTGTAAATTTTGTAGTGTACTAAAACCTAATTTTTTCTGAACTAGATAGCACGTAGAAGATCTTCATTAAATTTCATATTTTTTGGATTTTTCTAAGTACCTCAAACAATTTTGAGATTTCTGGACTGTTTAATTAATAATTAAATATAAAAACTTTATTTTAATGAACGACCAGTGGGATTTGTTCAAGAAAATTATGAAGTTTAACGTGTTCGAATTTCATAAATTTTGAAAAATTTTAAAGCCTCCAAAACGATTTTACAAATGAATTAAATTAAATTGAAAACCGCTTAAACACAGACATTACCATAAATCGGCCGACCGATCTCCGGCGACCCTGTTTACGGGCGCGTCCGTGTCGTATCATCGGGGTGATTTGCACCAAAATGACGGTCGGATTTACCGACCTTAGGCGCAGGCGGCGCGTACGACCGTAGGCCTCCATAGGCCGGTCGTCAGAGCCCACGTGTGCCCCTAATTTTGAAAACCCTAATCTGAATTTATTCCTTATTTTGGTTTCTAAAATTATGGGACTAGTTATATTTCAGTTTTTATTGATATTTGTCATTTTAATCAACTAATTAATTGTTATTAATTATGTGATGACAATTAATTAATTTCCTTTATATTATATCTTTTTAAATTAATAAGTCTATATACCAATTACGGTAAATACTTCACTACTTAATGTATTTTTAGAATATATTTAGATGAATATTTTTCTATATTATGTATATGGTTAATAATTATTAGTAAATAATTATTAATTGACATGTGTATGATAATTGAGTTTATATTATTTAATTCTTAATACGAATTGATTAATTAATTGATAATACAACATGCATTTTCCAATGCCATTTAAAATATTTAATGTCTATTTATGTACTTAACAGTGTCATATTTTGTAATGGTGATTGGAATGGAGGCATGTATGATACGGCCCATTTATTTATTTTTCGGTTCCGCGAACCGTAATGTCAGAATCTTTCCGAAATATATTTCAGATTTATTTATTTACCGCTTTACCCACAAGCCGTAAGTCAGTTTGGCATGTTAGTATATAAATATTGTAACAAGTGAAGATATCAAGATCATTTCAATGCCGGGTACTCTGTGGACTCAAGCGGATCCGTATACAAGACATATTACAAGAATTAGGACTTACGTTAGTATTTGATAAATACTTGTAATAGGTTCTAGGGGCCATATCGTATATCTCTTGAATGCATTACTTGTTTTATTTTTCATGTTGTACTTTATCGTTGACATGTGCTGCATTTACGAGTAAATGGAAAAACAGTGCGAATAATAATTCCCAACAATTTAAAATTTTAAGCAAAGTATCGCTTAATTTTAAAGTCAATAAGAATCAACCGTATCAATTGGGTACACCGTGATGGCGGGTGTTACAATGTCGCATTTGATACGACAAACGGATCATGTCAGTTGATTTCCACTCAACGTTGGCTTTCGACATCAACCAAGTAAATACTTTAGTTTAATCAAAGTGAATCTAAGTTTTCTGGAGATATAAACGTTGGGTAGCATCCTCAGAAGAGATGCTAGTAACACAAGAGTTATGTAGCTTTTACATAATCGTCGACAACCATAACTGATTCAAAACGTAAAATAGTTGTCGCCGCTTGAATTTAAGTGTAATAGGTCTTCGATACTAATATATTTCAGATTAAGTATTAGTATTTACTTTACAATTTATTTGTAAGTGTTTTTAGCATGATAGTTTCATCGAAGTCCAAGTATTTTATTTACTTATTCTTAGAATTAATATGGCTACCACTATCAAGCAATTTCTGTAACTCGCTCAAACTACATTAACTCGGCCGTACGACGGGTGCAAATTTCGAGACGCTGTCTCGAGTCAAGGTTGTCTCGTTGCACGATTGAATAATGCCTTGTATAAAGAAGCCCTATAAGACCTTTCCTGGGACACTGACACAGACACTGAAAGAATACGAGTCAGACAGAAAGGACTCTCTAAACGCAAAGTTGTCTTATGCTTACTGGACGGGAGCCGGTTTCGTGCTCAGATGGACAGTATCAATGAGTATGACATTTGCATCGAAGCTCTCGAAAGTGAATCAAGGAGCGCCAAGTAATATGAGAAATACGAAACTTTCAGCCTCATCACCGCAGTCAAATACGGCAGCCTGGACAAGGCACTGGCAGAATGGATCCGCCGTTTGCATCCTTCCGATGCATAAGCCCAAGTTAGAGTTCTTTATCACTACGAGATCTCAGCTTAGTCGATATGTTCAAGTATATCAAAGGCTATAAGAGGTACAAGCGCCTGACGTTTCTCTCACAGATTCATAAACAAATAACCATCACGATGCTAATGAAGTTTCTTGATATGAATAAGAGGTCTCCGCTTCTACCGGCCGCTGTTCTGGGCTGCAAACGCCGCAAGACGTAAGTGCAGCCCTCGGCAGATGACATCCGCTAATGTCATACTCAAGGGTCACTCAAAGCCGGGCCTCAGAGGAAATTCAATCGATAGAAAAAATGGTTTAATAAACACCAGCTTCCAAAGGCGCCAGATAGTTATCAAGTTTTAACTTAATTCTACTGTATGCCAGACAATCGGGTCAAGGGGTTCTCATATTGCTTTAATACGCTAGAACTCAAGTCAAGTAGAAGACTAGGTACAGGGAAATGGATCTCATACATTGGAACGGGCGCTGTCGCCCTCGCAGAGATCCATTAGTTTAAATTTGCCCAATGGGCCTTGTTTTGAACTTATCTCCGTTTACTATGTACCGCAATTGGCAGAATATTATTTCATTTCGCTGGAATAACGACGGTTTTTCATTTTCAATAGATCCCGCCATGTGAATTTAGGATCACCGTGGAACGGGCAAGATTTGCACCGCCTCCCTCTCAAACGGTCTACGTTGCATTAATGATTAACGTAGCTTCATATAACATAAACTTAAAACGAATGCTCAACGACTTAAACCAAACATACCTATGGCATCATAGACTAGGTCACATTAACGAGAACCGAATCAAGAAACTCCAATCTCAAGTGGGAATACTAAGGTTTCGATTATGAATCATAATGACATGAAGCCTCGCCTTCCGGCAACGACCAAAAACGCCTTTCACCTGCTTAAACGAAAGCCGGTGTCGATTATTTTATCATACACACCGATGTACGCTGACCAATGAACACATCTCTAAGAGGAGCATATATAACTACTTCATTACATTTTTATCGATGACCATTAAAGAGATGCCACGGTTTTGTATCCTGAATTTGACACAAACACGAAGTCCTTTGAGAATTCCAAGGAGTTCCAAAATGAAGGACAAAACCAATTGAACAAGAAGGAATAAAGATTCTCCCGTCTGATGTAGTGGAGAATACTCGAAGTCGAGTTCAATATCATCTTGTAGAGCGCGGTATTGTTTCACAATCAATTATGAATCACACAAAAGATAACGCGTTGTCCAGCGAGAAATCGAACTCTCACATACGGTTCGACCTGTGATGATTCTATCTGATCTACCCGCTTAATTTCTGGGATAACTCTAAGCGCACTTACCTTTTAAATGATGTCCAACCAAGTCAGCAGATAAAACTCCCCATGAACTGTGGTTTGGGAAGATTCCCAAGTTGGGTTTTCTCAATATTGGGCTGCGAAACTTATGTTAAGAGATTAACAAAAGATAAACTTGCTCCCAAATCTGATAAATGCTATTTCATGTGATATCCAAGGAAACAGCTTGTTACTACTTCTACCCGAAGTTATGAGAATAAAATCTTCATTAAGCTGTAACGAGTATTCCTTGAAAAGGAATATCCGTCCGTAAGTGACTGGCACGGTGTGTTCATCTCTGGATTGCCTCAAGTTCGATTTAAGCTCAATATCGATTTATCTAACGCAGAGGAGTCCCACACACCACAAGAATTGAAACTTCTTTTTCTTCTCATGGAGAAGACTCCAGTTTAACTACGTGAAAGCTCGCGAGTTAACCAACCCTGTGAGATCCAACGTGATCGCCACGAACCGTAGAAGCGCCAGATGTAGCGAAGCCTTTTCATCATTGAAAGTTCGGATTTAGCCCACTTCAAAAGAAGCAAATGAATAGCAAGGATGTCGATAAATGGCAAATAGCCATGCAACTGATGATGGATTCTATGTACCAAAAACCAGGTTTCGTCCTCGCTGATTGATTTTACCAAATGGGGCTCGCCTATCAATGTAAATGGGTATTTAAGCAGTTAAACGTGGATAAAGACGGAAACGTTGATGTTTTCAAAGAATTTTAGAATGAAGGTTTCAAACAAGTTCACGGAGCTGACTACTTAATTTTAAACTTACTCGCCGCTGGCTACGCTAAATCCATCCGGATAATCTTAGCTATCGATGCATTTCATGACTATGAAATATGGCAAATGGATGAAAGCACCGCTTCCCGAATGGAAATTTAGGAGGAAGACAAGGCATACGGTACAACCTCTAGGCTTTACATGTCCTAAAGGACTAAGTAGCGTATGGTTGCAAAAGTCCATTTATGGTCTTAAGGGTATCTTGGACTCCACGTCATTTAATCAATCAAAGAGTTTGGTTTCATCAAGAACGAAGAATCTGTATGCCAGTATGTAAGCTGAGTTATGTATCATTCATAGTCCCGTATGTCGACGATATACTTATCATTGGAAACAACGTAGAGTTACTAAACTCGCCAAGGGGATTGGCCGTGCAAATGTTTCTCAACGAAGGACTTAGGGCGAAGACAATATATACTGAATAAAGATCACCGGGATCGGCTCAGAGGTTTTACTGATTTCACAGATACTATGTGAATAAGCGTAATTTAAAGGTTCAAATGAGTAATTCCAAGCAGTGGTAAAAAAATCTCCCACGTAGACACTTGAAGTTCAACTCACAGAGCAATGCTGTCCCACTACTAGCGCCGAGATGAACAAAACGGCGACATACCTATGTCGCTTATGATCCATCACGATGCCACGCTGCTGCGACTAGACCTCAATGGTTCATGATCAAGTGTAACCAAAGAGATACTAAGCTAATTCAAAAGTAAAGCCACCGGATTAGCATCTTGAAGCATCCGAGAGAACCAAAGATGCTTTCTTGGTATATGCTGACAGGAGTTACCATGGGTACACCGACGCCAGCCAAACCCATCTGTACGATGGTCTCAACGGTGGAGCAAGATTCGGGAGGAGTTCCAAACAGGACTGCTGCCGATTCTACCACGTAACTCGAGACATCGGTAAATGTCAAGCCGCAAAGCAAGATGTTGATGTTAAGTTCGTGACTAACTCAGCGGTACTCCAGTATCGGTGGACCAGCGGAGTTGCTTGCGGACAATATCAGCAATAAATGTTTCAAGAACCCCGAGCACATCACAAACTAAGCACGTGACTGTAAAGTATCACTGACAGATACGCCGAGAAAAGGACATTAAAGTATAAAAGAACATTAAAGCCAGTTCGTCAACTTAAACCACTAAGTCGTGCAGTTTGAAAGATGCAAAATAACATACGTCTTAATGACGTCAAATGTTGAAGGTTACATGGTTTATTTATGGAAGGCGTGGAATAAATATTTGAATATTATTGCTTCTTATATTTTAATATATTTGTTTCATATGACTATATGTTTTGAATTTACATATAATAGTATCCCCCTCATTTGTTTAAAGGTTAAATCCTCAAAGTTAGTCTATGTTTTCTGTAGGTAACACAATCGTTAATTACACCTCTTCAAGCCTGTAAACATGATGCCTAAAAAGGCTTCCTGGGTCGATGATAAGCTAGGCGACAAGCATCATACGACTAACACGGTGTTTCATTAGTGATCAAGATTGATCACGTTAGCTCATAGATCGTATCAATGTCATGGGTCGCCACCGTGACTGGGAGCGTATTTAATTTAAACGACTGCTAGAAGAGCATGATATTCTGCCCATGACATTTGTTAGAATTTTAATAATTCTAGACCTACGATATATAACTATTTGTGTTATACAAGCTTCCGTATTGACTCATGACCAAACGCTCCGCCTAAATGGGATTGGTAACGACATGTTGGGTCACACAATGGTAGTAAGGCTGATAGATGTTGAGCATTGGGAGGGATTTGTCCGTCTCGATATAAAAGGTACATCTCAGCCTTCACGCTTGGTACCGATTATTTATTGGATCATAATGCTGGTCTACCATACCGGTAAAGAAAGTCATGGGCAAGTGTAGTGACACACTTTCTACGGTTAGCTCATTTACTGTAGATCGCGCGATGTTTAATCAAAGATAATCGCCCATGGCAAGCTGGTTGCCAAAACCAACGAATTGGTTCCATTTATTACGCCTGCCATGACAATTGCGTAGTACCATTTACCAATAAGAAACGTGATTATCGTAATTTTGTTGTTCAACTTAGTAATCAGATATTACTAGTTGCCTCAATGATACTATGTTACGAAGCGACGTTAGATCTACTATTAATCGTTATAATAATAGTAATTGGTCAATTATTATTATTATACAATCCTACTATTATCTCAGCCTAGAAGGTCACACACATACAAGGACGCTGAAGTTATATTTCATGTATGAAATTAAAGTAGAACTATATACCAGAAATGTATTTCTCAATTACAAGTGGTTCTACATTTTAAGGAGAATATCTATTGAACAAATAGAACAATTAACAAGCATTAATTGTCTATAATTTTGTATTTATCGATAACTTGAAAGATTATTGATATTCACTCATTACTATTTAATTAGCTTAATTAAATGGGCTTCAACTCATTAGCAACCCATTAGTGTCTTTAACGAACTAATAGTTAATCTAGCTGCTTTAATACTTTAACTTGGTCGCTTAAGGGTCTTGTTTCCTAGCTCCTATATAAGAAACTTTAGGGTTTTTCATCATAAGTTTTGTAAAAACTTTTCACCAAAAACTCCTAGTAGCCCCCCTTTGGCCGAAATTCTCCCAAGAAGTTTGGGGTTTTTCTGGTTTTTTTTCATCCTTGTTTACTAGCATAGATTAGTTCTTGATTCAACTCCCCCGCGCTGACTAACTGTAGATATCATACGTATCGATATTACAACAAGGAATAAATTCACGCTGTGGAATTAAGTCATATGGATTTTGGTGGAATTTACCTCACGCACCGTGTTCTCCTGCCTGCTATATTTAATTATATGTTTTATGTAAATAATGTAGTACGACTTTAACGATCCCCTTAACTATGGATTTGTATTTATACTCATATATCCTAGTAATTTTCTTTCAAACGCCGCTACACTATCTAGGCTAATACTGGAGTAGGGTCACAGTATAAACGAGGGAACAGAGAGCGAAGTTTCAAGAGCATCAGCATTAATTCACAGACGAAGGACTTCGTTAATAAGGTTCGTGTGTACCTTTGGTGTTTACAGAACCATTGTTTGTCGATAAATCGAACGCACACTCCAATACGATACTTAGACTTCCCGGAGTACGCCGATGGGGAAGTCGCAATACGCTGGGGGCTTTACCACCGCCTGTAGCATGAGCGAATCAAAACAGGTTGAACGATAACTTAGTGAGGTACTACACATGTATAGATTAAATGAATTATTCATCTTTATATTTTAACAAAACTAATCTCATTATTGTTTTGGGGATTAAAGCGTCAGATCTATGAATACTTCCTGTTTAGCTTCATCTGGAGAAAATTACTGGGCAGCCTATGCCAGTCATGGCCTATCAATGACCCGACAACACTACCCAAACAACACCGAATTCCCAACCATCCGATCTCGCTATCGTAAGTAATTGGATCAAAATGACAAATCAACATAAAGAAAACATATATTAAATTTTGTATAACATTGTATTTAAAAAGGCTAGACGTTTCCATTCATCATAACAAGTCAGCAAGGGATTAATTCTACCAGCCCGTCTCCTCCAATCCCCATAATGCTATATTATCACGGTTGCATACCGAATGCCAATGAATCGTATATGCCGAGGCAGCCGGCACCCACGCTCGGGAGGATATTAACCGATCCCTTGCCCCCCGCCTATCGAGCCTGGGAAGCGGACTAACTTATGTGCAACGCGTGAATATTCAAGAAAGCTGCACGAGATTCAGACACCCGAACTAGTATGCAATTTCAATGACGTCAACCCTGCTACGGGTCCCTATACATAGAGTAGCTACGCAGACGTCGGATCATCATGCTTTAATTGGTATTTTCCAAGAACTCATATTACGCCGCATAATCCAGCCTGGCAAGACATGCCCCTCTATGTGTATATGACGATCAAATTTCCAAGAGGTGTCATGTTTGTTAAAGTATTTTCACTACCTTATATATTTTTATGATCATATACTAACATGTTATTTTCTTAATTTCATAACAATGGCCGTTCTTTGATGGAAGCTGTGATACCATCGATATGCAATAAGACATGTGTGCACATCCTGATCCGTACATGCAAGCTCAGTTGGAGACATTGTATCGACTTGCCGGGACAGAGGTTGTCTGTGCGTGATCCGGGCCGATAGACGTCATGGATACCCACTCAAAGACTAACACCAAGACTACCAGAGTAGCTTACACGTCACAAAGATGTCAGTATAGCTATCCGAGTTACAATGCCACTCAAGATGAAGAACAAAACAACAAAAGACAAGTTTGATGATTAGTTTGCGACAGGCGTTTCGTAGATTACGAATGATGTTTTTCTATGCTATTTAATTACGTTTCGATGTTACACTACGTTTTTATATGTTTTTCTATCCGAGTTACACTACTTTTCTATATTATTTCATTAATGCACTTTACTCCTTTATTTTTTTTATAAAACTATTTTTAAAGACGAATCTAATGATATAAATTTATATTTATTAAAATAATGAAAATTAGCAATTATAATAACGGTAATAATAACTTTTGACTTTATTTAAATAAAACAGTTTTTATTTCATAGTAAGCATATTCCAGTAATTAAAATAAATTTACAAAAATGTGTAATTTTTATTTCATCAAGTGACGAGGTTGAAACAAACAAAATATGTATATGTTTATAAAGAGACAAGATGTTATTTTGATGTCACTTTAGCAATAAACACAAATAAAAAATGTCGTAAGAATAAACAACACAATTGATCAGTTTTCCTCGAGCAAACGTGTTCTGCCAACCCATGTGATGATAAGACTACACATCTTTCACAAAAAACGAGGTGTAAACAAACAAACTATGCAAATGTTTATAAGTATACAAGTGAATTGGACTTATGTTTGTTACTAAACAAACTAATTACTCACATGCTTCTTAACATATAAGAACTGCATGAGCCCAGATGCGTATGTTATTCTTTATATACGATGCCTGCATTGTCTTTGTAGTCACCACCATATTCAACATCATGGAAAATTTTCTTTTAAATCCCTCCATATTCAACATCATTTTCTAAAAACAACAATTTTTATTATCACTTTGTTCTTCAACCCAAATTTGCATAATCAAAGCTAAACCATTTAACAATAACTAACATCATCATTATATCGATTGTATCGTACAAGGATGGTAAATATTTTGTCATTTTCTCAATTTCTTCATATTTACTATTTTTTCTAACTAGTTAATTCATACAATAGTTTCTATGCAAGTGTCTGGGCAAATGCCGATGTAATATCCATCTGCTTGAAGAAATACGCTTTAACCTGAAGACTGTGTACGGTTCTAACCTTGTCGAGATAAGATACGGAATATATCTTTTTCCGTAAGCAACTAAAAATATTATCAAGTTTTCTAAATCTGTAGCACACACATAACAAATATCTATCGTAATGCAGCCTCTGGCTCGAATTGTTTGTGATTCTCCTCGATTTTAAGAAAGCGCCAAGCACGCCAGACCGGCAACGCCATGATTCCAAGTTCAAAATCAGAAATCTGGCCTACTACCGCATTACAATCGCTCGACCTAGTCAATACTACGCTGGGGTTCGACTCAAACAAACGGTACATCAAAAATCACTACTGTCGAATTGCGCGAGTCCCAACAAAATTTCATAATGTAATAAGAAGACTTTGACCAATATCAATAAAACCACATTTTCTAAATATTTTTGTGTACTGATCTTTTTTCAGGTACTTTTGATTCAATAGCAATTTGTTTTTATGTTTGTAAGCAAATAAGAGACTTTATTCTTACATTTCAGAAGAATGTCAATGAGTTTTGCCATGTTTCCATATCCAACCATTGATTCTTTTATTTGCTCCTCTTGAACCAATTCGCCGTTACTCTACAATCACGAAGATAATTGGCTTAAATCAAACATGTCGATAATTTTGTTTTTAACAAAATACGGTTTTGCTCGCTTGGGGGTATTTCAAGTAATTTCCCTTTTATTTTATCGTTAAATATTGACGGCTAATGATGGTCTTACCGACTAAGATGAGTTTGAAATTCAACCTGACGCTCTTCTGATATTCTAAGCCTTCACGATACGTAACAAATGTAAGAATTTCTTTATAAAAATAAAAAATAAAATCTGAAACCTCCTCGGCTCGGCTCACAAGCTTCACCCCAATCAACTACTACTTCGTCCAGCTAAAACCCTCCCGCTCAAACAAGCTCGTTCTATCAAATTTGGTTAATTCTCATCTCCTTCTATTTTAATTCTTTTATTTTTACTTGTCAATTTCGTTTTTTATTTTAATTGATTTTACTTCCTCAATCGACACACAATAACTTTAATCAAACTTACTAATTTATTTATTGTTATTATGGGTTTACTTTAAAAATGTGATTTTGCTATTGTGATATTTAAATTAGTATCAAGTTTAATTTTTCTCATAATTTCCTTCAGTTTTGTTTAGTGTTGTTATTTTGCTCTTAATTGTTTCCCATTGGTTATATAGACTTCATCTTTAACAGAAAGTATAAATTACTGTGCTACTCAAGATCCATAACTAATTTATGTATTATTTTTTTCGAAATTGTTTTGTGTTTACTTTTAAAATGTGATTTTTCTGTTGTATTATTAATATTAATATCCAAGGTTGTTGATTCCATATTTTTTATACTCCCTCCATTTTTTATTTTACGTTTTCTTATATCGAGTTGGAGTTTTGACCATTAGTTACTAATTACTCATTATTCTAATAAATGTAAAATTTATATAGTTTAAGAATAATTGATGGTCGAAGTTCCACCTCCATTTGCGAAAACGTTAAATTAAAAATTGCGGAGGGAGTATATTTTTTCACAAAACATATATGAACATGTATAAGTTAAAAAAATTAGGTTGATGTTAGATCAATTTGTTATGTGTGAATCATGGTTCCAGACAATTAATGTTGTTTTGAATATGGCGTAATTGTGTTTTAGTTTTAGAGGGTGGTATTGAAGCATGACCAGAGACTTACCAGACTTACCTGAGTCGAAAGTTTTTACAGAAGCACCAAAGAAACCCATTAAGCACCAACGTCGTCGGAAGAAAAAGGATGACTTAAAAAACAACGTTGTCAACGATAACGGTGATGGAGAGATCATCGACGAAGGCCAAAAGGTTAAGAAAACTAAGAAATCTCACAGCCGAACTAAGCCCATTGATTATGCAGATGAAAACCCGATAAATCCATCAATAAAAAGCAGGAGAGTTAATGGAACAATAATGGCGAATACTAAGCCTTCTTACTGTATGAAACGGCGCATAGGAAGCTGCTTGAAGAACCAAGGTGTAAGCATAAGGTTTGAGTATAAGAGAAGGTTGAGGAGGTTGTTGAAGAAGCTGATTCACAGGCATAATTGGGTTGATGCTGCTGGTGTCCTAGGAGTTCTTCTTAAAGCTACCACCAGAGACAAATCTTCAAGGCATAATCGTTTCAAATATTGGGTATGATACGTTTTCGATTTTCCAATTTCATTAATAGATTTATTACAATTTATTGTTTTGCGAATGAAGTGGTGATAATTGTACCTTTATCAGAGCAGATGGTGCAATTCTTTTGAGTTGATGTACTCATAAAAAAAATTGATGCTCTTGCAGGCTGCAATGGAGATTCTCAAACAGATAAAAGGTGGTAATATCAGGTCGAAAAAGATTCAGAATGTTTATGATTTGTGGATGAAGAAGGATGGATCGATGATGACAAGGAGTTCAGGGAGTGTGAAGGTAGTATAGTAGAAGAATTAGATTTTCTTGTGACGATATCATGATTTTTTGTTTTCATTGCTGCTCTTGGTTACTTTGTTTCATCTGCAACTAGTATTAACTTATTAATTATGTGATGTTTCTTTTATTTGTTTTTGGGCTTACCTATATAGAGTCAACTCATGCAATTCAGATAGGAATTTATTTGTATGTAAATTGATTTCGTTTTATCTAGTTTTCTTACTAACTCAGGCAGGTGCAATTTATGTAGACAGTGTCATGATCTTTCATTTTTTTTGGTGCGCTTTAGGTACACAATATCATGATTTTCCTTAAAGATGGAGTGGGGAATTTATTATGAGTTAATGTAAAGCAGTGAGATCCCTGTTTCAAGGTTGACTTAAAACTTGATCCCCTTTACATAATTACTAGTGTGTGCTTTGATAGCAGAAAAACTCAAAAACATGCTTGGGTTGGGTCAATTTTATGGTGTCACCGGAATTCTCACACATGTAAAGTTTGAACAAATTTATGCCCACAGATGGCCAGATTAAGCTGAAGCTGTATCAGGGGATAAGTATATTACTTTTTATGAAACTAGGAAAAAATAAAGCATAATAAAAATAGATGGTGTAGGTAATTCTATGGTACTGTCTGCCTAGATGGTTAATCAATTATTGTGTTTGTGAGGCTATTCAGTTTACCCCAACATCTCTCTAATATGTAAAAAAAAATTAAAAATGTAACTGTCATGAAGGAGAAAATTGCTATCCAGTTAGAGTATATTCTTTTCTGTCTTACACATGGAGATTTGGTGGCTGCCCATCAGAATTCTTTGGGGTACGAAGCTTGTTTTTTCAGCATTTTTTCTTGTCTAGTGAAAAGCATGGGTCAGTGCAGGCCAATAGTTTGAAAAATCAAGGACCTCCTTATTGTTGATGTTTCTATTTTGACATCAAGAAAGTCTTCTTTCAGAAAAATATCGAAGTGACATTATGTATAACTTGATCTAAACTCTAAAGTAATCAATTTCATAAGTTCTAGTAAATTTGTTAAGCTAAAGTTACTGATAGAACAAGGGGAGATTTGTAGGAGTTGGGTTCAAAAGCTGCTGTAGATGTTGGGATCTTTAATCATGAGTCTTGTAAGTGTGATCACATAGATGAATGAAATAGCCACACTCACTTAACAGAATAAGGAGACCTAAAATATGAAATACAAACTCTAAATTTTTAGTAAATGACAATACTTTAAATAAGAAATGAAATTCTCAAATTGATGTCCTGGCATATATATTCTTTTAAAAATATGCATCTGGTAGACTTGTGATTGAGGTCTGCCCAGGAAATTGATCATTTTCTTTTGTTTATTAATTTTTATGTTCTGCTATTCATATTAGCATGGATATAAACTGCTGTTTATCTCATTTGGTCATGTTCCTCTCCTGAAAGAACATGGAAAGTGGCTCCATATCTAATTTGGTTTTAATCATGTTCCTCCAGGCTTATGCAAGAACACAATTTTGAAAGTGACCCAACCTCAAATTTGGTGGTGGGGTTGACCTTTTATGAGCTGTGGTATTCTGATCTTCCCGAAGATTGGCAGCTCAAAACTTTGAATTATGCAATTGGTTCCATGGAGTCAGATTTTCATGAAGGAAGATCAAATTCTGATGATTATAACGGAGTTGAGTCTCAAGAAGATAATATTTCTGTAGAATTGAAGTCAGTTACTTCTGTTGCCAATGACAAAGAAAACAAGGAGATTGATTCGACCCAGGAAAGAGTTCCCATGGATGTAGATGATAATCTAGAAACTCAAAGCCCTCAACAAAGTGTTTGTCATAATGATTCTTTTGTATACTCTGCCGAAGGAAGCGAAGATAGAAGATCTTCGTCTCCTGCTTATGATGGTGGCCTATCTATTTTTCAAGCTCCAGGTAGTGGAACGGGTTTAATAACCATTCATTTCTGAAATTTTTCTACTATTGTTATTTCAATTATTGAAGCTATCGAATCTGGGGGGCTAGAAGGGTTCAGTCATTTGTCTCTGCTTTTTTGTTTAAGATCTTTTTTTTCTCGTATCTGGTTAAGCATCATTATTATCTATCATCAAGTATTCATTGTTTAATAAGGGAACCATATTTGAGTTGGTATGATCACTTTCTTATTTCTCATTGTGGTAATAGAGGTTCAACTACTTAATTGTTTGGTTTATTATGTTATTCATATTTACATGATCAATAAACATGGATGGTAAATTAGCATGATATTCTATATGCAAAGGAAAAACGTCTTATACTCTAGTTTTTGTGTGTTGACTCCATTCTCGTCACTCTATTGATTCTGCGATGTGTTAACTAGGAGTTTATATCTTTCTTGTGGGGATGATAGTTTTGATTGATTTCCTCTAGTGTCTCTTATTTACCAAAAAAGATTCTAGGTGTCTAATCACAATTTCGAAATAGGTCTGCCGACATGGTTAATGCCTTTAGAATTGCCTCTGAGAAATGATAATCTGGATGATGTCATTTGTGATCATAGAGACTTCCAGAATGACTACTACACAAATGCTGTGAAGCACTTACAAGTTGCATTGCACTCTACACCACCCATGGGCGAAGCCCTTCATCCTTTGATACAGGTAATGAATATGTATGGTTGGTCAAATAACTTTTCATCATATTTCGGAAAGCATATTTTAGTCCACTCTCAGTTTGACTATAGCTGAAGATGCTATAGGGGTTTCTTATTCATGGTTTTAATTTTCTTTTTTTTGGTTTGTTGATATAATGTGATCAGGTTTCCAGCAACTCCCCCCCCACCAAAGAAAAACATAACATTTTACTGCTATGGTAGATTCTGATCTTAGAGCAACATATTGTGGTCATGCCATCAATGTAGCTTTGTATTGCAGAAACATTGACTTTATAGTATATAGAAGCACTTCTGATCATTATTCATGACTCGTTAGATGCTGATTTGAGTTTTGAGCATTCATGGTTAGTGACTAACCCACCCCACTAGTGAAGGACATACTAATATAAATAATTATGAACTGCATGTGACTCAAAATAGATAGAAGAAAGTTCATGTTTTCTTCTTCTTTGAAAAGGTTCAATTTGGATTGTTTGTTTAATGAAGCAATGAGTTTCAAATTAGCATATTTCGTAGGATCAAGTCATTTCAGGGACAATCTTATCTGACTTGGCATGCTTTTTTGTTTTTTTACTTAGCTATTGTTGATTGGAGATCGAGTGAATGAAGCCCTCTATGAGATTGACAACTTCTTTGATGATTCTGCTACAGTGCTTAAATTGAGGTGATTAATATTTATTAATTTGATTAAGTTAGTAAAATTAAAATGTGTTTTAAGATGTTACTTGAAATCTTCTCATTGTTCATCTGGTGAAACCAAAGGATCATCCATAGGTTTTCGGTTTGCTCAGATCTTGAGATGCCAAAAAGCAAAAGTAGGCTTTGGTGTTTTCTGTAGGCGGAGATTTAGGGTTTAGCTGTTACATTAAGAAATGTGGTTAGGGTGTATGTTATCAGGAGAAGGGCACCATGATCTATTGATCATAAAAAGCTTTCTTATAGATATATGACTATATATTCATGTGTAGAAGTTATTTCCTGCCTCATGGTATCTTGACTTTCGCACTTTGAAGGTTCTTAAGGGTGTACTTCTCTTTTCTTCAATTTCGCATCATGATCCCTTGGACCTTAATGATTCGAATACTATTTTGATATGTCATCTCTTAGAGCAGATCAAGTGTATCATCAAGTTGATGTGTTCTCCTTTTGGGTTTTGAAAATTTCCTCTTGTTCCAGGTTGAAGGCCGGGTTATTAGAACATTTTGATCGTGGTAACCACCTCCAACTTTCATCATGTTATGAGGATATTTTGGAGATAGATCCCACTTGTAGCAACTCATTGGTCAAGCTCATTAATATGCATCAGAGAGGTACATTCACAGACTTCTTATCTACACTTTCAGCATACAGTATCTCATTGGATATCTTACATGGTGCTGACTAATTAGAATAAGATTGATGCAATTCTTCAATATCTACCTCGTTTGAAAGAAGTTTATATTTGAATTAACTTCATTCCACATTATACACTTTTTCTCTCTTTGCAGGAGATTATGGCACAGAGAAGCTGGTGAAAATGCTAGCTTTATATTTAGATGCGACATATGCAGAATTCAACATCTGGAAAGACTTGGCTTATTGTCTTATGAAACTTTCTCAATGTGCTGGAGATCAGATATCAACATGCTCAAACAGCAATGCAGAAAAAATCAACCAGAGTTATACAGGTCATTTGAATCAGATTCCTGAATTGTTCACAGGTAGGGAATCTGGCAAAACTTGGAGGCTTCGTTGCCGATGGTGGTTAACTCGACACTTCAGCTCAAATATACTTGCATCAGAGATCGCAGCAGGTATTAATCATGTTTAAAATATGTTTCTATTTTATAGAATGAAGTAATTACTGAAGTTGGATTATATCAACTTTTTTTTCGATAAGCACATTACAATAATTCCCCAACCACCCCTCCCCTACAACATGAGATTCGAACCCTTGATACCCGGATTATCTCCTCGATTATATCTACTATACTAAGTAAGATTCTCCATATCATATAGCTATTTATTAATTTAAAATTACTTTATTAAGCATGTATCTAATTTTCTATTATGGCCTTCATTAATAGAGGTTATCATTACACTTTACGATGAGAAATAAAATTAGATGAAAGTGTAAAGTGACACGAAAATATCACTTTTGTTCAATACAATAAAATATTTTGATGCAAGACTTTTAGTGTGAGATAAAATATGAGATAAAATATGAGATAAAAGTATGAGATAAAAGTATAATAACCTACCCTAAAAGGCAAATGTGAGATAAAATATGAATGAGAATTTACTCAATTATCTATTTTGTTTACCTTCAATTATTTTCCTTGTGTCGACAGGGGAGTTCTCTCTGCTAACATACAAGGCTGCTGTTGCTGCATTTCTTTACGGACCAGAGTTTAAATATGTAACAAAGGCTATTGAGGTTTTAGAGAATGGAAGTACTAACCAAGATATGTATTCTATCTTACAGATTCATGTCAAGAATTCTGTTGGAATATACAAGTTCTGAAAAGGAAAGACTCCCACTTTTGAGAAATTTGCTTCATGATCCGTTAATTTTTTCTTTACTAACCATAGGAATAGCTCCCCTTAACCGGTAGGAACCTTAGATATATTATGGCATGTTGTAACTATAGAAATGATTATAAATTATTAAAGCGAAGAATTCGCTTCAATGACAGCTTAGCATTTCTATCCTTGTGTCGACATGATAGGAATGCATTTAGTTGTCATTTTGCCCTTTCGATGATTTGACTTTTGAAATACTCTATTTTTAACTCCAAGTTTTTTTTTTATAGATAATTCATAAAATTAATCAAAAGATAAATGTATGTAGCCTTCAAGGCTATTATATGGTGTTGAATTGAAAGTATTAATGACAATATCTTTTAAATTTAATAAATATTATACACAAGTAGGTAATCAAGCAACTCTGCAGTTTCTTTGAGATCCTTCCTGTAGATGCTTCCATTTTCCAACTCCTCGCCGATTTAAGTGATAATTTCTATACCAAACTCAGAAATCTATCAAATAATATAAGTGTATGAAAATTAAGTTCTTTAAGAAGGAGGAGAGAGATAAATCATGGGGTCCCGAAAAGACAATGGTATAGTAGAGATTGGTAACAATACAACTGCGACGACAAGAATAAGATTGATAAGATAGTCTCCTTCAATGGTTGTTTTGTTTCCTTTGAAGAACATGTTAAGAAGATATTTGAGACGCTTAAAGATAAGCATATCAAGATAAATCTTGGCCGGTTTTTTCTTTTGCAACTTCAAGCATCGATTCGAGGTCGGGCGTAGAGCAACGGGGAAAAGGGTAGCGCTTATTAACCAAGATAGATATCGCTTCATTGCTTTTGTTCTGATAGGGGTGAACTAGTTGAACTTTTTTGGCCAGTTGTCGGTCATTCAAGTGTGAACTTGTACACGCCTCGAAACCATTTGAAGAGGAAGGTTTCGCTGACAAGACCGCTCATTCTAGTAAGTCAAGCGATCCAAAGAATACTACCAAAAAGAAGAAGCTCAAATATATTGTAATGCGTCCAATTTTGTAAAATTTAATAAGAAATAGTTTGGTCAATAGGAGTAGAGTCATAAATATTAAAATTAAAAAAAGACCAAAGACTTTTAATAAAAATACATTCAACAAAAAAGAAGATCGTGATTTTTATTTTCACGTAACAAAGTTGACAAACAAGTTAACTTTATGTTTAGTTTGCAGAAAATCTGCCTCAAGGAAAAATATATGTCGGTGTTAAGTTCCAAAGAAATGCTTTAATTTTAAAACGATGGGGGCTTTCCAAGTTTGTTTGGGAACAGGCTTAAAGAGCAGTGTATTCGGTTTCTCGAGATAATTGTGATGCAAACAAGGCTGTGTCTTTAGAGCGAAAGTGTTTTTGGGCCACTCGCTATCTTCCTACCAAATGGATGATTTTGGCATCTTCACACAAGAGGGAAAGAGATTTAAGAATGGGGTATTCATAAAGGAGCGTTTATTAATAAATATCTACAAATAAGCTCAATAGCTGGGGATCGCTCTGAGGAGTCGAGGAAAGAAAAGGTTGTCGATTATAACAGAGAAATTATCATTCCAAATATCGATGTTTGCACCATTACCACCGTCTGGACACAATCTTGGTATACATGTAACATTCGAAAGTGGAGACTTCTCCATAACCATACTTCATTAGGTCTGACAAAGCCGATAAGTACAGGGTATTATTTTGATTTGACCCATCGTGTCATGGAGAGGTTGAAGCCGATAAAGACGCCATCCATTGTTGGTACAATAATGCCAAGTTAAAGTGGTGGAGATTTCAAACCCAAAATCTCCTTGACTAAATCAAGATGGAGAAATTTCAACTTGATCCAATGTATGGACGTAAGATCGAAACCTCTCCAAAGGAAGTTAACAAAGATCTTATCAATATCTACAGGTACCTAGATGGGAAATTCTAAACTCCCATGTGAGCTAACTTAGTATAGCTCCGAAGAACTCACTGACGAGGGTAACCTGCCAAAGAAGTTAAGTGAACCTTGGGATTTCCAGACAAGATTTTTCGCATTTGTCAACAATATCGACAAAGATTTGTTTCCCAAGTTGGGCGTATATCATAGAAATTCCTTAAATAGCTTCTAAAAGTATCCTGAGGCCATGATGCCTAAAGTAGAGTCTCGCATCTTTGGTGGAGGCAGGACCGAAAGTGATAGGATTTCAATATAGTCATTTCATTTGTCCGTAATCCTCGTAAAAATCGAGATGAGTCAAGGAGAAGGAAAGTTAATGCTATTTCTGCCCGTATGAACAAAAAGAATAGCTATCATCCGCAAAAGTGTAAGAAATTTCAGGGCTATTTTTGCAAATCTTAAACTCCTTTAGATGTTTAAGTAGAAGGCCAAGAAATTTCAAATAAGAAAAAGAAAGAGGACGTGGGATGAGATCACTCGTCTAAGACCACATTCGAAACGGCGGGTTAGATTTGTCCATTAACAATGACTGAGTATTGAACGGTAGTAACACATTCTTTAATCAGCTGGATCCAATGTGGTGGGAATTTGAGTTTTTCCAACAGATGAAACAAGAACTTCCATCTAACTCTATCAAAAGCTTTGCTCATGTCAATTTTAATAAATTATTTCATGCTTCTTGTTTTCGAATTTCAATGGATCGAGTTCTTGAGCCATGATGATGTTGTCTTGGATACCTCTACCATGAACAAAAACGTTTGGAAGGCGAAACAAGGAGTTAAGACGTGGCTTTAAAGTATCGACCAAACTGTAAGCGATTCAGACAACATTCTCGCAGACTATTCATAATTCACATTGAGACGGAGAGTCAATTTTAGGAATCAAGGTGATGAAAGTGTTATTGATTTCTTTCAAAATAAATCCGTTGTTAAGGAACTCAAGAGTGGCATTGGTCACGGTATCCCAATTGTTTTTATAAACTCGATGGAAAATCATCGTCCCTGAAATTTGTAAATGAGATATTCGAAAGGACAATCTTGACTTCATCAATTTATATGGGTGTATTGAGACCTAAAATTTGATTTGGAAAGTAGGTAATGGAGACGCTAAGGGATTCAAAGGATATTTATGGAGGTGATTTAATGGATGTGCTGGATTAAATAGATTTGCAAAGTAGTCTCTACAATGATTTTTGATATCTTCTTCTCTTGAAATGAGATTTCCTGACAAGTCCTTTAGTTCAAGGATGTTGTTTATCTTGGATTTATGTTTGAGATGAGAATGGAAGAACTTTGTGTTCTTATCCTCAAAGGATTTACAATAAGTTTAGATCGTCATGTCAATATTCTTCCTCGATTTTAGAAGCAACTGTCATCATAAGGTCCGAGTCATCAAGTTTTGATTGGTAGTTTTGGATGGACTGCTTTGTGTAATTTGAGAGTTGATTTTTGAATGCTTTGATTCAAGAAGATGTTACCAACTAGGTCTTTGTTCCAAGATTTGATTGTATTCTTCAGATTTTTGAGATTATGGTTTTTGAGCTTCAGAGGGATTTCCTTGGCAGGTCGTATTATATCAAGAGTCTTAGACTAAGAATCCGCAATAATGAAAGGAAAATCTGGGAGATATGTAAGGAATGATTCAAGCCATGGTCTAGTGGTAATCATGATTACTATTTCAGCGGAGATAAAGGAGGAGGCTATGATCGTATCTCAGACTGTGAGGCCCACGCCTAGTCCTTCGCATCACGAATTTACAATCCCTACGAGGGAGAATCTTCAACGGCAAAGGGGATATAAAATTAAGAAGTATAACAACTGTGGATGTTTTTAGACATGATTGAGTTACAAAGAACTTGATTGAAGTTGTCACAAATAATGGTCGGTAGATTAGAAAATGTTTTAAGGCAGATTTCGAGATGTACCCAAGTTTTTTCTCTATTTTGTAATTGAAGATGACCATATACAAGATATCATGGCGAAAAGTTCATAGTTATTTCAAAAAGAAGAAGTGTGTTGTAGAGGGAGGATATTTTGAAATTGGGATATCAGAGGAGAAACCTAATCCCAAAGACTCCACTATGACCCGAAGCATCAAAACCAAAAGATGAGGAAAAAAGTAGTTGAAAGACTTAAGGTAGCAGTACTTACAGAACAAATAGTTTCACTTTAGGAGGAACAAAATATCGTGTTTAAATTGTGTAGACTAAAGACGCAATTGTATGAACAATAGAGTCCCACTACACTTCTATAATTCTAAGATAGGATTTTCATGATGTCATTTGGGGTTGTTGAGGAACAACCACTCAAATCTTTTTAGCAGAAAAAATAAAATTAAACATGCAATTATGAATATATAAAGAGCAAACCTTAATCATGGAAAACCTGTGGTCAAGCGGTAACCTGGGACTAATCGGAGTACGAGCAATATAGGCACTGCCCACATTAATTTGGCCGCTTTCGTCATACGACTGCTCGAATTATCATCCCCACCAGATCCAAACAAACCTAAACGATCCGAGAATCAATATTTAAATCAACACTTTGAAGTACTAGAGGAGTTGGGAGAGACATCCTGCCCAGCCCGAATCACAAGAATCATATAAAGTATGGCCTCGATCCAAGTAAGCCTCCGATGAATTACTCTAACTTGGTTTAATTTCACATTCAAACATTCTCAAGCAAATTTAATCCCGATTTTAATCTCTTCTTGGTTTGCACTAGTTAATATCATCTTTATCCAACCAAATCCTCAACATCAATCCTCGTTACTTTGTAGCAAATTCTGGACTCTACCCTCTCTACCTTAACTTCATGATGGTAAATCAATGACTTGGCTGGGTTTTCATCCCATTCGTCTAACTCAAGCGACCGAGAGACAAAAAACTTAATCCATTTACTACAGTTGCCAATAAAGAATAAAGCAAAGAGAATAGCTCGGCTAAAATTTAAGCCTCTTGTTGGTCTCTATCGTTTCCTCTACCTCGAATCTTTGATGTCATCCTTCATATGGTAGATCAAAACATTTATGATTATCTACTTAAGGCCTAAACAATGGGTCCAATTCTAGATTCGTAATACCGATGGCGGTATGGTTATTATCCTCCTTGTTGACGAGTGAAACTCATAGACTTAATTTTTCCACATTTCGGTCAGACAAGTGATAACTTGAATGATAACCTTACCATAACCAATTTTTTCGATTTCACTTGTCGAGGCTTTGCACTTTTGATCACCTTATCATCAACATTGGTTTGGATCAAACTCGACTCTTCTGTAGTTTCCCTCTTCTTCATTTTGATTATATGGAAGAAATCGCTTTCTTTTAGAGTGACTTGCATTTCAAAATCTCGATTAAGAAAGTCTAACTCGAAAACCATTCTACTTCTGGTAAGGAGGGCACGATTCATAAGACCCTTATCAAGACGAATAGCAACACTATTTTCATTATCATGATTTTGAAATGAAGGTGGGAAGGAGGATCAGAACAATGCCCATAGTTTTTTTAGAATTCTTACTTAAACTCGGATTCGATCTTGGAATTTTTGTTAGTTTTTCTCAAGATTATTTTGAAATAAAGGGGGGGTAATGTAGATTTTAACACTTAAATATTCGTCAATTTCGCAAATAAGATTTTATGTGAAAATTAGCCTAAAAAGTAGGCTCAATCAAGGAGAATTAGAAGACTTTCGAGTTTTAGGAGGCGCAAGTAGGAATACTGGGTATTTGCATTAATTTTCTCTTTAGATGATAGAATCGATTTATGAGGCATTGAGCCCCTTTTTGGACTTTGAAAAGGAAAGGAGACCGCGCGTAGTTGTAATACCCGATCGCAAAAAATATGTATATGCGTGTGTAAAAGATATGTTTGATAAGATTTGAATGGGTACTACTCATATACCAAGATGTGCATCTTCTTTCTGGAAGTCATCTCATAAGAACTCCAATGTTGTTTGCTCGAATTGGGTAATTTGGATTAAAGCACCCACTGGAAAGCTTTCTCGAGTACGCTGAAAGTGAGGACAAAACGCGGCCGGAGCATCAGGGCGGCTCGCGAGCCAACTATCAACACAACGCACCGACCCGCGCTACTGGTCGTAAGGCATGTAAGATATATAACCTCCAACTAAAAAGTTAAAGATCACCTTTGGGGAGGAAGACGAAGAAATGAAAGACATGTCCTTGGTCTAGCGTTCATCTATTTACTTTTCAAAGACCAAATCGAGGCGGATCACTGATCAATGGAAACTAGCGCGGTACCGCCATGATATTTAGATCTAAATCTGGAGGAGACGGTAATAAACCATCGATGAAGAGAAACTAAGGTCGCACTCCATATTCGTATTAAAGATCGAGATTTAATTTTGGTTACGTAGTCAGCAACAGAAGAAGAAAAAAGAGTTTCTTTTTGCCGAGCTTATTTTAAGCAGATGATCTTGGGAGCTCTTTTTCTTTCTCAAAGAAAAGAATTTGGTTGAAAACGTGTTTAAAAACACATAAATAATCAAGTCTGAGATCAAAGACAAGTTAGTTGATAAGCTACCTCTTTTTTTAAGGCAACACGTAGCCTGGGCGAAGCCAGATTGAAACCGTGTTTGGTTTTGGCTATAAACTTGTATTTGGGTTAGTAAGCGAATTTTAGATTGGCTTACTAGAGAGAATTTTTTACTTGTTACTTGTTTTCTGATGGACTTTTCTTTGCCAATCTTTAACCCCAAGTTAACTGTATTGTATAGTATCGAATTCTATGGACTTTTACATATATAAACTTAAAGCAACTCAAAGCTCCAGTGAATGAATCGGAAGGTACATTCGCACGGCTCTTTCCCTCTCTAACTCTCCCCTCTAAAAAACCCTAGCCTCCATCTTCAACCTCAAAATAATATTTTAGGGTAGGACAACCACCATTTTGGTGATTGTTCTTACCCTTTTTATGTTTTATTTTTAATTTTATTTACACATTTTTATGTAATATTTTTCTCATTTTTTTAATAAGATTGGTATTTATTCTTCGATTTCTTCATCAAATTGAAACATACTTTGGCGAACGTAATTTAACTGACTACGAACCGATACTCTTTACAAGAAAGTTAATAAGGATTATTCTAGGTCGAAGATCCAACCATCGGGCGATTCAGACTTGGAGATATGACGTGAATCGATCAATAGGTTGGGGACATAATTGTATGTATCAGATTTTCTTTTATAGTGATTGATTAGAATCTATCGGGATTTATAATCCCATTGGGCTTATTTCTAGATACGAACTTCAATTTCATTTGGTGTATATGTTTCCCTAATTTAATTTTATTTGTAGTAATTCTACAGTTTATGAATGAATAACAATCATCTATTTAAATAAAAAAAACTCAAGTGAATGAATCAGTTATTCAAATGTAGATAATGTATTTTTTATTAAAAAATCACTTAAATTTGAGATAGTCGGGATATCAATGACTACTATATCTGTATATGACTTGGTCATTGGGGATGGATTAATATCAATAGGTAGCGGCCTAACATGTTATGACTTAGGAGGTCTAAAATGATGCTTTGATATTATGAGGTCTAAAATGAAGTTTTACCTTCGTTATTGAAAACACCATTTCCCATCCAATTTGCATGTGTTAAGTATGCTGCCAACATTCATCTGGAGTTAGAATCGAACTCTCCGACGATAGAGCTTGAACAAAAACTAAGAAGGAGCCAAAATATTAAATATATTTAAATGAATTTTCCATTATTTAAGGGGAGCCAATTGTTATGTTTTGTGTAAAATAAGTTATAGTTATATGATAACTTTTAGAATTTTTTAAATTCGGGGGGAGGGGGGAGGGTTGCCTTACATTAGTCACCAACTACTCACGATTTCTTTTGAAAAACTTATTTTTTTCCTTAATCTTTTAAAACTAAAACAAGAACCAATTTATGTTTTGCCCATAAAGGAAAACATCCCTCATAAAAATTGATGGAAATAATACTTTTTTTTTACTCAATTTACTTGAGAGTTTTTTATTAAGTGAACAATTATTAAGTGAATAAATTAACTTATTTTTTTGAAGTAATAATTTATACTCCACTTTAATTTTGTATTTATTTAAAAAATTTAATAAAATTAGAAAACTCAAACAACATATTATATGATATATCTTATACTTTATTATTATTATATTAATCAATTGATACACATCAACAATTTACCTCGTACATGTAGCTGAATCCTATAATAGCGTAGGGCATAGTTTCAATTTTTTATATAGGTAAAGAGAGTAATTGAGATAGAATATCATCGAAATTGGTAAATAACTAGAGTGTTAAATATTATTACTCTCATATATTCATCCATGTGAATTCGACTTTCATAACTGAAGTGTTTAAAATTAAAATTATAATTCTTGATCGAAGGCGATTAATGTAACGGTTTTACAGTAAGTAATTGAGATGAGATGCAATAGTGCAATGTTTTAGAAGAAGAGAGATCTGATACTGAAGTTAGCAATTTGTGAACCCTTTGGCAATTGATATCATGCATTCACACTAATTTATACATTGAAATCCAATAATATAAAATGGCTCCGATTATGTCAGTGTTGGAATCAGATCTGAGGTCGCTCTCATTGGAGGCTCGACGTCGATACCCTTCCATCAAAGATGGAGCTGAGCATGCTATTCTCAAGGTTTATTATTCATTTTCTCCCTAAATTATGATTGTCCAGTTGTCAATATTATTATTGTCCCAAAATTGTTGTCCAGTTTTCAATGTTCATTTTTGTCCCCAAATGATTCTACACTTCTGAATGTTAATTATGATGAATATTAATATTGTCCCAAAAAGTTGTCCAGTTTTCAATGTTAATACTGTCCGGTTTTGAATGTTATTTTTTACTACACTTCTCCCCAAATGATTGTACAGTTCTGAATGTTAATTATGATTGTCAGGTTTCGAATGTTACTTTTTACTCCAATTTTGTCCCAAAATTATTGTCCAGTTTTCATTGTTAATATTGTCCTAAAATGATTGTCCACTTTTCAATGTTAATTATGATTGTCCTGTTTTCAATGTTAATGTGTTACTCCCTTTGTGCCAAAAGGATTGTCCAGTTTTGAAGGATAATTTGTTACTCCCTTTCTCCCGAAATTATTGTCCAGTTTTGAAGGTTAATTTGATACTCCATATTGGATTAAGATTTCTGGATTGAGCTGGGTTTTAATATTTTGTGGATACTTTTAATATTCGAATGCAGATAACTAATTTAGAGAAGTCGAGAGGCCTGAGTTATTTTGGATGCATTTGTATTGGTCGTGAGTAATAATGCACCGTTGAATGAGTAACATTTTGCATTAATGTTGAGTAATGTAGAGCGAATAATGTGTATAGTAGCCTGGAATAATATGCACACTAACCCTGATTAATATGTACACTAGCCATGAGTAATGTGCATCGTGCATGATTTGTGCATATGCATAATAACTGCATTCGTTTAAAGATATTGTGTTTAAGTTCGGTGCAATTGCATTTGTTTTATAGTTGCTTTTTTTTTGGTTTCTGAATGAGTATGCTGCTAAGAATTCGATTGTTTGATGAATATAGGGTTTTCGTTTATTATCCGATTTTTTAATTTGGGATTGGATTTTGCAGCTAAGATCATTATCAGGACCAAATGAGATTGCACATAATGAAGATATACTAAAAATCTTTTTGATGGCATGTGAAGTCAAGAATGTGAAGTTGAGTGTAATAGGTTTATCGTGTTTACAAAAGCTAATATTGCATGATGCTGTTGCTCCGTCTGCTCTAAAGGAGATTCTGGCCACCCTTAAGGAAGTAAGTTTTGATGTGTGTTAACTAATTCTTTGCAGTCACAACCATGGGCTAGACAAGTTCATTTAATGTTATATGACTTCAGCTACGAATTTTTTTATCTCGTAAAGTGTTATGCTGATTATTAACCTTTTTCCTTTTGCATAGACTTCAAGTTTGTATTTTTTTCACAAACTCTGAAGACATTGAATATGTTTAGGAACTGAAAGTGAGACTTAATCTTTAATGCATAGATAACACAAATGAAAGGTCTTCCATAGAATTGACTGAGTGATTAGGGTACTTCATGGGGCCAAGCTGTCCTGGTTTGGTTCTTACCAACGTAGGGAGGTGGTGGGGGAGTATCTTTTTTAATAAATTATTTTAATCCACTGAAACTGAAAGGATGCCCCTATTGTGATCGTCTTGTAATTTTGAACACTGTATGATCAACACTGTCCACTATAGTGATAATAAGCATATGAAAGTGACGCCTGATTTATGATGTAGAAGCCACAATTAGTTTTCGATTTTGGGGCACCATTTCTGCATGAAACATCTATTAGAATGTATTAACGATGAGCATGAACAAACATATATACATTTATGCTCAAAGGATTTGACCAAATAGGGGGCATTCATAGGGAGGTATGGTGCTAGTTACATAACACATGATATGTTGCAGATTCACAATAATACATGGAGGTAAGGGGCATGTAATGCCTCTTGGAATCTATGTCGAGTTTGACGAGGCACAAAAATGTTGATGTGCTTGAAATTTGCAACTCTAAGGGGAAGATGGCCGATTAGTAATAGCTCAATAAGAGAAGTTTTAGGAATCGACTAATTATAGTTTTGATCCATATAAACCAAACCAAACCACACCAAGCCAATCCTTACTCACTAAATGGGGTTAGTTGTATGAATAGAACGTCTCCATTTAACTCTATGTTGTATCATCTCTTCCATTAAACCCCTAAACATGATGATACATCTTGAATATGTCTCATAAATTCATCCATTCCAGTGCAAACAATTATGGTGTTCAAATTGTAATTCGAAACTCACTGTTCTCCTCCCCACACACCGTAACTGTCATGGTAGCTCTGACATACATATCTTTATTGTTTCGATTTAAGCCACACAAACTCCTTTCTTCTCCAATACCTTCTAAAGAATATCGAACCCGATAATATGCCATCTAATTGATGAGACATAATTGGGATACAACATACCTATGTTTTTCCTTTTCTATCTTCATTTCTGGGTTGTTGATTTAAGTATTCAAACAAACATGAGTTGGTGCTTCTTTGCAACAAATTTTCAGAATCTATAAACGAAGAGTGAGATTAAAGACATAGAGGCCCGAATAATACCTTGGCACTATAGTTATGGACTTTATGGCATATTGTTAGATCTCTGATTTTGTGAATCATAGTATTTGCTTGCAATGATAATGTGGCACTACGAATTTCGAATGCATTGTTGTCGACTATGTTCTCTATATTCATAATTATTTCTGAAATTATCTTGAAGGAGTTAATTTTAAAACATATTGTTATTATTATAGTGGAGTATGCACTATTCTTCTTCCAATTCTAGTACGTATTTAATCTTAAAGCATATTGTTGTTATTATAGTGGAGTATGCACTATTCTTCTTCCCATTCTAGTACGTATTTTAATGATTCGATCTGCTTTGGACTCATCTGTTCTATTCTCTGATATATCCTTTGTTCTTTTGTTAGCATGGTGAAATGGCAGACGAGAGTATTCAGCTGAAGACTTTGCAGACCATCCTTATAATATTTCAATCTCCTCTACTTCCAGATAATGAGGTGGATCAAATTAGTTGTTAGTTTTTTTGGGGTAATAAAGAATTAAATTTTATTTTTCTGCTAACATCACCACAAAGTTACCCAATTTGAATCCGGTAACTTTTTTCCTGAAAACAACTTACACATTTCCAAAATATAACAATTAGTCAAGTATTGATGCTAATTTGTTTACCTTTTCTTTTTCACTGAAAGGCTGCTTACTGTCTCAATCAAGTGCAGTACTAAGAAATATTAATGTGCTGTTTTTTGACGTGCAACTAAATATTGAACATTATTCATTGTATATAAAATTTTAATAGTTTTGGACTAAAAATCCGCTGATGTATTTAATTGCTTACTAGAAAAGAAGATGCAACATTCTCTTTGGAGCTCATTTTTTACTATGGCGACAGTCGCGAGACTTGACATATTTTCAAAGTTTCCTTTTATCTCTTTACTTCTTGTTGGCATTTTCCTTTTTAATTTTTTAGGCTGAGACCAGGAAACTTGGGATTAGAATGGGAGCTAGAATTTACTTCCTTTCCTCATTCATTTTATTCTTCGATACTAACTGCTCTTGTATTTACTGTTACTTATTCTAGGAGAATATGGCTCGAGCTCTTGGAATATGCCTTCGGCTTCTTGAAAGTAATAGATCATCTGATAGTGTTCGAAAGTAAGTTAGGTTAATCAATGAAACAGATGCTTTATGTTGTTTCTTAACGATAATTTGATCTTACATTAGTTCTTTCCGTAATATTTTTTTAGCACTGCAGCAGCAACTTTTCGACAGGCAGTAGCACTAATTTTTGATCACGTGGTTTCTGTCGAATCACTTCCAATCGGAAAATTTGCTTCTGGAGGATACATATCTCGAACCAGTTCAGTTACTAGCGATGTTAACCGCAATATAAACTCTTTGGAGTATGTCCTATCACGGTGACATGTTATTACATTAATTAACAAATCATTAGCTAAACTATTAGTGCTAATATCTTTATGTGATATTTGTGGGTAATTTTCATTTAATTCGTGTAACATAAATTTTATGCAACATGACCTTACAGGTCATTTGAACAAGAATTTTCCTCTGGCCAGTTTTCAACAAAGAGGGAGAGCTTAACTAAATCTGGAAGTCTTGGGCTTCGGTTGTTGGAGGACCTAACAGCCCTTGCTGCAGGTGGATCTGTATGTGCTGCATGAAACCTATTAATAACTTGTTTGATTGTTTATTTAATAATTTTACCTGCCCACTGCATATTCATCCTTAAGATTACTTACTCACATTTTTACAACTAACATATATTTCTACTTTTGTCTTTCAGGCTATCTGGTTACGCGTTAGCTCTATTCAGCGAACTTTTGCTTATGATATAATTGAGTAAGGGATTTACATTGATGCCTAAATTTGATTCCTTCTATTTTTGTTACATGCTGGTTGCAGTATAGCTACAAATTGTTCGTTCACCTTGTTTTGTTTATATTGAGTACCATTGGTTCTGAGGACTTGAGAGTACGCAATATCGTTTACCTCCTTTATTGCATCATCTTTAACTTATGTTGTGCTTCTGCTTTATTGTTGTGCAGGTTCATTCTGTCCAATCATGTGGCGCTGTTCAGAACCTTAGCTCCTTATGAACAGGTGTAATGCTATTATCCTTATCGGCTAATTCTTCTATGGATTTCCTTCCAGATTATATTGAGATTTTTTAAAAAATGAACAGGTCCTGCGTCGCCAAATATGTTCTCTTTTGATGACATCTCTTCGTACCAACTCAGAGGTAATTTAACCATTCAAATTGATATCAATTTGAGGTTACACAGAGATGGTTTGGCCTTTATAGTAATCAACTACACTCTATTAGCTTGAAGGAGAGATTGGGGAACCATATTTCCGGCGCATGGTTTTGCGGTCAGTGGCTCATATAATCCGGCTTTACAGTTCTTCCCTCATCACAGAAACTGAGGTATTGCTGATTTAGGTTTCCCATTAATGTATTACAGTTGTTCTACTTGTCTAAGACGTGGGTGGTTGAGAAATATATATAACTATTGAATAATGATGCTGGGAAGAGTGTTATTCTGAACCGATGGTGTGAGGATTTAGAGAGTAGGGTAAGGAGGGAGACAGCATATTGTCTGAGGTGACTGAGACAACAGCTGCATCAATTAAACATTTTAATGTTTTTCAGTCAGTATTTGTCCTTATTCTCTCAGAGATCATCTTGCTGCTGTATTAAAACACTTACTAGTCGTACACAGGTTCATTTGTAACTTAATTGAATACAACCATATAAGAAACATAAATAGAGTTCTTAATGAGTATTGATGATATCCTGTTGAACTATACTGACAGGTGCGGATTGAGGAGACACTAGATTGGTGTCCTAACACTTGTACCTTATATTTTCATTACTTTTCAATCCAGCCTAGGATTATCATATGATTAAATGATTTAATTCTCTCGACATAACTAGGATTCAAGGCGGTACTGATCCTTTGTTGTGGAGAACAACTATCAATCATTAGGTTATAACCAGACTATTTGATATGCGTGTTATTGGAGTAACTTATAATCCTATTTATATATTTGGCTGACTTCACGTGAATCATCATCCATGGCACATATCAAACTGTTCTGATCATATTGTCTGTAGGAAACATGATCATGGTAAATTCACAATTATTTATTGCACATAAATACCATTTATTTTTTACTTTATGTGATTACCCTGAATGCAGGTGTTTCTCAGCATGTTAGTGAGGGCCATATCTCTTGATTTGCCACTATGGCATCGGATTCTTGTTCTTGAAATCCTAAGGGTAATTTTAAATGGATGCAAGGAATTAACTCTTAACGCACATGCCCAGTGCTGATCCTCTTTTATCTGGCGCCTTGTTGCAAAATTTGTAGGGTTTCTCTGTGGAAGCACGGACTCTGCGAGTACTTTTCCTGATTTTTGACATGTAAGCAGACCTGCTTTGCACATCCTTTCTTATGTTCTACGTTTCAGATCTTATATTGACGAGATCGCTCTAAGCATTTCTCAGTGACATGCCAGTGTTATTGCTTTATTTTATGTATACATATTATTAGCTACATGCCTACATGCATCACAAGTCTATTGGTAGTTTAAAACCTTATATGTTAGTAACTGAACAATTTTTAAGAAGCATCTGTATGTATACTTGTTTGTCTAGTCCAGTGGTACAGTTTTTGTTACTACGAGTGCTATGGCTTGGGGAACACCACTTTTTGCTGAGACTTGTTTATACTATATACAAATGACTGCCTTTAAATAAAAACATCTGGTGCCACATGCTTAAGTGATGCAAACTTAAAACTTCTTCATTGTTATCATCACACGTAGAAGATATAGCACCGGGTTAGCCGTAATGCTCAGTAAAAGGAGTCCATATTTATGACCAAAATAGAAAGATTTCAAAATAAGCATTCTCCCGTCTGTTAGTTAGTACCCGGGATGGCTTGTATAAAGTTACAGAAGCTATGAGCTCATTCATTTTGATTTTTTTTCCTTTCTCAAACTACCTTAGAGGATACTACCTCAAATTCGTTTTAATTGACGTTTCCGTTTTTCGTGCCAAACTTTGATCATCAATTACTTTTTAGATATATTATGAAAATTACAAGAGAATAATATTACGAAAATATTTTTAAAGACAAATCTAATGTATCATATTTATGTGTATAAGAATAAGGAATTAAAAAGTAATTGATAAGCAAAGGTTGATATGGTAAAAAATGTCAATTAAAATGAATTGAAGGGAGTGTATCATTTGAAGAAACATCGACCATGTACTCCAACAATAATAGCTAAATTGCTAAGAGTATGAAAGTTCAACAGTAGTACATTCTGAAGATATGGATGGTATCATGGTAGTATTAGTTGTTCACCAATGTTGTGTGTGGGTCTCATTGGTTGCATATTCACATGATATATCTTTTGCTTATTAAAATGACGAGGAACCTTTTGGGGTATTAATTAGGATGTCTCTGTTACAGGGATCCAAAGAACACAAATGTTGTAGAGGGTATGGTCAAAGCTTTGGCCCGTATTGTTTCTAATGTTCAGGTAAATGCTTATATCTTGAATTACCTGTTGGACTATGTGCGATTATGCCTTTTCCGACATTAGCCTCTAGAGATATTTCCTGAAGTATTTTTATCATTTAACCAGGTTGTAAAGGTGATGAATATCTGTATATATTAGTGCATGTGAGATATATTCTTGATTTCTGTTACATAAATGTTATTCAGACACTGTTTACATGTCCTATGGAGTCAAATATCGCGTATTCTCTTTCTCTTGGATATAATGAAATGAATTAAAATGGCTAATTACACTGCATACGCTTCTTATCTATTGTGAAGTAGTAGATATTCTTTGCACTTCATCTTGAGTCAATTAGGAAACAGTCTCTGTTGTCACAGGGGTAAGGCTGCATACTATCCGACCCTCCTTACCCCGTTTAGGCTGAAACCTTTTCAGAGGCATTGGGCAATGTTGACCGGTGGCTGTATTACTAGTCAGACACTCAGACCTCAGATGCATGGACTCTTGCTTGTATTCCGATAGTATCTTAGCAATATTTTAAGTTTTTAGGTTAGTAATTCTTGGTGGTTCTCTAGTAGAGATATACTAGAGGCAGCAACGTATTGAGAATGTTCACTTTCTTCCAGCATCTGTAAATTTGTCATGTTTATGTTGTTGATCCCCTTAATTTTATTGAGGCGAGAATTATAGCTTCTAAAGATCATGTCAGAATATGGTAACTTGCTAATTCCATAAGATATGTGGCCAGCTGACTCTTGAGCAATGAGACTCTTGAGCAATGAAGAAGGTTTTAATCATTTCTCTGAGCTACATAATAAAGTTCTTGCAACCCTGAAGGTCTATCCACAGTTCTGTACATGATACATCCAACTCATAGCTACTAATATATCCAACCAAAGTAGTAAAGTATCCTTCTCTTTTTGTACATTTTCAGTTCCATGAAACAATTGAAGAGAGTCTCGCGGCAGTTGCAGGAATGTTTAGCAGTAAAGCGAAAGGTTAGTTTGAATAGCTTTTAGTTTGTTCTCTGTTGTTGTCAACAACATACCTTGAGCATTAGAAATTCTACCTGCTTCTTACGCATGCATGCAAACAACAGTTTTTTGAGGAAAAATGTTGAGGAAGATTTTATTTCATGTAGCAGGTAGATGGTGTTAGGTTCTAGAGGAACTAGCTTGCACGTTTCCTCCTTAAGAAAGCCATCATAAAATATCAACTTTTGGAACTGACGAAACCTAAAGAAAACATCCTGATAGATTTGATCGAATGTTCTTCCATAAGTCATGTGAAAATCTGTATTAAGTAGTTTTTAGATAAAGCTGAAACATGGTTGGGTAAGATAGATGCTAAAGAAATTGAACACTTAACACAAATATACCATTATTGATGACCATAATGGCATGTGAGGGCCACTTGAGATATTATACCTAATCTAAATTTTGAAAAATAATTTAACGAAGGAAAATATTAATCTAGAAAACAAAATTTCTTTTGTAATCAACCTTGGTCAGAAGCTTAGAGTTTAATCATATTAGACGTGATTTGCTCCAGTAAGCTAGCCTTGATTCTGACCTTAATTTTGTTACTCATTTCAACACCCCTCTCATCTTGGGTAATATTTACTTCTTTTCAAACTTGCACATTCTGATCTTGTATATGTCACAAGCCAATCCTTAATCTTCTCTCTCATTAAATGCTGGATGATGGCAAATTCCAAGTTGGATTTCCGTGTCTCTTGTTGGATCATATTGTACTATCAGCACCTGGAGATGTGTTTTAGATTTGAACCACTTATTCAATTCACTGAGAAACTTCTTGTGTATGCATTACAAAGTTTTTTACCTTTCTTAACAGGAATCGAGTGGAGCTTAGATAATGATGCATCTAATGCTGCTGTCTTAGTGGCGAGTGAGGCCCATGCAATCACCTTGGCAATCGAGGGAATATTAGGCGTCGTGTTCACTGTGGCTACTTTGACAGACGAGGCTGTTGATGTTGGTGAGGTGAGAATGTTTATTATCTACAGTTCACATATTTCTCTTGCTATTTTTTGCTACGATTCACTGTTTTCCATATCTTTGGCATTTAGATTGATTCACCTAAAGGTGATGATGATACACCAGCAAACTGTTCTGGGAGAACTGCCTCACTTTGCTTGTCCATGGTTGATTCGATGTGGTTGACCATACTTGATGCGTTGTCCTTGATTTTGGAAAAGTATGGGTAATTCTTTGTGATTAATTTGTATTATTAGTAGTCCATTTCCCTCAATAATTTGAGATTTTCCCTAAAGGTCACAAGGAGAGGCAATCATATTAGAAATACTAAAAGGTTATCAAGCATTTACTCAGGTAACAAATATGTAGAGAAATATATGTCATAATTGACATTTGTTTACTATTCTCAGTTAGCTGCTCTATCCTTTGTTATTTTTGTTTAAACAAATATGAGATACCACATCCCTAAATCACGGCCTAAATGTGGTATTTTTCAGGCCTGTGGGGTTCTACATGCTGTGGAACCATTGAATTCATTTCTTGCATCATTATGCAAATTTACAATCAGTGCACCCGTTGAAGTTGAGAAGAGGAGGTATGTTTTGATTAAACTGTTATGAGCTACTGACAGGTGAAGCACGGATACTTTCACTTCAGTATTTCTTGAAGTGAAGTATGTCATGCATGCATCTTTCATCAACATCAACATCATGATGTTCCAATGACTTTGGAGAGGCTCTCGCCTAAGGTGGGTAGGAGGGGGGTCGGATAGTTCGCAGTCTTACCCTTGTTATAACAGGGATGCTGATTCCGAATTGATCCAAGAGTGAAATGAAAACACTATCTACTACTTCACAATAGATAAGAAGTGTAGGTAGTGTAATGAACCTTTTTGATCTGTTCCATTATATCAAAGAGCCAAAGAATATAAAATATTTGCAAACATCTTTGCTCTGTAAAAAAATAAAATCAAGAGCTTGTCTTTTATCTGCTGAGTTAAATGATGAAAGTTTTGTTCATTCTTTTGGGGAACATATAATCTGCCACACTGTATTTCTGATTACTCTCGAGCCAATTTTTTATTATAATATGTTGTTGTATTCTTCTTCTTGACACATAGTTTTGCTAGAATTTGCTGCATTGAGAACATAATTAAACTTCTTTCTCATCAATGTCATAATAAATATAACACTTAATTGCTTTTTCAAAAGAATGTTTCTTTTTAAAAGGTCTTTTGTGGTCTTTCCAGCCGGCCTGGGGTTCTGTGCTAAAACATCACACAATTGTAACTGTATTGCGGCTATTGTTGTCATGTGTTGGTAGTTATGCTTTGAGTGTTCTGCAGTGCTGTACAATCACCAGGGTCCAAGCGATCCGACTTATCAGTGGACCAGAGAGAAAGCATTATACTAACTCCTAAAAATGTTCAGGTACCTTTTACATTTACAGTGTCAGTTAATTTATTTTGGCATGTTCTATTTGGTCTTGCAGGATTCATCATGGAACTGAGAATTTCATCTAGACGACATTCAGAGTGTAATTTGCTATTGCTTCTCTATTTCAGGCATTAAGAACTCTATTTAATATTGCTCACAGATTACATAATGTTTTGGGCTCCTCTTGGGTTCTGGTAAGTAAGTTGGTTAACACATTTGCTATTTGTGGGTACCAAATACACATAGTTTGACTGCCATTCAATAAACTTTGCCAGGTTTTGGAAACGTTAGCTGCTCTTGACCGAGCGATTCATTCTCCACATGCCACAACCCAGGTATTATATTGGTGGATGTAAATCTATTTTTCAAATGCGAACACTATATGCTCTGTCAAAGCATTTCACATGTCAGCATTACACGGTACTAAACTAACAACCGAAAGTAAATATTAAATCAAATCGATATAGTTCGTCGTACTCGATGTAGTGCCAGCACTTGTATGAATCCACATACTGTGTGCATGAGTGCCATGTCAGTAATGTCTATTTGTGCTTTAGTATATTATTGTGCCTATTTTGACTTCAAACTGTAAGTTCTCTGATTAACTGATGCTTTCAACTGATGTCTGTAAAATGAGCTGATGAGTGGTTGAAACAAAGTTCTACTCCCTCTATTTCAATCTGAGTGTGCTAGTCGACTTTTTTTTTGCCACACATTAGGTGTAACCTTGAAAATTTCATATTCTTTCATAAATATTCTTTAGCAAATTAGTATTGTCATGTTAAAATATATTTTAAATACTACAATATATAATTTTCATACTAAAACATTAGTTACATTTGGCAAGCTTATTCTTCAGCAATTATATAAGCTAAAGGAGCTCTAAAATAAGCTTATTAAACTCTCACTTAGCTAAAGATTGAGTTTGGTTGACCACAAAAGGTCAACTAATTAGTCAAACCGAAACAAAGGTGGTTCTTTTCTTGCTACTCATTTGAAGCAGTTGTATCACATTAATGGTCTCTCTCGTAATCATTCTAATGTTCCTTGTACAATTCCTGGTCACTTGTTTAATCTATCCTGTTACATCCCATCTGTCTGTCGCGTTCATGTAGGAGGTCTCTGCTGCCCCAAGGCTTACAAGAGATTCATCTGGTCAGTACAGTGACTTTCATATCCTTTCATCACTAAATTCTCAGGTGACTCTATCTCTCAAACGTAATTATCATACAATATCCTTCATTTATTATTTGGCACTTCGAAATTTTGAACAAAATCTAAGAAGTTAGAGTTTGCAAGTTATAAACATGAAAACTTTGTGCAACTGTTACTTGACCTAAATACTATGCTTTCTTAGGAAGTCTCTGAAAAGGGAAAACATGATAATTCAAATGAGAATAAGGTACTTGCTGTAGACTGTAGTGATTGTTTCTTGTTACTATAGCACTCGTAGGCAGTTGACTGTTTAAAGGTAATTTGTGCATAAGGCTGCTATATCAGCCCTACTGTATACTTGTCTTATATTTTATGCTACAAGCCTTCAATCTCTGCCCATACAGTATATGATAACTACGTTTTCTATTGACCGTACGGGGGTCTTGGGTTAATTCATTCTGTAACTTTTAGCTTACTTCAATCCTTAGAGATTAAGTAGGATGCTGAATTGCCAAGAAGATAAATTGTATATCTCATTTTGCATTTAATACAATATAATCAAGCATCCCATGAGTCATCAGCCTTGAGACCACTAGTTTGCAACTTCTGAATATTTGATATTTTAGGACGCATCCTAGCCCCTCTAATTCCTTACCCACTAGTGATGTTGGAACTTGTACTGCAATGCGGGCATATCTGATACAATCTTTTGTTAGCCTGTGTGATGTCCTCTAATGTTTTTTCCATGTATTTCCTTTCCACTATGGTATAGTGTTTTATTCTTCTTTGTTGTTCAATAACTATATATATGTAGATATATGTAAGTATGAATGATTACTCACGATAATCCGTTTATTCAGTTGTTTGAGAGCTCAGGCCTTATGCATGTATCTGCGATCAAGTCACTCCTTTTAGCACTTCGTCAGCTGTCATATCAATGTATGGCTACTATTGTGAATAGCGCTGGACAAGGTTCTGGTCAGAAAATTGGGAGCATTAGCTTTACTGTGGAGAGAGTGCTGTCCATCCTAGTTAATAATCTTCACAGTACGTTGACGACTCACTTTCAACTGTTTCTGTCGGCATTTTTTATTTCTATAGTTTATCTCACAATATCGAGTTTTTAGAAATGATGTTAAAATACTTTTACTTGGATGGAAGCAAATTTTTTAGCACAATCTTTCTTTATTTTTAACATATATTACTACCCACAAGAGATGCAATTCTATGAATACTATTCTCTGTGTTCCTTAAAACTTAAGTGGGAAACTTATTCTTTTAAATATATTTTTGGGAGTGAGGGGGATTATAGTGGGGAAAGGCTTGGTTTGATGCAATGTGATGTTTGTGGGTGCAATATTTGAATGCAGAAGATTTATAGATGCTTAAACAGGAGGAGCGTCAAGACTGAGTCAATCGAAAATATTCTATGATAAGGAATAACCGTTCATTGATACTAGTCTTTGCATCAAATTTAAGAAGATGGCTGTGTGACTTACCAAAGAAAGTTTTATTAACTTTTCTGAAATATTCCATTTATTAATTTTCCATATTTCAACAGGAGTGCAACCATTATGGAATGATGTTGTTGACCACTTCCTTGAGGTAGTTCTTGACTAGCGTGTTTATACATTTTACCCTATGCCATCTGCATCCTTGTGTACTCAAATAAAACCTTTGCAGCTTGGAGATTGCCCTGATCAGAAACTGAGGAGAATGGCACTTGATGCAATGGATAAAGCTATTTGTTCTGTATTAGCTTCTGACCACTTTCAGGACCTACTGCCCTCTAAACCCAATGTTGCATCTGACAATGTGAGATATGTGCTGTTGCAGAAAGTTACCTATTACTATTTATCATTTTCAACTCTAATATTGGTTGTGCTTTCAGGTCAGTAGTGAGTATACGGAATTGAGGTCTCTGGAGTGTGCGGTTATATCTCCCCTAAAGGTCCTATATTGTTCACCTAAAAATGTAGATGTTCGGGTTGGATCTCTAAAAATCCTATTGCATGTGCTGGAGGTAATTGGCCAATTTTTCTACCACTTTTATCTTTATAATTCTTGTATGTTCAATCTCCTGATCATTACTATGGAATCAGAGGCATGGAGAGAAGTTATACTACAGTTGGCCAGATATTCTTGATTTGTTAAGGTATTGTAGTGACTAGCTTCTTCAGTATTTTCATCACTGGTGTTGGTTCTATTTGCGCCTGATTCTTTCTGAACCTTTTACTTACAGGTCAGTAGCTCAAGCATCGGAAAAGGATCTCATTACTCTGGGGTTTCAGGTGCGCGGATCATGTTACTTTATGTAGCTATGTTTTAAATTCTTGTTTATTTATTTTTCATATTTAACCTATTAAAATCACACCAGACATTATTAAGAGTACCTTTGCCCAGTTGATATTCTCTGTCAATTACTCCATTTAGAATTCTCCGGTTCCTTATACATTTCTGTTTACATTTGGTCTTACATAAATGATGTTGGCTATTTTATTTTTGAGTTCTATGGCGTTATTCAAGAAAGAAAGACGACACATTAGTAAATGCATGCATTTACTATTTACTTTGTTTTTTAACCAAAATGGTGTATTAGTAACATTTTGAGATTGATTGTTTTCCTATGTCCTTGCTAACCGTGCCTTTTAATAGTTTTGCCTTGTTAAATTTTCATGTTCATCAGTACAAATATTAGATATGATTGTTCATCTAGCATATGACATGATTGGTATCAGGTTATAATGCATTAACAATTCTCAATTTTACTGACAAGATTTCTCTCTGATAGAGTCTCCGTGTCATCATGAACGATGGCCTTTCAACTATACCTGCTGACTATCTGCAAGTGTAAGATTTAACAATACTCTTTGTACTCTGCTTTATGTTCCATTTTGTTGATGTTGAATGTAAAATGTTAGTTTTTGCTTGTATTTTTTTTCTTTCTCCTCTCTTGCTTCAGTTAGTGTAAATGATGCGAGACGTAGATAGCTAGTAATTAGAGCACATTTTCTAATTGAACCTTGATGTTCGCTCTTCTTATGTGCTGAGATACAATAACTTGGAATTTATAGTGTAACATGTACTCATTACTAATTATATAGCAGAATCTGATATTCTCATAATTTCTCATCTTCAGCTTTCATGACTTAGAACAAGTTTTTGTTTTATCTTCTCGGTGTGACTCATATATTATATATACTTATCTATTAAAAAATACCATCTTTTTATATCTTTGAATAGATGTATTGATGTTGCTGGAGCATATGGAGCTCAGAGGACAGAATTGAACATAAGTTTGACAGCTATTGGCCTTCTGTGGACTTCAACTGATTTCATTGTGAAGGGACTTATTTATGGGCCGAAGGAAGTTACAGAATCAGGTATGGAGACTGTTCCAAGTGGTTAATTACCTTTGATACAGCATTTTTATGAGGTTTGTAGTTCTAAAGAATTTCATATAAATGCAGTTCAAGGGGAGAGCCAGAAGAATGATGACCTCTCTTCCAACTCCTATAGTAAAGCTAGTGACCAAGTATCTATGCTAAATATTGTTGATCGGGACAAGCTTCTGATTCTGATTTTCACATTACTTCAAAGTTTGGGTGCTGATGGACGGCCTGAGGTACTTTAGTCTGCCTCAGTTGGCTTTCTTAAAACAGTTTTTTTATAGTAAATTTAGAAATAATAAGGAAATATACTTAACAAATATTTCCATATGAAAGTTCAGATGCAAATCTTGTATCAAATATTTTCCTTAATTATCACCTTAACATACCTTTCTTAAAAAACTTGTTTCAACCTCTTGGAAATGTTATGGTAAATGTTGATGGGATTAGTTGGAATATAGACATGCTTTACTTGATAATCTAATCTCTTTCTTCACATAATCTACTTGCCTTTTTCTTTTAGTCTAGATTTCATGAAGATGATTACAAGGCGTGTTCTTTAAGGAAATATTTTATCACCTACTAAGGTCACCTATTTATTACTTTGTGAAATTTATAGGTTCTCATGATGATAGTCGTGCTATTGTGAATTTCATTCCTGTTGTTTTCTTTTTATTGGGTCATTTTTTTTTTTAGATATCTCATATCAACATGGCCCAATGCCTTTAAAGAGGCTACCGCCTAAGCATGATAAAGGGCAGAGAGGGAGGGGGGGACAGATAGTAGGCAGCCTTATCCCTGTGATAATAGGGGGGCTGTTTCCGAATTGACCTAAAAGTGAAGTGCAAAAATTATCTACTACTTCACAATATATAAGAAGCGTGTCTGATGAGCCATTTCGATTTAATCCATTATATCTGAGAGCTAGAGAGTAGAAAATCGTAGGTAGCGTATCTTTGTTGTTTTTAGATATAACAAAAAATTAAATCTTTTGGACATTTGATCAATATATCTTGAAGTTTTTGTAAGAAACAGTCAAAAGGCATTCTGCTGCATATAAAGTTAAAATCTTCTTTGACTTCTTAAAGATGCAAATAAAGTTACATTACCCAATTTACAATAAGAGTAACATGATCAATAAATTGATCTGTTTGTACCTCTTTAGGGGCATTAGATCAGTATTTCAGGGTATGAAATACTATGCATGTGTTTCCCAAAAATGCACTATAAACAATAGTTAAAAGGCTAACTTTTTTGGTTCTTGCGCTTGTAGTTCTCTTATACCCCGCTTGTAGTTCTCTTATACCCCTTTTTGCAAAGAGATAAAGGTGTAATTGACCGACTCTATACAAAATTAGGGTACCGAACTTTGTTCTCTGCTGTTTACATGAAACCGCGTAGGCTGGTAGACATCCTTGTATTCCCTTCTAACAATTAGTACTCAAATTTATTAGGTTAGGAACTCTGCAGTACGTACACTGTTCCAAATCCTTGGAAGCCATGGACAAAAGCTTTCAAAGAGCATGTGGGAGGATTGCCTCTGGAATTATGTCTTTCCTACTCTAGAACGTGCTTCTCACATGGTACAATAAGTGGCTGCTTTAAGAATAAAAAAGTTTGTTCTTCTCTTGCACATTATTCATTACTGCATTATCCTTATAGGTTGCAACATCGTCCAAAGATGAATGGCAAGGTAAAGAACTTGGAACACGTGGAGGAAAAGCTGTTCATATGCTGATACATCACAGGTGCATGCAATTATTTTCAAACATACATTTGGATAAATTTTTAGCTCACTTTTTATCTGATAGTGTGATCTGTCAAATGTTGGATTATTATGCAGTCGTAACACAGCTCAGAAGCAGTGGGATGAGACTCTTGTCCTTATATTAGGAGGAATTGCACGAATTCTTCGTTCATTTTTCCCTTTCCTTAGAAGTTTAAGCAATTTCCAGTCTGGTTAGTTAACAAAATTTCATTTTTCTCTTTTTATTTGAATTATAAGCCTTTCACTTATCGTTCTTTTTCACTGACACTTATTGGATTCAGGATGGGACTCTCTGCTCCTCATTGTGAAGGATAGCATTTTAAATGGGAGTAAAGAGGTTGTTCTTGCGGCAATAAATTGTCTTCAGTCTACCGTAGTCTCTCATTCTCCAAAGGTAAAAATTGAACTTTTTTCTCCCTCTTGATGAATTACAAATGTGCTTGCTGGAAAAACTCTTGATTGGAAGTTTTATTTTCGTTACAATTTTGGAGCAGGGAAATCTACCTCTAGAGTACCTAATCTCAGTTCTCAGTGTTTATGAGTTTGCTCTTCAAAAATCACCAAGTTGTAGTGACGGTGCAGCTAGTAAAGTGAAGCAGGAGATTTTACAAGGACTTGGTAATGTTTCTAGAACTTGTTTTGCTGATAAAGCTTGTATGTGTGTGCATTATCATTCTGAATCTTATATTTAAGGCTCCACAGATGCTTATTTTGAGATCTCATCTTTGTGTTTATCTAAACTTACATATAGTACTTCAAGAGTTGCACATACACCGTGCGAATTCAAATATTGACACTCTTCTGATTCATCAAAAAAAATGTGTTGGCAGGAGAGTTATATGTCCAAGCGCAAGGGATGTTTGACATCGGCATGTACAATCAGATGTTGTTAATCTTCGATTCAGCAATTAAACAAGCCAAAACTGCCAGTAATAATTTTGAAGCTGAATATGTAAGTGCACATAATCAATATGTTTATATTATCTCCTTTATATGTTATAGCAAGGTTTTCTCTTGTCTTTCTCGTGTACTTACTTTAGTTAGTTTAAATGATACACATTCTATTTAAATTTCTGCCTTAATAATGAGCTATTTTTAATTTACATATTCGTATTCCTTTACACTTCATACTATTATAAAATCACAAATTTGCCACCTTTGATTTGTTAACCAATAAGTTCCCTAATACTCTTATTCTACTCTAAACTGGTGATATTGTACATAAATCAACCACATACCTTAATCTTTATATAAAGTCAAGGTAGGTCCTTCATATAGAAACGGAGGAAGGTTTCTTTTATAAGTTTCACAAACCTTCAACGTTACAAAAAGATCATCATCACAATCAAAACAGTAGGACGAACGATTACACCCATTCCAAGTTCCAACTATACCCACAAATTCCCAATTAGCCGCTTTCTGGCCGAGTGCAGTTGGTTTCTCGGTCTGTAGTCTCATCAATTGAGTGTCTTTGATGCCCATTAAATAAACTAGTCTTCATTTGCATAATAAATTTGTTAAACTGCATTGCTCAAAAGGTTGAAGAATATTAGTTTGCCAAGTTCACCCTTAATAACGAGTCAGTTTTAGATTTACTTGCATGAATCGTTACTCTTCACCGAGCCATGTAATTCAAAAGAGGGCATTAAAGAAGTGGATGGCTGGCATCAATGTTAGTGCAATGACATTATAGTAATATGATAATAATAATAATAATAATAAGAATAATAATAATAATAATAGCAGCGACAACAACAATAATAATAGTAATAACAATCATAATCATAATAATACTAATAATTTAGTCCATCTTGTATATTGATTAAAGAAGCATTTTTAATCTTTTTAAACATGATTATTTTGCTGTGATAGTAAATGTTGGGCATCTTAGTAAATGCATCTTATTAAATAGCAAGAATATGGTCATGCTACAATGAACTCACAGATTGATTAATAAATATTCAAAACTAATTACACTAAAAAAGAACCATTATTTTTAGGTGATAATTCCAAGCTATAAAAAAAACAGATTAGAAAATATTCTACTTATGCTATGGGTTATGCATTCCTAACCTAGACATTGCCTACTTTTTCCTGTATCTTTATTATTCTCTATTTCTCCAAGATTAGTGAATCGTTACTAGAATGTTAGTTTGGTTTCGGAAGCATTTCTTTGTTATTTAAATGTTTATGGCTTTGTGATTTTTCCCCCGCAGGGCCATGTACCACCAGTGCAACGTGCTACCCTGGAAATTTTGCCGTTGTTACGTCCTGCGCAGCACCTTTCAGAAATGTGGTCTCCTTTTCTTGGAACTTTATTGCAGTATCTTCCAAGAGCTTATCCATCCTTGAATAACAGTGAGGATGATGTGGAAAAAGCTACCTCTGAAGATAATATTACAGGTAATAGTCTCTGATACTTAATTTAGGGACTCAATTCACTTAATCAAAGTCATTACAACCTGACATTCAATTCCATGCCATTGCCTCAACAAAACCCAAAATGTGAAAATGATTAAGTTCCCTTTTTTAATTCGCTAAGAGCTATCAGTTTTGGTGGTTTTGTTGACAACAGATTTGAAGTGTTCAGAACTTATCCTTGTAAAATTGACCTCACTTAGTGGAAGTGTGATGCATCCACACTTTTCTACTAGTCCTCTTTTTTACTCACCATGTGAATTACAATTTTCATAAAATATAATTGCTGCAGACCCTGATCATTCTCTCGAGGTTCCTAATGGCACTTCCTTAACGTCATCAAATACGAAGTCACAAAGAAGCATGGAAACAGATATGGCTGCTAATAACCTTTTTGCAGAGAAGCTGGTTCCAGTGATTATAGATCTATTCCTACAGACTCCACCTAATGAGAAGTACATTAATTTTCCTGACATTGTACAAGGTCTAGGAAGGTAAGCACTGAATCCATGTTATATATGCTCTCTGTTTCCTACTTACATTTTACATGAGAGCAAAATTTTACAACTTCTTCGATTAATGCAAGCTCTAGATAACCTTTGTAATAATGAAAGTATAATAATTTCCCTGACATTATACAAGATCTAGGAAGGTAAACTCTGAGTCCATGTTATATATTTCTCTCTGTTTCCTACTTACATGAGAGCAAAGTTTTACTAATTCTTCGAAAAGTGCAAGCTCTAGTCAATCTTTGTAATGTTTTGTATGTGAAGTAATGTCTTCTTTTCTGGTACAACCTTCAATCTTTTAGATCTGGTCTCATCATATAATGTAAGGAGTTGCTTGTCTTAACCAAATGTCACTTAAAAGGTTGAGTTTTATTCAAGATTTTATTTTTATGTGGTGGCTTAGAATGTATATGAAATTGGGGTTTCACATTATACACGACTGTGGAATAGTGGCATAACATGCTCAATTTTCTTCTTTTAAAATATTGATGTAGTGTCCTTTTAGGCATGTGGATGTTACATTAATTGAAGTAATTAGTAGTAATATTGTCGGTTTTCTCTTGAAGTACTTTGGAAACAAAGCATATTCATTTTGCTCCCTCTAGTTTAGTTTTTTTCCTACCTTTACAATATACCTGATAAATTGGTTTAAGGCTTTTTGGCCAAAAACATGCGAACTATTTGCACTTTTCAAGGCCTCGATCTTATTCTTTGTCTAAGAGTCTTTATACTATTTTTCTGCTCCCAAGAAACCCTCTGCATCTAATTTTACACTAAAATACATAGTGAAATAACTATATTATCCCTAAAACACATAGTGAAATGACTATTTTATCCCTACATTATACCACAAGAGACAAAATATTAAATGACTATATTACCCCTATATTAAAATGACTATTTTGTCCCTAACACTACACTAGTATAGGGACTAAAGTATAAGAGCCACATTTTAAATATTTTACATAATTAAAATAAATCCCCACACTTTTTCTTCTTTAACATACCTCACCCCTTTCTTCTTCAATACACCCCACCCCTACCCCTATCCCACCAAATCGGTCCCCCACCTTCACCCCCTTCCCCACCCCGATTGCTCCCCATCACCCCCCCACCCTACTGCCACCCCCGCCTCCTCGTAGTTACCTCAACACCACCATCTACAGCCCCCATCACTAACCACGCACCACTATCACCATTTTAGCTACAAGATAATTTCTTGAAATGTTTTTCTAGGAAATAGAGGTTGTAGAAATAGTCATTTTAACCATGCACCACTATCACCAATTGGTTGAAATAGTCATTTTAACCATCACTAACCATTTAGCCACGCAATTAATTATCACCAATTGGTTGAAATAGTCATTTTAATCAAGCGAAAATTGCTTTGGGCTATGTCCTCGACAGTTAATTACTGTCAGGTGTGCCCGTATTACGCAGTTATTAATAGTATAAGGGCCTCGTCTGCATGCTAGTTAATAAGTCGCGAACCACATGGGAAATTACGCAATAGTTCAGGGGTGTCTTGGCCAAAAAGCATTGGTTTAATGAGCAGCGGACTGATTGATGAGATGGTTTTTATCCTGGTCTAGTTAGCTGTTCATAAGAGATTTCATTTGCTAATATAGATATTTTCAATCGCTTATCTTTCTCCTCATCCTTTTCCAATATTTTGAATAATAGATGTATGACAACAAGAAGAGATCATCCTGATGGCACACTTTGGAGGTTAGCTATTGAAGGTTTCAATAAGATTCTTGTTGACAATGTCGGTGGAGTGACATCAAACTTTGGGTTGGATGTTAATTTAAGTAAAGGGTCAAGAATTCGTGTGTGGAAAGAAGTTGCTGATATATATGAAGTATTTCTAGTGGGCTATTGTGGTCGTGCTCTCTTTTCTAATGTACTCTCTTCAGCATCACTGAAGGCCGACGAAGCTCTGGAGATGAATACATTAGGAACACTTGGTGATAAAATTCTCAAATCACAGATCAACATTCCACTTGATGTAATTATCTTTTCTGCAGTGGACTGTTTTTCATTATAGACTAGTGTAATAGACACTTCCGCAATTTTGTGCATTCTTTAGACAGTTCTTTTATAGAAATTATGCCAGGTAAATTAGTCTTAGTGTCTGAAGTCGATATATTACCGACAATCACCAGATGATATTTTATAAGAGGCACTGCTCTTGAATATGCATTACATGAAGTATCTGCACTTGACGATGGATCCATATAAAATTCACGTATGCAGCCTTTTAATGATAATTTCATTTTACTGCACCTTCAGTATAATTACCTCATCACTTTCTGCTGACGTGGAATTGAATAGCGTTTATTTCTACATCCAGTCGGACCTGACTGAATTTTTCAGTGTCTTAGATGATAGAAATATTGTTTTAGTTCTTATTATTTTCATATTAACATTGTTGCCATTGCAGGTTCTTCAGAGACTTATTACCACCTTAGACCAGTGTGCATCACGTACCAGTACTTTGCCTATTGAAACTGTAGAACTTATGCCTCTACACTGCAGCAGATTCTCATTGACTTGTCTCGAAAAGCTATTCTCCTTGAGCAGGTTCATGTCACCTACCAGTTGCTTTTGTTCTTTTTATGTAAGCATCGAATGTCCTACTGAAAAATGGTTCCTAGTTTCAGTTATGAAGCTGATGATTGGAATTCAACTAGATCCGAAGTTAGCAAAATCTCCCTCAGAATACTATTATCCAGATGTGAACTCATACTACAGAAATTTTTGACTGATGAGAATGACTTAGGTGCGTCCTGTGATTGCTTAGTATGGATCTTTCTTATATTCTTTTCATTTTTTTAATTTCTCTGTATACTAATTTCTTACTACGTGTTATCTGTAGGAGAACAAGTGTTGCCATTAGCAAGAGTAGATGAAATCATTTTTGTGCTCCAGGAATTAGCACGGCTTGTCATCCACCCTGATACAGCATCAATTCTTCCTTTGAGTCCTTACTTAATGAGAGGCTTCATGGAGGAAACTCATAATAGTCGGTCCCATTTGCTTGTTCTCTTTCCCTCCTTTTGTGAACTTGTCATATCAAGGTCAGTCGACATTTTATTGCTCAAAATTGTTGATTTGTGGATACAGTGATGCATAAAGTAAAAATATTCAGAACTTGTACTACTCGAAAATCGGGATACTTTGAGAGTGAGCATAAGTTGGTCACTTTCATTCATAAGAACATAAAGCCTCATACAATTTATATTCCCAACCATATGAAGGTAAAGCATGATGATGTTTTACTTCTGTTGTGTTGCCTGGTACTTCATTTTGATCAATGAAAGCCACATACAGTTTATGTCCCCAACCATAGAAGATGTACCAAATCTAAGTCAAAAGCAAAAGCCCATGCAAATCGTGTTGTTTTCGAATTTATTTTCTATGCAATTTCATCAAGATAATTGACTTGGATAATTAATTACTAAGTGGATGTAGTATAATGGCTTTGGATTGTTTAGACAAATTAGGAATTGACTCATATTTGTACTACGCTATCTTAGGATACAATTTCGGTTGTATCATGTAATTGAATGTGTAACATTATCTAGTACACCTCTTCAGTGGTCATTCTTTGTATTTATTGAATGCCCTATTACATAAGATTTCATATATTTTCTCTAACACGGTATTGTTAATTGCTAACCATCAAGATGTTACGCCCTGAAACTTAGCAATGGGTTCTATCTGGCAAGTATGAAGGGTTAGATTCATTCAAATAGTGGATTTGATGTTTCAAAATATCTTAGAGTTAGTTATTGGAAAGAACGATGTAGATATGAATTAACACACTTAGGGTGTGGTGAGGTGCACAAAAAATGAACTAATAGACAATATGTTGAAGACAAGGTTGTATAAAAGTGTACTAGACGATCCAAAGCTTTATTTGATATCCAATTAGAACCTGGTTTTATGTACTTATTTTGCCACACCATGTAAAGTAGAAGGGGATCAGGGATGCAAGATGAACTTAAGGTAGTTGGTAAACAAACTTGGTTCCTTTTTCATCCAGCAACATAACGTAGGAATTTTCTCCCTCCTTTTTTGGCAAATGTATCTTTTATCTAAGCAATAACAGATAATCTCTTTCTAGAAGTCATTGTTCATATATATATACCCATTTGTGTACAGGGAATCTAGAGTTAGAGAGCTGGTGCAGGTGTTGCTAAGACTTATCGCTACGGACCTGGGATTACAGAAGCAAAGTTTAGCCAGTTAGAACAACCAAAGGTGCTGCATAAGACGTGGCAGTTAAGACATCACAAGGCGGTGCTCTGCTAAAGAAAAATTGAGCATGGATTGACGGGTTAGCCATTTCGCTTGTTCATATGAGTTATATATGGGAGGAATTTTTTCCCCTTTCCTCCAATGTTTTTGTATAATTGTTGAATGCAACGTGATGGAAGACGAGTGGCAATATCAGTTGTGCTTGTAAACTAATAAGACCTGCCTGATGGAAAATGAGTGGCAATATTAGTTTGTGCTTGTAACTATAAAATATTTGCCTTAACCCATTTTCTTGTAGAAACACAGCTCTTGAGAATTTACTTCTGTGGTGGAGTTGTACATAGTTGATGTTCTATTGAGTAACTAGGGTTCTTTTTATTTTTCATAATCAAAACCTTCATTTGAGTATTGTCACTTGGTTTTATTTAGTTCAGCAATATGGCTAAATTCCGTTGCTGTTTTCAGATGTGACCCTTGACATTAGATTCGTTTTTTAAAATATGACTAATACTCCCTTCATTCCTGGGCACGTTCGGCTTACCTTTTTTTCCAAATCCGCAGCATATCACAAACGACCTACCTATTGGCGCACACAAATTCAAAAAACTCAAGCTTAATTAAAGAGTACAATCTTCTAATAAAGTTGCTCGGAAGCCTGCTGAGCTGCTGACAAGCCAAGAAGCTTTCTTACCCGCATCGCATTCCAATGCTACCAAACGAAATGATTGCTGGAATTTTCTACTAGAATACGTAGCTTACTTTCATGCTTACCGCCTAACGAAGAATATTCGTGATGACCACATCAATCTCCAAAGGAACACACAACTCTCCTGAAAATACTCGGATCAAAACATTCGAATCACCCTCAACCTCTATCGTGGCAGCCTCGACTAATCGCAAAAACCATTGCTTCTCGGACAGCTAAAGCTTCTGCTACCAAAACACTATCCACGTGAGCCATTGCTTCTCTGATTGCCTTTTTAATTATCAAAATTAACAAATTTAATATTTACTATTTTCTTCAATCTTGTTATAATTGACTGTTTTTGTTTCTTGATGATATAAGATTCAGAAACGTTTCCACAATTTGTTCTCTCTATATAATTGCACTTTTCAACAGAAAGTGTAATAATTACTTTTAACTAATGTAAGAAAAAGTAGTAATTTTTTATAGTTCTTGAATAATGTACTTATACTTATATTTTAATAAATCAGCTACTTTGAAAGATAACGTATAATTACTATTGCTGTATTCTAATTTTAAATATTTATGTAATGTATATTTCCTCCATTTCAATTTAATTGATACATTTTTATTCAATAAAAAGTCTATCCATTTCAAAATGATTATTCATTTGTTTAATTTTATATTTATATCAAGAGATTAATCAATTTAATAATATACACAACATGCTTGTGTACTGCTATAAGTTAGAATCAAAATTAATTCATAAATCACGCCTTTCAATTAAATTGAAATAGATTTAGCAAAACCCGCCTAATATTTCATTACATCTTTTTTATATAGTTAATATGGAGTATTACAATAATTCCCACCCCTACAATAAGATTCGAATCCTTGACCTCAAGAGTCAAAGGGGTGTTAGCTCAACCACTAGACCATTCGATTATCTCATACTCCTTCCGTCTTAAAATACATGATCATCTAGAAAAAATTGATTTTTTCACAATAGTTAATTGATTGTATTTTTAGTATACATTTTTACAATCTCAATGTAGCTTTTTATATTTTCAATATAGCTTTTTGCAATCTCAATGTAGCTTTTCATTATTCCTTAATAAAATATTTTTCATATAAACAATCATCTATTTTAAAATGGAGGGAGTATTCATTAAATCTTAACCATTAACATTTCTAGAATTTTTTCAAGATTGGATGAGAAAAAAAAACTCATAAAGTTCCAAGGTGGAATTAATCATTCCTAGTTTCACACATGGGCAACCTACATGGCAAAACATGATTTAAATAACAACCACACGATGATCTTCCAAGAAATTCAACGGCCACGATTCTCCCAAAAAGCATGATAAACGCGGCAAAGACCGTGTATAACTGAAAACAGACACGAGCCAACATACGATTTTCAGACACTCAATGCCACGTAGGATAATCTCAACTCTCGGCCAATGAGAACCCACCACGTCATCAAATATTGGTTATTTTCATGTCTCCTTCTTATCATGTTCCTTGAATCCAGCTTTACTTCAATTTCAAACATAGACAAATCCTTTGTCCAATTTCATACACTTATTATTATTATTATTATTCCATTCTTCTTTTCTTCTTCATATTTTGGGTTTTTATTATTCCGTCAAAATACAATTCGACTCTTCTCATTACAAGGACTCGAACCTGATATTCCATCATTACGACTAATATGTTTGAGATCCCGATAAATTGCTAGATCGAGTTAATCCTTGGTGTTTCAAAACAATTGTCCACTTTAAGATATTTTATTAGATTGTTCTTTTCTTCTTCAAATTGGACTGTTTGAGGATTTGGGTTTGTGTTAATTGGATTAGATATAGTTATGGAGGCGAGTAGTATGATTATGATGAAGCCATCTTCGTCTTCTTGTTGTTTGAAGACACCCACGTCTTCATCTATGATGGGGTTTTCTCCGGCTTCGTCTTTGAAGATTGGGGGGTTTTGTGAAAAGGGTCAGTTGGAATATTATAAATCATCGATTAGGTGTGGTGGGGAGAAAAGGAAGGTTAAGGTGGAAGAAAAGAAGAAGAAGAAAAAGGGGGTCAAATTGTTGAATAGGAATTTGTCTGTGTTTTATGGGATGGGGTTTGGTTTGGATTCTGAATATTATCAACAGAAGGAGATGAATGATGTTGGTTTAGCTCATCAAGTCAAGTTCAACATGATGTCGGTATGTAATTAATACTACCTCTATTTAAGATTGTTCGGTTTTGCATTTTGATGATTTGATTTTTAAAAATTTTGAACTATAGTTTAGTTTTTTAATATTATGTTGTATAGTACTTAGTGAAAATCTATCAAAAGATTGTTCGGTTTTGAATTTTGATGATCCGCTTTTAAATTATTGAGCTATAGTTAATTTTGTATAATATTTGTTGAAATTTTATCAGAAGATTGATTATTTCAGCTTACTTCACGGTTATCATGATAATTTTGATTTAGATCTTAGATATGTTTGTCAATTAAGACTATAAAGTTCCAAATACGAGTATTTATTATTGAAAAACAAACAAGACTGTATTTTTGGGATGTATGTAGTTAGTTGACTTGGCCTCTGTTGTATTGATTTGGATTTTTGTTGTTTCAATTATTGTATTTATATATATTTATGGTGTGATTTGTTCAGGAAGCGGCAGAATTATTGCTTGAGCAGCTTAAGCAAGTTAAGAAAGAAGATAAAGAATTGAAGAAGAAGATGAAGATGGAGGAAAAGAAGAAGAGAAAAGCAGAGATGAAATCAACTGCTTCTGTTTCTTGTTTGGATTCGTCGGAATCATCATCTTCATCATCGTCAGAATCAAGTGACAGTGAATCTGACAACGAAATGGTGGTAGATTTAAACCGCCTGAAACCGTCATCTGTTTGTACACCGGCTGAAGTTCCTGTAATTGTTCCTAGCATTCCAACATTGCAGGAGGACGTTGATGTATTGTTGCTACCTCCAACATCAGCTGCAGAAGGGGAGGAGACATACCCGAGAACCGGGGAAGGTGTAATTTCCGGACTTGGTATCAGAGGGAATCAAGAAAAGAATAGATTGGGAGCAGAATTAGCAGGAATGGTAGGTAAGAAAATCGAGGTTTGTATGGGTGGAAAATGCAAGAAATCAGGAGCAGCAACATTGATAGATGAATTCCAGAAAGTAGTTGGATTCAATGATGACATTGTTGTTTCTGGTTGCAAGTGTATGGGTAAATGCAAAAATGGTCCTAATGTGAGGGTTGTGAATAGCCCAAGTTCCGAAGCTGCGCCACCACCCCCGAGCAATCCTCTCTGTCTTGGAGTGGGTGTGGAGGACGTGGGATTAATCGTCTCCAATTTCTTTGGAGATGAAAGTCGCCAGAATGGAATTTTGGGTGTTCCTGCTGCTGCAATGAACTGAAGATTTCAGTTTGATGGATGTTGAGCTGCCCCTTAGACCTTAGTAGTTCAAATTGTGAACTTCCTTATAAAATGCTTGTATATAGTAATGGTCCAATACTCCAATGGCTTGTTAAATATATGAGGTAAAATTAGAAGATATGTTTCATTGTTCTATGATATGCAATAGATCTTTAATGTTCTTTTCATTCTTATCTTTTTAATGATTGAGGAAGACATGCATCTGTTAAAATCCATAGGGCATCTTAAAAATTCAGGAATCAGGGGGAATATTATGGATCCTTTATATTTCAGTAAGTAGATGCTTTTTTAAGAAAAAATTGTCCAATATTTCCTTTTTATATACCTAACATAAAAATCTTTAAAACCAGCATTTTGACAAGGTTAACATTCACTGGAGAAGCTTCATCTCTTCATTATAGTTTGTGCCAAGTAAAGATGTAGAGCATTTGCACCAGGTACTAGGTAACTGCCAAAACTGAACAACGACGATTTTAATAAACAAAATAATTGTTTCTAATAAATATATTATTCAGTTTGTATTATAAAAAAAATGGCTATAAAAGAAAGGGATTCATCTAAAGTGTACATACTTGGATGAAGTGTACATTATTGCCAACAATGATGAGTTGCCTCAAATGCTAATTGTGCATCTCTGTGAATAGGCCTGTAAATGAACTGTGAAGCTCGAATTCAAACCTTTCAGTATTCGGTCCTGTTCGGCTCGTTTACACCCCTATCTGTGAATGGCATGCTACATAGAATATAGTGTATTGATACAACAAGACTGGCTTGAATTTAAATTACACAATTCATAAATCAACTTGGAAGGGACGACAAGAATAGTCTTTGAAGGATACCGACTCTTAAGAAGTTTCTCAATTTGTACAAGTGCCTGGAAGATGCAACATCAAGATATCTTAGGAGAGAACCGAATGGTGAACAATGGATGTCACATGTGAATATTCAGCATGCAAGAAACACCATTATGTAGAGAATCAAGACTATTAACACACATATAGACCCACTTGTGTGATGTGCATGCCAGCAGACGGCAGTAGTGGAGGAATTAGGGGCATGGAGAACGGTCGTCGACTTAATTTTTAGAAAATTTTAATTTTGTTAAGTAATTTTTTTTTAAAACTATAGTTATTCTTGTTATGTTGCTCGTTCCAGTAAAGTTTTATATTTTTTCTAATAAATATAGTATCAAATAATATGATCTGCTTATATAAAAATCATGATTCCGTCATTTCATGTTAGCATTCAAGGAGATGCAGAGCAAAAAAGACAAATTGATTCACTTGGATTTTGAACGAACACAAATAGTCCAGAAGAGGGAAACACCTCAATTGCAATGAGCGTAGGTAAGATTTGAGATACATCTTTATAAAATGGGTCCTCGTTGTTCTTGTTTGGGTTGTAAAAATGATTTGTGTAAGATAATGAATTCACCTATATAATCATTACCCCTACAACATAAAGGTAATTATTATGAATGTTATTTTTAAATATGTTTCATCATGATTCACTTAAAGCAAGTCATCTCAATTATTCTTTCATATGATTGTAAAATTTTACCTCCTCTGGATTCACCTCAATCCAAACATACCATTAGGAGGTAATTTGCAACATATCCCCTTATAAACTTTAAATCAACATTATACCTATATGCAAATTCAAAATTGCACGACACCACTTGTAAACTTGAAAATATTGTACCACAACTATTTAGTTTACTTGATATTACATATTAAAATTAAAGAATAGTCTCCACTTTACTAATGAACAAGTTAGATTAATTTTAATTTTATTTAAGTTTTGATTAAATGACAGTAAAAAATTAAGAAATCAATAAGAAAAATTTTAATGACGTAAGCCATAAATAAACGATTCATGACTCCAAAGACGTGACTATCTGGGCTATACACTCGAAATACCATTATTCGTTACAGTTAATGTAGTTTATATAAAAAATGATTTTATAAAATTGATGAGAAATCTGGTGTGAGTGACTGCTCTTTTATACTTTCCTATACATAATTAATTCCATCTAATTAACATACACATAATTTTATTTCCATCTAAATAACATTTATTATTTTCGAAGGTAACAATACTCAAAAGTCAACACTTTTTCCATTTTCTTTAAATTAATAAATTTCCATTTATTATTTTGACTTTTTCATTTTTTTTTATTTCCATATTTAGCTGTTTCTTCTTCTGGAATTAATTTATTTATTTTTCATTTTCTGGATCTGATAAATCTTTTGTGTCAGTATTAATACTGTTTATCTAGGGTTTTGATTTAATTTAGTTGTTTTAAGTATTTTTCTGATTTGATTATTTTGTGATCTGCATTTTTCTGGTATGAATTATGAGTTTGATTGCCTTTTTTCTAGTGGGGTTTTCTTTATTTGATATCAATTGGATTAAATTTTGTTTGTGTGTTAGTATAGACTTTGATTTGTTAATTAGGAAGGAATTGATGTTGAAATTAATCGGGCAAGATTGGGGAGGTTTAAGGAAAATTGATAGGAAGGTTTGTCGTAGAATGATCGGAGAGTCTAGAGACTGGAGTAAGTTTTTGGTAGAGATGAGTGATTTTGCTCAAAGATTTTATCGCACGGTTGATAATGGCACTTCACTGGTAGTGTAAAAGTGGATCGAAAATAACTAAGATGTGGAGTGCCATTATAAAAATTGAAGTGGAAACGTTTTTATTAATTAATGTTATTGTTTATTCTAAAGAAGATGGTAGTACCATTATGTTACATTAGTGGCGTCGGATGTTGTACGGAGAAAATGTGGGTTGTAAATAAATTACCCCTTTTTACAAAGATGGGTGATAGCCTGATAGGACTGGGACTATCATTTAAGAGAATAATTGATATGATATTTTACCAAAAGACAAGTGATTTATGAAACTTTTTGCTCATATTATCGTACTATGACCAATAGATTTATTCTCTTTAGGCTGTAGTTCAGGTTCAATTGGTGTTTGTTGATGCCTGTCTCTGATCAGGTTTTCCATGTATTGATGATGAATTGGAAAGTATGATGTTGGTGGTTATAACTTGGTGAACCCGAAAGCAATTTATAATGATTTAGCTGTACTCCTGTTCATAGTTGACTATCTTATGGTGTTTCAACATCAACATGCCCCAATGTGATGAAGAGCCCCACCTAAGGCACCCGGTGGGGACTATAGTATGTAGTCTACGCCTATAATAACAGGGAGGTTTCTAATTCGACCCAAGAAATAGAAATAAGAAAAATCTTATGGTGTTTATAAATGAATATTTATGTGTTAGCTGTGGTATTTAAAATGGATATTTTTTGTGTTTGTCGACTTCTAAGATTTGATAAAGGGTTGTTGGATTCATTGTGTTCCAGTTAGAGATTAAGTTGTGTCCATTTGTGGATAATTTATTGTTTAATACTTTAAAGAGTTATGACTCATGATGCATCAAGGGTTTTTTAATATTTTTTGATGAAATTGAACTAGCCGGCATATGAGTTATGGCTATTGGATTCATAGCTATGCTTCTCTTAGTTCCTAGTTTCCAGACTTTGGGAAGTTTGGTTATTGAGTTTAGTTTTTCGTTGAGTAAAGGGTGGTTAGAATCTTCATACTTGTATTTGGAATAATCTAGTAAAGACTAAAGACTACTTATCAAATGATACAAGTCTTGGATAAGAGTCTACAATGCACTAGAACGCCCTTGTTGACGATTTTATTTCTCTGCTCAATATTTGTGAAGCTGGTCTAATGCTGTGTAACTTACGTTGTGAACTTTAATGCTCAATTTGAATTAACAGTTTGTATCTGATTTTAATTGAGTAGGCACATTCTCTCCCTATCGGATTGTGCACTTGGAAAAGACAGGTGCCTAAGGCAATCTTTATCTTAGGTAGAAATTATACATGAGGAGGTGGCTCTGCTGTGCGTCTCAAGTCAAGGAATCTTACCCTTCTCATGAAAGTGAACCTTTCAAGAGTTCAAAGAATGATGATGGTAGATATTTTAAAACTTATTTTGAACTAATTGCAATATGATCTGACTTGTTTTCATTCTCTTGGAGTCTGTTAACCAGTTCATCTATATACCTCTACAAAGAGATTCTCCATATCTAATAGCAGTAATTAGTTGTGCTAATATTTATGTTCTTTTGTGGAAAAGTAAATATGGTATTTGACAAATCCGTATTGTTTATATGTATCTTTCATCACACTGAGAGATCCCTCTTTTCATCTTAATAATCTAATTTGAAATTCTTGAAGTTCTGTGCTTTTATCTTGATGAATATCTCTTATATAAATGTGGACAAACTTATATGATATGCTGAGGTGTTAATTGAGTTCTAGTTTTTTATTGTTTTTATCTTTTTATTTTGTGATCTCATAACTTTATTAGACTTTTCTAACTCCTTACTTGATTCCCGTTACTTTATTTTGATTCTCCTAACTCCTTCCGGTTCATGTTGGTCAGCGTATAATAAAAAACCATCTGCTCCAGTAAAGCCTGAGGGACAGAAATCAATACCACCTATTGAGGTCCCTGGATTGTCGGTGGATGAACTGAAAGACAAAACTGACAACTTTGGATCAAAGGCATTAATTGGTGAAGGATCATATGGGAGAGTCTACTTTGCAAATCTAGATAATGGAAAAGCTGTTGCTGTGAAGAAGCTTGATGTCTCATCTGAACCAGAGTCCAATGTTGAATTTCTGACTCAGGTATGCGGTATGCCATAGTCTTGATATATTTCTTCAAGTATAAAGCTGTATTGTCAAGTGATGGTTTGCTTATAATGGTGTCACTAATCAAACCCAATAATCTTAAGGTGTCCATGGTTTCAAGGTTTAAGAATGAGAATCTTGTAGAGTTGCTTGGTTACTGTGTAGATGGGAATCTTCGTGTATTGGCATACGAATTTGCAACCATGGGATCCTTGCATGACATTCTGCATGGTAAGTAAATTTTAATTATGTTTAATGAACATTTTATGAAGCAATGCATTTCGGAATCAGTTGTGAAACATTTTGATTATGAACTAATAGGAAGAAAGGGAGTTCAAGGCGCACAGCCTGGTCCTACACTTGACTGGATGACACGGGTACGTATCGCTGTTGATGCTGCACGGGGACTGGAGTATTTGCACGAGAAGGTTCAGCCTTCTATTATACACAGAGATATTAGGTCTAGCAATGTGCTTCTATTTGAAGACTTCAAAGCTAAAATTGCGGATTTTAACCTTTCAAATCAAGCTCCAGATATGGCTGCTCGACTTCATTCTACTCGTGTTTTGGGAACCTTTGGTTATCACGCACCAGAGTAATGCTACATAACTAGTCTTCTACTTTTTTTGTTTTATTGTCTGAACATAATCTATTTTTACTATAATTTAATAATTTAGCTAGCTGGAATGACTTGTATTTTTTTCAAATGATATTCCCCCCTAATACTCATTGTATGCCTTAACAGTGTTATTTTTGTGTTGTAGAGTAAAAAGTAAAATCTATCATTTTATGTTATCCAGAGTCATTAGTACAACTAGATCTTCCAAAATCTCTCTCTGCTTAAATGCGAAGGCTAGGTCTTCTGAAATCTCTCTGTATACATGCTCAGAGTTCCAACTACATAATTGCCTTAGGGAGATGTACATCCTTGAATAGATTTTATTTTTATACCAAATGGAGATTGTACCTATTAGATTTCATTTGTCCTGCATGAAAAATTATGTTTTTTACAGGATAGAGCGTATCTTCTGTTTTAATTTACATTGTTTTCACTATATCTTCAATGGTTGGTGCATTATACATGGTAGTGGACTGTCCTTTTTTCCTTGAGCTGTTGGTGAGGAATAGTGTAGTATTTATTAGACAATGTGATTTTAGGCTCAATAGTGAGATGACTATGTTTCTATTCTTCTTACCCTCCATAAAATGTTTAGAGCTTATGAATGAGGGACTTTGTTAGCCTACTCTTAATTATTCTCTTGAGAATAGATAGTTTTGAAAAATTAGAAGTACATTTGTTTTGCTTCTCTCATGTATGGTCAAACAACTAGATGGTCCCATGACGCCCATCACATAAAATCCTAACTATTATTATTTCTAACCCTGTGTAAGTTTTGATGTAGTGGTTTAGTGGGTATCATCCCCTCACCCATAGTTGCTACCTTCATCATGCGAACAGAGGGTGTGCCCTCTTGGAAGCTTATTAGTTTTCCTTTTTCCGTTTTTATGATTTATTCTAAGTTTGGTCATAAATATCTTTGTTTAGGTATGCAATGACAGGCCAATTAACTCAGAAGAGTGATGTGTATAGTTTTGGTGTCGTGTTGCTTGAACTTCTTACTGGGAGGAAGCCTGTTGATCATACCATGCCTCGTGGACAACAGAGCCTTGTCACTTGGGTAAGCCTATCAAAATCACTTGAATCTCGCCTTCAAGCAACTGGTTTCAATCAGCTTTCACCGATGTAAACTGTATCTGATTATTTATGTTCTAACTTCTAAGACAACTATGCTTACTACAGGCCACACCCAGACTCAGTGAGGACAAAGTTAAACAATGTGTAGATCCAAAGCTGAAGGGAGAGTATCCTCCAAAAGCGGTTGCTAAGGTGCACACCCACATAGCATATAAAAAAAATATTTCTTTTGTAAAGCAGGCATTAAGTTTCCAAGTAGTTAGCTAATTTTTCATTATATTTGGGCATCCAGCTTGCAGCTGTTGCAGCTTTGTGTGTACAGTATGAGTCTGAGTTCCGGCCTAATATGAGTATTGTAGTCAAGGCACTCCAGCCTCTCTTGAGGTCTGCGGCTCCTGCTCCTGAGATGTAAACGACTTCAGTTTGGAAATTCTGCACAGTTGAGGTTCCATTCACTGGTCACTGCGAAGAAATATGTTTCTTAATTTCTTAAGACTTTTTTGGTAGGATCCATTGCATGTAACTATGTTACCCTGTGCATGATAATATGAGGGTTTGCTGTCTGAAATTACAGTTGATGTTGAAGGTTGAGGAGGTGGAGTATATATTTGTTGAGAGTATGTCTTTGTTGCTATTATTTCGAACATTTCTTTGTTGATTGGATATGAAAAGTGGAAGTGTGTTTCTTAACTTTGCTTCAATTATAAGATTCTTGTTTAGTCATATACAAAATTATTTGAGTTCGAAATTTAGAAGTCAAATATCAAAATTTAAAATTGAACAATCTTTTAGGAATGATGACATTCCATATGTAAGAGGATATGAATTGAATTGTGAAAGGATCACACTATGATGTGCATGTACGAACTTTATTTTAATAATTAAAGTGCTAGTTTAACTACAACAAAAACTTGTTCGAGGAAGATCTTTATGGGTGTTCATATTAAATAAATGAGATAATGGAGTAGAATTAGAGTTGTTATCGAGTCAGTCTGGGTGTGGCTATGCCCGGATTGACTCGAATCTAATAAGAGCAAATTCAAAACTTGGCTCGGCAATGATTCAGGTCTAAACTTCGATTCAGAATAGGTTTGCAATAGTGAAAATTTGATGTGTACTGGATGGATTCGGGACCGATCAAAACTGAATAACCTTATTGACTAGAAACGGTCTTAAATCGAGTCGAAACTGACTCGAATTTCTAGGTCCGAGTTCCGACTAAGCTTGCTCGCCAACAGCTCAAAGTAGAATTAATCCAAAATAGCTAGGATAAAGGAAAACAAAAAAACCGTCGACAGCAGGGTTCGAACCTGCGCGGGCGAAGCCCAACAGATTTCAAGTCTGTCTCCTTAACCACTCGGACATATCGACATCTGTAACATTCTAACATGTTTATTAAATATATATCATATAACAATTTCCACTTATGAATCTATGTAGATAAGTGTTTAGTTTTGAACTCCATTATCCTTTGTAGGTGATGTATATTTGGTGTAAAAATTAAATGCTAGTGTTTGTATATACTTTATTATTAATATGATTAAAGTTTGTTAATTTTGATCATTAAAAAAGAAACTAGACAATATAATATGATGCAGAAGTAATATTTTCTTTCGTGAGTGGACTAGAACGACTCTGCCATGCAGCACTGCAGTAGTACTGAACTTTGGTAGGAATTTCAAACTATACTAAGGCATTGTTTCAATCGAAACATAACTATGGAATGAGTATGCCTAGGGATGTTATCGGTCCGGTTCAAACCGAATTGAAAAAGTACGCCATACACATGTAATACATTTTCTTAAACACTTTTTCATGGCAATGGGAAATATATGTTTTTAGTAACATGTCGTATACTATAGCAACATCACAAGATGTAACGCAAAGAACTAAAGAGTCTATAGCCACTTTCTAAGAAGATGAGACAAATAAGAAAGCTTTGTTTTCTTGTGTTGCTTATATGAAAAAAAAAAGCATCATTCTTAGCCATAAAGCATTGGCTCAATGTTGCCCTTCAAGTTAGATGTACATAAAACACTAATATTTTGAGACAGGAGTTTAAGTTACATTCAGACAGTTGAAACAGAGGCAATATAAGAATCACTGCGGAATTTCAAGCCTTTGACATAACCAGATCGAATATGAGGTGAAAACACGGCATTATTGATTCCAAAAGGATTGTCATTGTTCTGCAAGGGATCTTCTTTGGCACCACGAACATCAGAATCCTGATGGAAAATATCTAGACCGACATTCAATCCAATGGATGTGGTTTCAGGGACAAAGCTGTATCACAGACAATAACATGAGATAGTGATGGGTCGTAGAAAGAAAGATACAGATGCTTAATAACAAAAATGTAGTACATGTTAACCAACAACCGCTATCATACCTGGCCTCAAAAGTATTTCCATCCGCACCAATAGCATCACAAACACCACAGATTACCCATGGTGGCAGATAGGCATCTTTGATCTCAATGCTATAACAAATATTAGACGAGCCTTGGTTAGCTTCAAGATCCGTAATAGTCTCCTTCGGTAGCATTGACAAGTGATCAGCTTTCCGCAACTCCTTGCACCTAATCTGCAAAAGCATAAGATGTTAAATTAATAATGCATACACCTGTAACAATGACCTGTGACTACTTTTATTTTTCCTTTGTAACAATCCAAAAAAAAGAAGCAAATGACATTTCAGTTGCTAAAAGTAGTAACATATCTTTCAGAGTTAACCAATCCTAAATTTATGAATAAAGTTAACATCACATTGTCAAACTAATCCAAGAGGAAAGGCTAGAAAGAAAATATGATAACGAACAAGATAGAATGTTGCACCGTAATTTACACCCACCTCAGGAGCAGAAAGGGCAGCATTTTCAAATGGAACAGGTGAACATAAGATTGGCACATCAAGTCCAGTCATAGAGGTCATGTAATATCTGAGTCACAAAAATGGAGAGAAACCAGAAAAGTCAGAAACCGTGAAAAGACAAATTAGATATTATAATTGTATAAGTTATAAATAGCCTACTCTTTTACTACCTAACACTGTAGTATTAGCAATATTGCGGGTCACAAAACTCCATCAATCATTCAAAAACAAAAGGTGGAGAGAATCCCAAATGGGATCTGAATCCTCACCTATAGTTTAGTAGAAATTCGTATAACCCATGGACGTTTTCATTTCCAGCAAACACTAACAAGGATTGAGGAGTTTTATCAATATCAGACATATTCCGGGTATTCCGGGCCTGCAAGTAGAAGCAGCACCATGATGTTTAAGGAACCAAATAGAAATCATACTTAGCCATAGAATCACAAAAGCTCATGCACACACTAAAAGTGTCCAAATAAAATTTTCAGGGAGAAACGCCATATATTAAAACTCATAGAATCAAGAATGAGGCCAGAACTGTGGGGGAAAAAAATCATTAGCCTGGAGTGATTGTTCTTCCATTTCACTTTACAAGCCTTGATTGCATTTCAGACTTAATTCTAAACCTTCAACACATAAAGCTATTTTACCTGACCCAAATTTTGTTTGTCAATCTCTGAAAGCTCAACAAGGTCTTCTGCAGTCACTTCCTCTGGTTTGGATTGGCAAAGAGGCATAGAGTAAGAAATGTCCTACCAAACAAGTACAACATCATAGAGATTAGTAGAAAAGAAAGAGTAAAAAAAGAAGATGAACAGTTCTATGTTAACCAGATCATAGTAATGGGATATACTATCATAAACCATATTGAAATAAAAATGTAACTGGAAAGAAAATATTATGCCAATAAGAATGGTTGAAAAAGACTCATCCAGTAGTGAAAGATTAGGATATGCAGCAAAAACCAGTGACTCAAGCCAATGACGAATATTACTTGCAAAACATTTTATGACTAGATTGTTGTTTGTTGTCAGATCAAAAGTTTGGATTAGGTTACAATAGAGAACGATTTGGGATATATGTAGAAAAGGTGAAGCAATAAATTAAGAGGATACAAAGTGAGTTAACTAAGCACTCACTAGAAACATCTAACAACTATGTTAGAAAATTAATTCATGCTCTAACAATCGAGTACAAAAGATTTTATTATGTTTTCACAATACAGCAAGTCTAAGGGGCTTGCGTTTAGACTCGGCTATAATTTTAGTCTATCCTACTAGGTCACCACTACACAAAACCCTGCACCCTATCAGCGTATCTAGAAATCATAATCTTAAAGTTTAAGGATGGGGATTAAAGATAGAGTAGTGACTAGTGACATACATGTTCTTTCAGAAGTGATCTTAAAACTCTGGTTGATTGAGATATGTAAGCATTGCAGCTATGCCTTTCTGTCTTCAAGTTGTCAGAACCAGTGAACATGACCACAAACTGGGTAGTGCATACTGCAATGTTTCAATAAAAATCAGATTCAATGTGTTTCATCTTTAAAGGGGAGACAATATGCAAGTATAATATCAAAAGGAAATATAAAATGGATCCAAGTTCAATGCAATATCTAATATTTTGTCTAGCAAATGACTGCCGCTAAATAGTAAGCCTAACACAACTTTTACCATTCAAGAATCACCAAGTGATTAGTGTGTCGCATTAGAAAACTAATACTCCCTTTTCGTTTTTTCTTGTCAAAATTTGACCATCGATTACTTTTTATTCCTTATTATAATAAATATAAAACTGATACATTTGGATTTGTCCTTAAAAATATTTATATTAGTAAAAAGTAATTGATGGTAATAAATTGACACAGAAAAACGAAAAGGCCAATTCAAATCAATTGGAGGTCGTAATAGATTTCTCAGCCTAATGAAAATCACTGCCTCTGTTGGATAATTCTGAAAGCCCAAAGGACTATTCAAAGTTCAGGAAAACAAAATATATATGCAATTATGCACATAATAAATACTCCCTCAGTTAACCAAAGTCTGAGGTTGAAGTAAAAGTGTATTGTTCACCATGGTTAATGTTTTCAAAATCCACTGTAACTTTAGACCTAACATTTTCATTTTACCCTTATTTATTAAGCTAATTTATCTTTCATCTAACACTCATATAATCATGAATAAATCTAAAATGGTTAATTTGACACTTGTAATCTATGAGCAAAGTTTTAACACATCAAACTTTAGTTGATGGAGGTAGATAAAGTATTGATTTTAGGGTGAAATGAATGTGCAAAAACATGCTACTATATATTCCTGTGTTGATAATATATCCAATTGCAGAAGATCAAGTGCATACTTAATAAAACAATTCCAGACATTATTTCATGCACATATAAATGTGGCATCAGCCTAAACACTTTACCATAAAACACATTGCAAATTTTCTTCCGAAGCATGTAATATAGACTTCGAAAAGCATCTTCCCAAGCCTGCTGACGCTTATTCAGGAAATCCATTTGCCCTTCTCATTACCAAAAAAAAGAAAAGAAAAAGTCATGACAAAACACCAAGGAAATGAACATTCAGAACATAGAATCAAAAGGACTACCTCCATCACCCACGGCTAAGGACAATGCAGATATGACCACCGGGGGTAGAGGAGATTGGGGGTAAACCCAGGAACATATCTTATTAAAAGCCTGAGAAGATGAAACAGCTCCTGATGAATGGAACAGATCTTGTTCTCTCACTGAAGCAGACCAAGAAAGCTGGGTATTATTACAATTGACTGCCCTGTGGAACCTGAAAATGATAATAAACAATCCACAGAAGTAAATATATGACTATGATGGTTGTTTGGCTGGTTTCTGGTAAATGTAAAAAAGGTTGGAGTCCCAATCTTTGTTTGCACATGGTTACTTATAAACTCACCATCTAATTGAAGATGAAGATACAATTCGCATGGAAGTTTTTAATGTCAAATCCAGGGGGGTCTTGTTTCCAGGTATTTGAATGTCCGAGTTTGGTGGTTTTCGGTGAAAATCTTCCCCAGAAGAGTGGGCATGAGAAAGTGGACCAAGAAGAGGCTCTGGCATGATAAGCCCTTTCAATGCTTTGTGCTGCATGAAATATTATGTTGTAGTGATCTTTATCATATACAAATTTAATACGAACAGAAAGAACAGGCAAAAGACCGCACCATGTCCACATTAGAAAAAGCAGGTAACTTTTCACCACTGTTTGATAATTCTGTTACAGTGCGAAATGTATTAGCGCTGCATTTTCCAATGGTGTTAAAGGGTTCACTTGCACAATCTTTCACAGCTGAAGCTGAAGCAGGAGTCTGATCCGAACTATAAAAAATTGAAGAGATATATTACACATGAACTTTTGATAGTAGTGAGAGATACAACCCTGTATAAATTACCGCATATTATTTAACAGACTCTCAGCAGCTAAAGAGTTGTTAGTGATCCCCATGCGATTGTCCTATCAGAGATTGATGTTGATTAGTTCATAAAAAAATAACAGCTTGTTAGAAACTCAAACTCGATGTACATTTGTTTTCCTGTTATCCTAAAATACAATGGATAATCAATGATGTTGAGAGAACAAGTAAAACCTTCACACTTCTGTTGTCCGAAGGCAAGCTAAGCCTCGTGCTGTTTTTACGAACTGGAAATAGGTGATCCATACGAGTATCAATGTACTTAGGGCTTTTTGTTTGATCTGGTTTCTTAATCTCCGAAAGCACTCCAATTGATAGCCTTCAAACAAGTAACTACGTCAGTGCATCAAATGAAGATCACTTAACATATAAATGTAGATACAAAAGATGCAATAATTACCCAATGCAACTATCCACCGAGGCTGAATATTTGCCAACATTTTTTGAGAGGCCTTTTCTCTTTAGCAACTCCTCCTATCAGAATCATAGGTTATGAAATGTCATACATCTTCATATAATAAATGGTATCCGAAGAAACACTAACAATATTACTCCGTATTTAAAATATAGGAGAATCACAAATCAGATGATATAAGAAAGTTGTGCAAATTTCTCAAGTTAAGTGGTATCAACTCATATCACAACATTTCTACAAACAAATAAATAAAACTAATTAGGTCGATTAATGTATATCAATATCAACATCAACATGCCCCAACACCTCTCGAAAACGCCCTCCCCTGCCGGGACTGCGGGCCGGATAAGACGACGCCTGACCCCCGTAATAATCTTATGCTTCCTTAACGATCCAAGAGTGAGTGCAAACACTACCTACTACTTCACAATAGATAACATACGATTTATGTATATTTACGATACAATAGCTAACCCACACATGATTAACTACATGAATATACTAGAGAAATGAAACATGTATGATGAAACGAGCCATTAAAATTACCCGCATTTCGGAGGGAGTTTTCCTCTTGAGAGAGGTGGTAGCGCCTGAAGGTGGCGCCGTCGCAACTTTAGCCATAAATAGCGGCGTTACAGATTCAGCTTTACTAAATATAATAAAAACACATAATTAGAGAATTAAACTAAAATACCAACTAATTCAATTTCATTTTGAGCAATAATAACAAGTGATTAAGTAATAATAATCCTGATTAATTGGGAAATTAGATAAATTAAAGGAACGAGAATTTACCACTTAAATCAAGTTGCGGGAGATTTACTTCAGATTGGAGAGGAAAGGGGCGGGAACATATGTTTCTGTCTTTTTCAATTTTGTTTTTTTTGGGGGATTCCGCATTTTTAATTAAAGTATAAAATGGACGTGTGTTTGTCTAATATGTGTCTTTAACTTATTTTACAATCAATCTTTCTTACTGAAATTCTAAAATTACGTCAGACCATTTTTTCCCAATAAATTGGTAAAATTATATTTTTGTAAAAATTAATCCCAACAACTATTTCAATCAAGATTCTATCCCATCATAAGTATTACTCCCTATGATCATACTGTAGTAATAAAAGAGCACTACGTATGTTGTACACCAAAATGGTCGTCGGAATTCAAGCGGGTGAATTGACTCTTTTTTTTCCTTTTTTTTCTAAATTTTTTATTTTTTTCTCAATTATCATTTTTTTAATTATCAAACGCCAAATAAACTCGAGAATTATCAGATTATTTAATAAACTCTAAGCACACAAGCGCTGGACTAATAATTAGCGTTGCCTGCTTTTTCATTATTTATAATGCATTCCGCCATACGCGACAAGGTTTTTTTTCTCATCGCAGTAAACTCAATAATTTCAAAGTGGTATCGAGTTAAAATTGCATCTCATATTTTACAAAAGCTTAGTCTCGACCAACCGACTCGAATAGCGTGTTTTTTTCCTTTTTTCGATTTTTGCTTTTTTTTTTCAATTATCATTTTTAATTATCAACTATAGTAGAACTTACAAATTAATACTGACATTTAATAAACTATCTAATACAAGTAAATTAATAATTCATGCTTTTTTCTGCTCCTTTTCATTATTTCTACGCATCTGGCCATATATGATCGTGGTTTTTTTTCTTTTAACTCAGAAGTAAACTCGATAAATTAATCTTTAGAAAGATTGAGTTAAAATTGCCATAAAGATTATTTTTGTTGTTCTTGAAGGTCTTCTTTCTAAAATTAATTAAATTCTTATACATTGCAGTTAGTAACTATTGAGTGAATATATAGTATGTTTAAAATCCATTGTTAAATTCATATGGTCCCTTGAACAATTATCAACGAATGTTTAATTTGTTCCTCAATTTCTTATCATTTTAATTTCTTGTCCCCCTATCCTATTTTTTACTTTAAAATTAACGGTAATCAATTTCATATAGCAACGATTTTGCAATCTACCAAATGTAATATTCTTTGTCACAAATATGGAGTATAATTGATGGGAGTATAAATGTGTTTTATCTCGCCTTTCTACTGTTATAAAGACGGCATATTTCAATGTTACGGTGTTCTGAGTCTTTCTTTTCAAAAACACAACGAACTGGTATAATAAGTAAACAAGTATATAATATATATAGAGAACAGAGAGAATAGAGATTATAACTTGAATGATATATTTTTCATTGAAAGATTAGTCAATATACAAGAGCCATATATATATTCATACCACCGAGAGGTATGTGATACAGATAAGTATTATACTAACAACAATATAACTGAATCCTATTTTCATGGTCTATCAATAAGATTTTAATGACATAGTTTTTACCATCGAGTAGGCCGGTTGGTGAGATGTTGAATTTGTTTTCCCATACAATATATCAAAAAATACAATAAGTAGACTAAATTAGTTTTACGACGACAAGTAACGATCTTCAATTCATCAGAATCGACATTTCACTCAGAATATAAAACTTTGAATCATGAGTAATTTTTAATAAATTCAAGCAAATTTTAAAAAATTGAGAATATATTTTAAAACAAATACGAAGTATATCTATTTGATATATAGAAGTCGACTAACATGGATGTCGTGTTTTGAACAAGTTGTCACTCATTTTTAGCATGCAAAACGTGGTTGACAAGGTGAAGGCGTTTATAAACCAAATCCCCCATCATTCATATCAAGATGAAGAAAATCCCGACCTCAAGATATCCCCTGCTTAACACCCCAGAAAGCATTTACAAACATGAAGACAAAGACCCTCGGGCTTCTTCACGCAGCGATTCGAATTTCATAAATCTCAGATTAAGTAGCTTAAAAGAAATTTTGGGTGAATCAATCGAGACACATCCCACATTAACTCCTCCGTAAAGATGTTCCAGCATTGCACCTTTAAGGCCGCTACATGACGATTTCACACTTCTTAAGATGTAAGAAATCATCATTTATCCACTTAATTTGACGAGCCGAGTGGCAGTAGGACTGCGACTCAATAGATACTCCAGAAAAAGTTGACAAGAAGCATGTCAATTACGAAGTGGAGGGTGAAAACTGAAAATACCAGAGGATAAACTATATAGTTTGAGAACACACATTTGATTAGTGTAATTTAGCCGCAAAATTCAGGAACTTAGCTTTCCAGGATAATTGAATTTGTATCCTCCTAGTCATGTCAAAACTTTTATCAAATCAGCTACTGTTTATTTCCATTAGAAGTTGTAAACCAAATTGGTACTTTCATTGCTTAAATATAGATTATTATCGATGAAAAATACAGTTTAAATGCTGTAATTGGAAAAATGCAACAGCTGAATTGACTGATAAAAATGGAGAAGAAATGAAGCAGAGGCAGAATAAGCCTCTCATTAGAAAATACGGTTTCTTGTAGTCCCAGCGGTAAACAGATTGGTAAGTGATTTTCATCTCCTTCACCTTTCTCCGACACCTTCAAACCTAACCCAGAGTTATGAAATTCCTTGTCGCAGGTTTCTTTTGATCGATATAAATGCAACCTTTTCTGCGAAGCATTCTGCATTTTAAAGGATCCAGAGGAAAATCTGAAGTCCTACTACATTCACCTTCTTCTGAACGATTTCACCGGAAGCTTCAGGTTGCTTTTCATTGACGAATTCAGGGCTGGGACCAGAAGAAGAAATCATTTGACTATTTTCCTCTTTGGTTGAATGTTCTCCTTCCGGAAGGTGTATATTGAGTCCTTGGTAGATCTTCTACCCATCTACAAAATTGCAATCATCACATATCAAGAATCTCAGAACTCATCAGAATATCAGATGCACAAAGTTCTCTTTGCGTGAAAATAAGCATCATACATAATTATAAATGTGCAAAGTTCTCGTGTCCTTGAGGGGTGGGGGTGGAGAATAAAGAATCATATCTCTTAGCTCCAAGTGGATAATTTGATGCTTTCTGCATTTCGTATTATGGGTGCTGCGGTTGAAGAACCTTCAAACTAATTTCTCTGGCTTTTGGTTTCTGCTTCATTCATCTTCTCAATCAACAAGAACTTATCAGTCTGCCAAACACATTCGAGGGTGGTGATTACTTGCTCCTTGATTGGGAAATATTCTCTATAGACCTGATGAAAAAAATGTAATCATACGCCAATTCCAAAATATAATCCTAGAGATTAACAAAGTATCTAAACTATTTCATCAGGGAATGAAACTAAATACAAATGCAATGGAAACAGACAAACCTCAAAACCTTGTTGATTTAACTTTACTGCTTGCTCCTTTTTAGACACTGAAGACACAGTATTGAATGCAACAACAACATCAAGCAGCATCTGCAAAAAAAACAAGAATAATTGCTTCTCTAGAGCGGCCTGAAGTTAAACATCAGCCAACTTCAAAAGGAACTTCGCGATATCAACTACACATACATCATCATAGACTGTAAACAGCTAATTACTTTAGTTACATAATACTCCTGGAGCTATATCCAGTAACAATTTAACATGCATCTATTTTCTAATGCTGAAATGAATTTGTGTATCCCACTATAAACTACTAAATCTACCTTCCTTCTAAAACCTATAATTCAAAAGAACACGGATAAATTAATAAGACTATTTATCGATAATCCATTCTGCCCAACTTGGAAGTATGGTATAACAGATGCAAATACTGAGTACAAACCCATTCAGTTAGCTGACCATAGTACATGCATAGAAGAAGAAAGTGTAAGGGATCCAACATATCGGCCTAATACTTGAAAGACCATGTCTCCATGCTTAAACAATGCTGGCATAAATGTCAAGTGGATTCTTAAATCCCATGAAAAATGATCGAGCAAGAAGTATGGATATCTCGCTACAGATAGTGAAGGGACAAAATATTGCAAAGCGTGACTCTTAGAAACCAAATGTAAATAAGACGATAGCCGATGCCACATTATCGAGAGATGAAAAAAGATGGCATGGTTACATGCCATAAGTTTGGAAAGAAAAAAATTACACTTCTATGATGAGAGGGGAAAACTGTTCAATACTCATGTATTAAGTGGAAGGATACATAACAGCCTTTAACATTGGTTCGATCATCTGCAGGGGAAAAAGAAAAGAGGAAATGAGAAGGGAAACTTGAGAATCAGCCTAGTCAGTTTACCCATAGTTGTTTTCTACTCAGCTTGCATATCTAGAAAACTAGAAGACACTAAGATGAAACAAAATATTTGAATGTCCAAATAATACAGATTAAGATGCAAAATTGCATATCATTGTTCCTAAAATAATTGTTGAAAAACAACAAGAAAAGAAAGAAAATGTGTAATAGAGCAATGGGTTCTGAAGGATCATTAAATAGTATCTATGCATACGGGCCTACGAATTTTGGTTGTGCAAAGAAATCATAGTTTGTGTTGAGCATGGAATGGGAATTATGGTTAATAAAAATTCTAGAATTTTTACAACTATGAACAGAACCTGAACACCATTGTCCACCTCAGAAGATCTAACAATTACAACTAAAGAAAAGCCAGACAAACAACTTGAAAACGAAGTACACTATTACCTGAGCCAAAAGCCGGGCAACCCCCAACAGTCTCTCCAATAAATTAAATTTTCCACCGTCACCTTTTCTCCTCTTCAAACTAGAAGCACAAAATTATGTAAAACATCAATGGAAAGAAGATTAGCAAATCAGAAACAAGCATGTATACATAAGTATGTCCTTCAGAGTGAGCAGGAAATAGGGCAAGGCCTGTAAGTCATTTCAATGTACAGACGCTTGCAGGAATATTAAAACAGAAATACACTGATGTACTGTAAAATCTATATTATAAAAAAAGAGTGAAACATTAAAGACCTAAGTCGTACTGAAAACAACAAAACTGAAAAATCAATCATCTATTTATCTCCTTCGAATCAACATGCCATATCAGAGCCAGAAGCTAGTTTAAACAATAGATTACACTGTGTGAAAACATGAAATGGCACTGCACGCTTGATCATTACCTTTCCAAGAGATGCACCTTTTGCCTAGGCCTATTCCCACTAATAACGACAAACGTGGCATTTAAAATCTCCTCTAAGTTTGCTGACTGTAGAAGCCTCAAATCTCTTCGTACCTGATATCATCCACAGGTAGCAAATCAGCTTTTGTAAGATAATACTGGTTTTTTGTTTGGAATTGTAACGCGGTGAATTAAAATATAGACCTTCAGAAGGAACTGGAAGTAAGAACATCTTCTATGTTGGTTCTTATTTTTGTACACCATTCTATCAAGAATGCCATATTCTGTCCGAAGCCGAACAAGGAAAGACCTCAATCTTTCTTCGACTATCTCAATGTCCGGTTCCATCTCTGCATTTATCACAGAAAAACGCAATCCTTACGCCATTTCAAAAGGAATGCCCATAAGACCATAAGTTGCATTGTGTATGTGTTTTATTTGAATACTGGTTTCAGAATCGAATATAAACATCTCTAACATACACTGCTCAAAGAACTCAGAACACTAACATGAGTATTATAGTTCCAAGGTTAGTTGAATACCATACATTAACATTAACATGTCATATACAAAGAGGCTCCTGCCTAAATGGAAAGGGAGGTCGGATAGCATGCAGCCTTAACTTGTAATAACAAGGAGGCGGTTTCCGAAATAACCCAAGAGTCGAGTGCAAACACTATTTATTAGGAATACGAAGGGCAGATACTTAAATAAGCCATTTTGATGTATAATATTTTGTAAAATACATATCACAATATTGTGAATTAATTAATACATCAATGCTTGATGTTTGTTAATTATGAACTTTAAACAACAAATTGAGCGATCTTTTGGAGATGGAAGGAGTAGCCGAGAGTACATCAACAACATTAGCATTTTATGGAGCACCTCTTAAGCTTATTTAACATCTGCCAGCTGCTTAACTAAAGAAAATTTAATTTTACGACAAAAATTGAAATTTAAGAAGTGTAAATTTCGGACAAATAAAATTAAGGGGAATTTACCACTTAAATCAATTTTCTTTAAAACCAATTAAAAAAAGCTGATAAAGTGTGCAGTTGTGCACCTGCTGGTGACAGAAGCGAACTAATGAATGATCCAATTGAATTATGTGCTTAATTTAAAACTTCAATTTCATTCCTTAAATATTTTTAAATTACTCCTAATTATTGATACAAGGTCTTAGATTTTGTTAGTGAAATATTGTATCGATATAATTCAATAAAAGTGATGTCAATAATATATTACTCTCTCCGTCTCTATTTATTCGATTATTTAGAATAAAAATATTTTATTAAGACAATCATTGATTGTTCAATTTTTAAGTAGATAAAAAAGTTTCAATAGAAAAAAGAATATATTAGAAAAGGTTCAACCAATTACTATTTTAGCCCCTTATATTTATAAATGTAATATTTGAAGATGTTTTATTTAGGAGCAAAATAGTCATTTCACATCATTTTTAACACTATTTTCGTGTGCTTTTAGAGGTTAATTTCAATATTTCATCTAACGTTTTAATTATGTATGAATTTTCAATTTGTACATCAATTTTCTATTTTTGAAATCAACAAGAATACATTTCACATTAGGTCGTTTTTGGAATTGATCAAATATGACATTTTTGTTAAATTTCAAAATAAATAATAATTTGGTTGTATTTCATAAATTGAAAAACATTGTAAAATATGAGCTTTTTTGTCTTATTTTGAAGTATTAATTCATTTATGTATAATTGAGTCTTTTTTTCAAATGTTTATAAAATTTAAATAATACTTCCTCCACCCCTAAAACATTATAATAGTTTGGAGAAAAATATATCAAAATATAATATTTATAGCATATTTTACTATTAACTTGATGGTTATTTAAATTAACATTTTATGAGTTAATTAAGATAGTAAAGTTATTTAATTTTGATAATTAAAAAAGTAATTTGGAAAATCTTTTAGAAAAATATATACCACGTTTCATAACATAGTCTTTGCATACGTCTAATTTCTTCCATAATTCTCACTAACGTCACGTTGATCAGCGATCCCTAATTGAGAATAAACTTCAGTATGATTTATTTCCAAACGCATCATAAATCCTTTGGGCCGTCTCGTATGCCAAAAATAACAGAAACTTACAACAAAGAGCTCCAAAATGAATTCTTAAAACCTGTAAAGGAGATATAGTGATGTTTGAAACCTCCAAAGTAAATAAAAATACTTTACCCTCAAGAGTTGAACCAAACGTCTTTGTTAGAAGCTTTGATCGAATATCAATACTCTATTAAGCATCAGAATTTTACTCAAAAACGCTATCAAGAACCCCAAACAAAATCAATTTTGATGTGATAGTATAAAAACATCAAATTGAACTCGTGAGGTGAAATTAGGGTCATATCGGGTGACTAACAAATTTGAAAAAGGCGCTCGTAAGCATAAATTTCATGGTAGTTAGGTGTCGATCAATCTAAATATCTCGATATCGGGCTTCTGGCTCGAATCCGCCAGAAAGTTTAATATTTAATTGAAATATTGCAAAATTGCTTCTAATTTCTATCCCGTTATTCATCTTTCTTGTAATAGGCGAGTAAAACCAACTTTTAAAAGAACAAATTTTAAAAAAGATTAAAGATAGTGCCACGATAATTTCAAATTAATGAAAAGCGTTAAGAAATTAAGTTTTAAGGAAAATAAACGGTCCATGTCTCATAACAGTGGCAAGACCGCAAGAGTATCTCTTACATAGAAGGAATCTTCCAACTCCAATGCCACTTAAAATTAGCTCAAAATCATCAAAAAGTACTTAGTTTCCACCATCACAAAATACACCTAAAATATTTGTGTTTTTCTGTTTCACAAGATTTTTCTATGGCATCTCAAAGGAGCTTCTACAAAATCGTCCTCTTCAACGACAAGTGCAATGACCCAAGATTGGTAATAACCATTATTTACCCTCTCAATACTTTTCTTGAATTTTTCAATAACTTTCATAATCATGAATCTAACTGAACAAGAATCCACAAAACTAAAATCAAGGCAAAATCAATGTATTTTGAATATTGTCAAATTTGAACCAAAGCCCCTATAATTGTGAAGTTGCTACATGAAACTTTTTCTCAACAATTGTACCCCTTAACTTCGTCACTAGTTTCCACTTAATTATTGTAAATTTGAATAAACTTCTTGCTGCTTTTTTTTTTTTTTGTTTCAAGTAGTTTATATATTACTTGTCGTCTTAACATGTAATGGCAGAGAAGAGGTACCAAAGGAATGCAATAATCCCTTCAACTTATAAAAAATCCATGTGTACCTTAAGTACATTTATATTTATTTAAACAATACTCCCTATTATAATAATTGGCACCCCTTAAAATATGACGTATCGTTGATTAAATTGATATAATCATGTATTGGCCCTCTAGTAATATTGGTTTAATTATGTTTTACCATCAACATGCATGCAGAGAATTCCTCAAAAAATTGTAGAACAATATGAAAGTCAACTTTCTGACCCTGTTAAACTTATGGTACCCACTGGTGGAATTTGGAAAGTCGGATTGGAAAAGAAGGTTGACCAGACTGTTTGGCTTCATGGTGATGGACTTTTGGAGTTTGTACAAAAAAATTCAATTAAATTTGGATATTTCCTCCTTTCCAAATATGGAGGCAATAATTCCAATTTTAATGTGCAAATCTTTGATTGGTCAGCTATGGAGATACAAAATCACTATCCCAACCATCAATGGAATCCTCCACCATCCTTTGAGGTCACCATGAAATTGTGACCACAAAACTCTTCACAAAAGAGCAATATAGATAGAAATATTGTTCATATCAAATTTAACCCCTTGAGTACTCAAAATAGGTCTGCTCGCTCAGCTGTCAACGATTCATATAGTTGTGTTGTACAACTATACTAACAGCTGCCTTTCAACAAAAGGAGATGTACTAACAAGTAACAAGCAACGAAAGGAGATATTCTATAGCATCGTTTTCTTCCATTCAGTTATATCCACTAAAAAACAAAACTTCCACATCCTACTGCCTGTACCTTACCTTCGTATCAGACGTGGAGGAGCAATCCTTTGCCCAATGGCCTGGATTACCACACTTGAAACAGGAGCCAGAGGAAGCAGTCTTTACTATTCTATTGGAAGGATCATTTGAAGAAGACTGAGAACAATCTCTTGCCCAGTGACCATCATTGCCACATATGTAGCAAGATGAATTGCTTGAATTGTTGCTTTTGTTACTCATGCTTGTTGTACTCTGATAAGTGGAAGAAGTGTATGAAGAAGACTGATTACAATCTTTTGCCCAGTGCCCATCTCGTCCACATTTGTAGCATGACGAATTGCTTGAATTGTAGCTTTTGTTAATCATGCCACTTGCATTCTGAGAAGTAGGAGAAGTATAGATGGAATTCAAGTTCCCATCAGTTGCATTAACTTCTCTGCACCACTTGAAAAATCCACAGCCTCCCTGAACAAGACAAAACTAACCAACTAACAATATGTGGCTATACCAACAACCAAGATCAATTCCTCAACCACACTTCTATAAGGTACTCCTCAATCCCATGAAGATTGCCTAAAAAAGTTTGTAAATTTAATGATTCAACATGTTTGGCAATTATTCAAGATGTTTCCCTCTATGACTTGGAAGCAAATCTAATCTAGTAACCGGTACCATGTATCATGACAATAAGAGACTGTGTGAGAATCAAGAGAATACAGAGGATAGAAGATCTAAAAGAGGCGGAAACATATCATTACAAAAAATCTTATGCTTTGTGCTTAGCATGCTATTGGCCCCAATATAATCCTAGGAGACGTTCCTAAATGCCAAAACGACACTATATGAGATTTTTTGTCCTGGTCGGAGGAGAAATTAACATCAAGCATTCCCTCACACTTGATAGTTGATACCAATTAGGTTTACTGTAGCAGCATAGTAAGTTGCTGCAGGATGAGATGAAATAAATGCATAGGACAGAATCTAAGAACATGCACGATAGACAAACTACAACATCTAAAATGACATACACAATAGTTTCCTTTATACTTTTCAATAGCACATCCATATGCAGTGGAAGGGGGCCTACGATGTAAGATGATCGAGTTAGTACAAATCCCCAAGGAGGGTAAGTGTAGTAAATATAACAATTAATAAGCACAAGAAATTGATGAAGCAATATCTATGGCATCACAAAATTTGTAGTACTTCTAAAGCTTTTTTCAAAGTTTCTTGCTTCTCACGATAAACTTCTGTGTGATGCTGCGCAATGATGTTCTGGAAGAGAATACTATCAGACTAGGATACTGCATAATATTGCTACCATCAACTACAACATATCTTTTTCTAATGGGTGAAGCCTCAGAATATGCTCCATCAATAAGATTTTATTTTTCAAAATACAGCTACAACAGCTAGTATAATACATCATTATAAATTAAAGCATACATACTTCTGATTTATATCTCTCACTTAAGTCATCTGATAGCACATAGACTTCAAGACTCGAGACATTGCATATTGTGCATTAATAAAAAAAGAGACAAAAGGATGAACAAAGTGATTAAAAACTTAATCGGGGAACTACAATAAACAACTTCAGAGCGATCACTGATAACTCCTCTCTCACTCTTCCTATAACCCTGTAAACTTGTGCATACTCCTGTTGCTAATTTATGTGTAATTAGATGCTTACCGTAACACTTATATGCGTAATAATTTCCAGAAGAACGATATCATCATATATTTTTATCAGAATCTTTAGAGTCTCACATATAATTAGTCTCAAGGCACTGAATCAATAGGTTGCTTTTTCAGTTGAAATCGAGACAAGAAAAGCAGATTTAAGCAAACATTTCATACTTGGTTTGCTGGACACTTGTAGAATTGCTGACCAAGGTTCTTTTCAGTCTTTGCAGTCAAGATCGAACAAGAGCCAGCACCACATGGGCATGGAAGTTCAGGAGCTGAAGGATTTGATGCTTTGATAACAGTCTCAGGTCCTGATGCATTGTCACACCACTCAAAGAATCCACAGCCCCCATTTTCCTAATATGATTATCAAGTTTGCAAGCCAAAGAAACAAAACTAGTAAGTAAAAGAAAAATTAATAACATGAGAATACAACAAAACTTGATGGTATCTGAAGAAACAAAAGAAAAAACAGGCCCCAAGACAAATATCAATACGCAGATGTAAGAAGAATAGCAGATGCAGGTTTTAAATGGATAGCTTAATTTGTTAACATATAAAGAGCTTCTAAGGTTTTTTTATGGCACCGTAGAAGGGTTTGCTAAGGTAAACAAGAAGCACGAGTGTGAGAATTGAGGTCTGCTAAATAATAATCTCTGACATGAAACTGCAAAGGGTTCCTACAGCTTTCATTTTAACTACTTCCGTTTCACCAAAACTTCAATTCCTTTTCGAGAATCAGGATGAGAAATCTAGACCCCTCGTTTCATACCATAAGCATGCAATGCTGAAGGAGGTAAAAATATAATACAATTGGAAACAAGGTACATCATGGACCTAGCACTGAACCTTATCTCCTACGAAACAATTCCATATCTATCAAACATCAATTCCCAGCTATAAACAAGTCCGACTTAAGCTCCATCCACAATTCTGCAAAATAAGGTTAAACAAGCACATATATACAGATTGAAGTCATTTAAGTTGGCGGACCGTAATTGACAAAATTTTACAACCCCATCCCAAAAAAATTGTCCAGTTTTCAATTTCAAAGGTTGACCTAGAAAAATCGAACTCGGTATTTCATATATGTTGGATAATATTTGGCGAAATATATATTTAATGCTAGTAATTTAATGTGTTTTACTATTAACATGATAAAATCGAACCAACACAAAGTTAAGAGTACCAATTAAGGCTACGAACTTTGATAATCTGGAACCATTGAAAATCACACGGGACATTTCTTTGGGGTGAGGGGTGTAGTAAACCGCGCAACAAAACCATATACCCTAACAATTGGAATATAAATTACACATAGAAAACAAACAAATCAACATCTATACAAATTCTAATCAACACAAACCTGCCTAATAGGACACCTATAGAATTTTCGTCCGCAATTCTTCTCCGTTTTAGCAGTAAGTACATTACACACCCCTACTCCACACGGACACTGCTTCTCCACAACATCCCCCTCCCCTAGCCCCTCCCTTTTCGACTCGCAATCACGAGCCCAATGCCCTAATTTCCCACAATTATAACAACTACCACTACCCACACCCCCTTCAGATAACCCTACATTACCATAACCACCACTATTATTATTATTATTATTATTATTATTATTAAATAGGTTGCCTTTGCTACCCTTGAGGGCTTCGATGTAAGCCCCTCCGGTGGAGGGGGTGGGGGTGGGGTGGGTGGATTTGAGGCGTTTGGCTGCGGAAGAGGAAGCGAGGGCTTCGGCTTCCGCGGCGTCTATTTGAGCTAGGAAATCGTCGTCTTCGATTTCGATCATTTTTTGGTTTCTTTTTTGTGTCTTTTGGATTTTTTGGGTTTTGGGTTGGAAATTCTAATGTAATCGAAATGAAAAGTTCCCGCCTTATTTTCGATCGAATAACATGAGTGAGTGAATGCGGATGCCAGCTAATCGACGCAAGGACCGATTCACTTAACCAACTCCAACAACTTAATACAAGCGACGCTCCTACTAAGAACCTAAGACCGTGATACCTTTTATAACAATTTCTTCCTTTCCGGACTTGTTTATTGGGAATGGTTCCGAAAAATTTAATTCGAGAATTAGAAATGACATTTATTAAGAATAAAAGCAAATACAATTAACATATAAGATTTATATTTAAACTAATCAATGAAGTTCTTTATCCATGAGATTAATTTTTGATGAAATGAGATTTAAGTAATTGAGTAACAAAAAAATAATAAAATGGAATTTTTGATGAATTTCAAAGGATGGTTCACAATAGAATAAGTTTGCGATATCAATATTCAACACATTTGTTATTGAATACACAATAATTTGATTACATTACATTGATAACTTTAATTGAAAGTTCGAAATCGTTCCTTGAAATAAACTACTCCTATTAAACGAAAGAAATTTCTCACCTTTTTCTATTCAACTCATTTAATTTACATTTTGGGTTTTTGTATCTGAACTTTAACGATAAATTTTTTCATATTCTACTAAGTATATAATGGCAATGGATCCGTTATCAAATAATTTTATAATATAATTTATTATCAAAACTAGTAGTGGAGGTGTTATTACCGAAATTTTGCCTATTACACACAGTACTACAGTAGTTATGATCAATAAAATTATCAAAACATCCATAAAAGACCACATGACTCTTCAATGTGTTAATTCAAAAAATTCTTTCAACCTATGATGCTCATAATCCCATAGAACTGTTTAGACCAAATATGAGAAAACAAAATATAAGTGACGATCAAAATTGTCGAGGACTGCCTGGAGCCCGGAGCCTGGAGGTAGCAAACAGAAGTCATGAAACATGAATTACATGAGTTCGATAAATGTTTAATGGTTAAAGTGATGTTTTCTTTTTTCCGAGGTCTTCTAGAGAGGTGAGATCTTGAGTCCTTTTCCTTAGACTCATCAACCAGACTTGCACTACCTAATCGTCGACCGTAGCCCACCCAACGCTAAGCTTGGCCTCACATGGTAAAGTTCTCGAACAAAGATATTAATCTCGTGATTTACACAATTCTCAAACGACAACATATCTAACATTTACAAGAAATTCATCGATGGTCTTTGGTAATCTTAAACAGACAGTTCGTCACCAATGACGCGACCATATATACGGGCTCGGGACCTCTATTCACTTCGACCTGACATATTAGAATTCGGGTCAAACAGTCAATTAAGCATGACGCCTATTTAACGTCCATATCAATCGCCTCAATCCTAATAATTTTACCGCCAAATTTCAAATTCAGAATGGACTCGAAAAGTTAAAATCTTCTACCAACCGCCTCGGTGGCATCTTTTATAGCCGTAGAAATTCCAAGTGGACACGCCAGACGGTCAGATAAAAGGTAACCGCCTCTTCACTTCCTCCTTTATTATATAAATTTTTTTCACTTTTCTTCTTCTTCTTCTTTAGAGCAAAGTAAACCTCTTTTATTCTCTGCAATTTAACCAATTTCATGCAACTCTTCTGTTTTACTCTCGTTATGGCAAAATCAAGCAAGAATCCTTCCTCGAGACCGCCATTCTAAAGTTCTCAAGGGACTTCTTCGCGAAGGCACGCTCAGGCAAGCTGTCAAGTAGTGCTGGTGTATATAGTTTCCCAATGATAAAACTCATTTTACTGTTTTATCCTCCCCACATGTATATTATTCTAACCGCTGTTCATATGATTCCTGGGTTCTCACAACATCGGCTCACCTCCATTCATACTCCTACTTTAACGAGTTTGTACCGTTCACGAGTTAATGCCTCGAGGACTTTCATGGGATCATTATTGGCGGATAACTCGGTGCCCTCCTACAACTACTGACTCGACGACTCTCAAGTCCCCTGGGGACGCTAAGCAAACTTCGCCCCGAACGGGCCTTCCTTGATAAAGTGTGGTCTGCTACCAAATCGTCCAAAGGGAAATCCTGCAAAGAACCTCCAACCCTAGAAGAGGTGAAAGCCAAGACCGTTTCCGGGCTGATAACTGATTATCAGCTTCTTCAAATACGCAATCACTACGCATTCCCGAGGCGCGAGACCGCATCCCTTTGGAGTGAGAAAGTGTGTATTAACTCTTCCACCAAGACAGAGCCCTCCTCAAGTGACCCGAGGCCCTTCCTAAAGGTACTATTGCCTCCCATTTTTAAAGATACTACTTCTTGCTTGGGGAGTTCTTTAATTACGGTCTCCGACTTCCGGTTTCGGGTTTGCTGATTTGCGCTACTGATGACCCTCGACGCGCTCTCCGGGTCAATTGATGCCATTTGATTGGTTGGTTCTCACCGTGTTCCAAGTGGCTTGTCTTTTCCGCTGGGTCCTTTCCCCAACATGGTATCGTTTCAACAAGCATGCATAACGCCATCCATAATTGCCCTTTGGCCTATTTCCAAGTCCCTTCCCCTTCTTACAATTTCCTGTACACAAAGTTAAGGCGGAGGCGTAACCGAGTCACGCCGGGTTCAAACTCTGGTTCTTAGCCCAATGGGGTTTTAGTGATGGTGTCCCGAGCCCACCAGCCTTCCATCTCGATCCTATTTACTCAAGACTCCGCCTAAAACCTGCCGAAGGGAAAGGCTACGGGTTGGTTTTCTTAGTCTTGCCCCATAAAGTCTTGCAGCGTGATTAGGATGTCTTTATCAAGGCTAGGCTCACCAAGGGTGTCGACAAGTTTTCCAACACAACTCTTCGTAAGTTATGTCTTAACTTGTATTTTTCCTTTTTACCCATGACTATAGTTCTCTATTCTTACAAGTTTCTCCTTTCTTTGCAGGGGAGCTTTTATCGTTGAAACATTTCTCCGGGGAATGTGTCATGCCTCATAAAGTGAATTTTAAGGCCGTGACAACATGTAAAGATCCCTTGGCTCGGATTTCTAAGAGGAAGAATGTTGCCGCTTCGCAGCTCCTGCCCCCATCGCCCAAATTCTCCAAGAATTTAGCCACCAAGAATAATGCAATTCCCGAAGACACCCCGTTATTACCGAGGTAATAACCGAACTATCTAACTCTTCTCTCGCTCTTTCTTCCTCCTATACTCATCACCATTTCCCATAATACGCCGGCCTGATATAGCGACCGGCCCAGAATCATCTCCAACTATCCCTTCGCCAAAGGCTTCCCTGCTTGGGTAATGACTTCGAGTCCTCCTTTACCCCTTCCTGCATACCGCCAGCTGGTAAGACGGTTTTCCCGCAGTAAGAACTCCACTGGGCTTCCTTTGCCGTAAGAATCTACGCTTAAAGTGGAGATACGGAAGCATCATGGGATACTCTATTCCTACCGAGCTTCATGATGCATTTTCCCATTTCAGCTTAAGGTATTTCTCTCTTCATTCCTTAATTTAGAATTTTCTAGTTCTTTGCTTTATTTGAGATTTATCACCTCTTATATAGGCCACGTGAGCGCCAAGCCTACGGGTCGTTTCGAACGAGAGACTCGTTAATCCTGCATCCCTCTAAAGCGCGTAGAAGACTTCTTTGGAGAAACGCCTTTTCAAAGTCAAGTGCGGAGTAGGACGGTTCGGGCCCAAGCCGGTGATTCAAGATCAAGTACGACCTTCAAGCTGTTTGCAACGGGATTGTTGTCTAAACTCATCTATTCTCTAAGAACGAGATCGGGAGTATGGTCGTCTCTTCAAGGGTCTCTGGAAGAATTCAGCAACATCTTACGATCTAAAGTGCTCAACCGTACCCTCCCAACACTGCTACCGCTTGAGAAGCAGCTTGTTCATGAGGCCCCCCTCCCAGCGGTCAGAGAAAGGTTTAAGGAGGGTCATAACTACAAAGATCTTCTTATCGACGAGACTGTCTCCATTATGAAGACTTTCAGTCTTAAAGTCTACGGGCACTCCCCAAAGATTCATTCCATGTTTCGACTGTGGAAGAGCACTTTGGGGGAGGAATAATGTGGGTACCTTTGACTGACATCAAGAGAGAAATAAGATGATGGTAACGGCTCGTGAGCGACGATGGTCTCGGGAAGATGAGGGCGGGCGATGACATGATGACGCCAGCTCTTTGTCTTCAGATTTTGTCAATATTTCCTCGACCAGATTAGCCATGGTGCCATTACTTATGTAATACTCTTTTGATCTAGTAATGGTTACACACTTTTCTCATTTTTTGCAATTTTTTCATATCTTTTCTTTTATATCTCTTCATTATTTCACTCTGGGGATTACTTTCGTGATAGTCGCCCTTACACCTTTATTCCTCATGACCTAACCTTTCTAGTAGACCATGAGCGATTTAATTCACTGGCTTTTCTCCTCATGGCATTAAACGATCTTATTCATTTGAACCCCAATGATCTATTCACTGGGACCACGAAGCTGGATCTTATTCACTCGGGTTTTCTCCTCACGGCATTAAACGAGCTTATTCATTTAAACCCTAATGCTATTTTGTATCTAATTCACTAGGTTTTTCTCTTGTGAGATTTAAATTATCTTATTCATTTGAACCCCGAATGATCTAATTCACTAGCAATTAATGAAATGATCTAACGTGACTCTCGTGTTTTTCTCCTCAAGTGAGATTTAAATGATCTTATTCATTCGAACTCCCCGAATGATCTAATTCATTCTGAACCAATTTGAAATGATCTAATGTACTAGGGTTTTTCTCCTTGTGGAGATTTAAATGATCTTATTCATTTGAACCCCGAATGATCTAATTCACTCAGATTTTTTCTCCTTGTGGAGATTTAAATGATCTTATTCATTTTCGTATCTCGTAGATGTCTTCGGTAATAAAAAAGATTCTTTTATTTACAAAAGGCACACTTGTGCTTCATCAAACTTTTGACTCAGCTTGTTTACAAAAGAGGGCAGGAGCATACATTTGAAACACCCTTAGGTATAATATCTTTTAAGATATATTCCCAAGTGCTACGTATGTTCATAGCTCTCCTCGAAAGCTCTTTCACTGTGATGCTCCTAAAGCCTACGACTCGCCTTATCTTGTAAGGTCCCTCTACTGAGTTGAGTTTGGTTTTGCTTGGCTCATAGCTTTAAATAGCCGAAGCACTACATCTCCCTCGAATTGCCGTATTTGACCTTCGTCAGAACGCAAGACACATTGCTTGTACCTCTACATTCGGTACAGGACTTGGTCTCTTAAATCGTTTGTGAAGTCAAGACATTCTCTCATATGCTCCCCATTCTTCTTTTCATTGAAACAGAGTTGTCGTATATTTGGTAAGCAAACCTCTACTAGTAAGACAACCTTTATTCCGAATACCAAGCTAAAAGGGGTTTCCCCTGTAGCGTTTGAGAGGGTAGTTCCGTAAGACCTTCCCCTTGGCCTTTCCCCTCGTCCTCCATTTGGAACCGACTTCTTGGGGTTTCTCTCACAGAATCTATCCCATACAAGTTTCCTCTTTCGAGATCTGGTGGTTCGCTTTCGGGGATTTAACTCGACACATTCGCTACCCTTTGCTTCCTCCACCTTTACGCATTTCACCGTTATCGGGATAACCGACGTGACATCGCCATTGACTCCAATACTAGCCTTCTTTAAAAGGTCCAAACTATAATCCGTGAAAGAACGCTATCATAAAAACCTTCTCATCCTCGAGGATACGTTAGTTAATACCCTTTCGATACCACGGGAGTGGGGGCCACTCACATTTCTCCTAGTTTGCGCTTTTAAGTTCATCAACGCTTCGTCTCTGCTCGCTATGATGGAGGCCCCAAACATATCCATGAAAAGGTCCACCCAATCTTGCCAAAGAATCAATGGAATTTGGTACCAGGAACCACTTCAACGCCGGCCTCGATAAACTACTCGAAAGCCTCGTGATACATCATCTTCACTTGCCCAAAAGGAGGCCGCGAATCATAAGCCTTGATGTGATTACTAAAGTCTCCAATGCCATCGTAAGTTTTGAATTTTGGCATCCTGAAGCCTCGTGTCATCGACTCGCAGTTCCCCAACCTCGCACGGTAGCGGAAACGTAGGTACCGCTTTTTTATCGGGAATTCCGAGGTGGCAATGTTCAGTCCTGGTTGCTTAGCTCTACTAGAATCGAATTCTTGCTATAACATCATTGCCGCCTGCATTGCCCTCTTCCCCGATACCGGCCGATTATTATCTCGATGATTCCGTGACATCTTGACGGTTGTTCCTTTCCTGTTCCAACGCGTTTTATCCTTATTTATTTTCCCTTCGTTGTCCTCGGGGCTGACCGACTGGGGGTATCGGGCGCGGGAAGAATAGTATTCGCTGCCAGAGTCACGGCCTTCTACATGTTGATACGGTGGCCGGTGATTCGGATCACGTATTGCCTCGACGGGTCCTCCAAGGCGATAATCCCGCCTACTAATTTTCCATATACGATTTGATTTCATGGTATTTACATGTTTGCTGATCGCTCATGTGACTGTTTTGAACCGATCACTGTCATGTCAGCGAATCTTTGTCAAGTAGATTCCCAACATACACACCGATGATTGTCTTTTTCCCAAGGTCTTCTGTGAGGCGGTGACCTCGAGTCCTTTCCCTTAGACTCATCAACTTATTCTGATTGGTGTCACGGGTCCTCTCCCCAGGAGCAGCGCTTCCTCGGCTCCTCGCGTAATCGTTCCTTTGTCCGGGGCCCTGTGGAGATCTTATGTGAGGCCCCAAGGCGGTTGTGAATGCCCCACTTCTCGCACGAGTTGTTACTCCGGTCGCTGGTTGCTCCTTTGTTCCATGTCAGACTATGAAACCCTGGGGTTATCAGAATTTAGACCACGATCAAAGTTGATCATAACCACTTCACGCTTAAGTTAGTTCGGGTGTTTCAGGAAAGCTCTCAAAGATATTAATTCGTATTTACATTACATTCAAACGACGGCTCGATACTTATATTTATAGAAATGCTCGATGGTTTTTGTACCTTATGTATTAAAGTCATTACCATCTTAAAATTCACGCGACTATATATATTTCGGTCGGTGCCTCTCTATTCTTCGACTGAATATATTAGAATTCACAACAAACATTAAGATTGTACCATTTAACGCGCATATCATAAAGTATTGGTGTACCATTGGTTGTAAATAAAACACGAATTCCAATTACAAGTTATTAATAAATGATAAAACTGTAATATTGAGTTAACCAAAAGAGGCAATATGAATCATGAAAGAAACCACCACAATTGTGAACCCAAAAAATAAATTAAATTAGCTCATTCTAGTAGAAATGGGATGAGTACAAGAATCTCATTTTCAATATAATCATGCATAAGTAGTACTCCGTATAAGAAAATACAGTAATATATAAGACATAAGATAATTTTATTGTTGCCATAATAAGTCATTCAAATTGTAGTAAAATAAGTTGAAGTAGTACCACTTCATTGCGTTTATGTATTATTAACTTGATTGTAATTCACATAATGTATTTAACTGTTGTAAATAGTCATGATTTCAATAAAAATACCATATTATAGACATATAAAATACTTCGAATTATTTGTAAATTCGTTTCTATTTGATGAATATTTTAAACAGGTTAACCAAATTGTATGTTTTAATAATAATAAGAGGGAATTACAGTAATTAATATTGTTAGGATGTAAAGTTTATCCACTAATATTGGAAATATGTAATTTAGTTATCATATAAGTACCACAACGATGCACATTTGACCCCTCTCATTTATGAACTATCATCATCTACTACGAGCAAATTACAAGATTTTATAATTGTGTGGACTTAACCTTCAATATAATACTAATTATTATTCGGACTAGGTTGAGCATGTTGTCAGTGTGAAAGGTTGTATCTTACACCTTAACATGATTTAATTTTTTTTCATAACTAACAATAATGTGATCTAAATATAATAGTTTCACATACATACATATACATTTTTTAATAATTAATCATTAATTTGATATTTGTAATTGGACATACTAATATATAAGCATCCTAGTAATTAGCATCTACATAAATACTACACCTATATGAACTCTAGTAACATGCATTGCCATTGGTTTATTTGTAAACAATTACAACCACCTCTTTAATATAACTACACATTAATACTTAATTAATTACCTGGTCAAAGGCTTCATATGTATGGTTCTCATTTGATGTTGCAAATATAAAAAGACATTACAATGGCATTACAAGACTTAGAGCGAAGGACACGCCATTCTCTTTCTGCTTTATATTCCACATGAAAAGCCTATCATCAAGAGAGGAAAAATAAATAATTCAAAGAGACATATACATAATTAAAAGGGTAGCAAAAAGTTCTGTTTTTTTAATACATTTAAGGAAAAGCGTTTAAGCATAATGGAGACAGTTGCTAATAACACTGCTGCTGAAACTACACAAGAACAACCAAAGAAGAACAGGATCCAGGTCTCCAATACCAAGAAACCTCTCTTCTTCTATGTCAACCTTGCAAAGGTAATAATTTCATGATAATCATTAATCTTTTGACATATTATGTTATGTATTCCCAAAAACTACTCATGATGTCTTTTTCTTCTCTGATCTTTTTAAAAATCGGCTCTTCTCATTATAAAGATTCGATTCCGAAACTTTATCATTATGAGTAATATTGAATTAATCTTAATAGTTTACTCATGATGCCTTAATACATGATGTACAATATTCTAAAACCGAAAACATATAAGGAGACATGAAGAGAAAATAGAAAATCCTTTATGCACAAAATAAGCTTGATATTTGTTCATTTACTAACAAAATTCTACTACTTGAGATCCTAAATAACTCAAGTGCTTGATACATTTGTTGAACAATCACATTCATATTTTTGTTACTACCAACAAAATCTTTTGTTCTTGGAAAAAATGACAAATTGAATGTGTATCTACATATTTGGTTGATATATGAATTTGCCACTTTCATCATATACACTAAAAAACCTCATTTGTGTAAAAAAATGTAAGCATACGGTAATGAGGAACAAAGTGTTAGATGTATGAATACATATATTTAAATAATTCTACACCCATGGAACTATTTTTTTATCCATTAAAATTAAAATTAATATACCCCCATACAAAATTTCTTGCTTTGTCCCTACTTATGAGTTATGTCTTCTGGCATGATTTATATGGTATCTCTAATCAACTTCATTATTTACTGTAGAGATACATTCAACAACATAATGAGGTTGAACTTTCTGCTTTGGGCATGGGTAAAAATTTTGAGCCTTATTTATTCTTTAACATTTTCAATATAAATGATTTTTTTGGTGCATTAATGTAAATGACTATTAAGATATGCTCTTATACCTAAATAATATGAATTACAGCTATCACCACAGTCGTTACAGTTGCTGAGATCTTGAAAAACAATGGATTTGCTACAGAGAAGAGTATGTTCCTTCTTACCAACAACCAACATTATTAAATACAAAATAATTTTTTTTAATTATTCAATGTTTGTTTGATGATTAATATTGTTCATTAATATTTAAATTTTCGTGTAATTCTAAAGTCATATTGACTTATGTTTTTTTTATTTATTATACTTGTCAGAGGTTTCGACCTCAACAATTGGAATGAAAGACGAAGCCAAGGGCCGCTTGGTCCAAAAAGCCAGGGTAAACATATAATTTATTCTCCATTGCAACATTTCAAAAATATAGTTAGGTTTTAACATTTAGTGGTTGAACATCTATTTTTCAAAATTCAAATATGTCATTATATATATCATATACTCCATCTATTTTTTAAAATTCAAATATGTCATTATTATATCATATACTCCATTCCATAAAGAATACCCAATTATGAAATTTTGATGGTTGGACTTAGGGTCGGATCCTGGAATTAAATTTGAAATATTCATTTCATCATTAAAAATACATAAATAATAGTCATGAAAAATATTATTGTTAAAACAGTTTTTCAATAACTACTACTAACATTTGGCTCTCTTCCGTCATTATTAATCCCTCCGTTCTTTTTTAGTTATCGTCCTAATCATTTACGCATAGATCGGCGAAATAAAAATATAGCTTAAAAAGACATCAAAACGTAACGACAATTAATCAGTTTTATATAATTTGGCTATCGAGATTTTAATGTGCTAAAAATTAATTAAAAATTATATCGAGCAAAACCAACCTCAAAATTGACCAAACTAACTATAACAATTCGTTAAATAATGGCTTAATCACAACTTAATTAGCCTCATTAAAAAATGGCTTAATCACAACTTATTTAGCCTCAAAATTAATCAGATCTAGAATATCTAACTTTTGTACTATATACAATATAAGATATCTTAAAAAATCCTTCACAAAATAGCCATTCAAATTTTGGGATAAGACATAGATTTGGTGAATACAGAAAGATAAAATGAAGTTATAGCCGGGCAAAGGAATGAAATCAAGATAAGAAAACATCCTTTGAAACTTTTGAATCTTCAAAATATCGACGTAAGACTGAGTGATTTTGACGTAGTTTTAATTAGATATATTAACGTTTTTAAATGTGAATAAAAAAGAAGGTTGACTTTGTTGTTTAAAAATAAAAACAGTAGCGCTCCCCGCAATTCGAACTCTCATTATGTTTACAAAACTTGAACTTAACCATCTCACCCATCTTTTCTTTTGTTCAGAGTATTCATTGAATACCTAAAGATCTCTTTGATCCGCCCATGGTTCGACTTTTTAAATTTTGATAACGCTGATTCAAATAAATTTTTTATGTATTAATTAATTATTAAAACTTTTTTTATTTTGATCATTAAAAATTAAAATAGACTAAAAATAATTGGATGGACAAGAAAAACTTTTCAAATTTCGACTTGTTTACACTCATTATTAGATAATTAAGTTCTTAATTTTGTTTTAAATGCATGGTGATGCAGATTGAGATTGTTCTGGGCAAGAGTGATAAATTTGATGCACTAATGAGTGCAAGTAATAATTCCGCACAAGCAAATGGCAATCCAGCACCAGAGGCAAATAGAAAAATAGATGAAACCAAGTAAAAATAAACAACATTAAAGGGTGTATTTATTGTATTTTAGAAGTATATTGATATACTTCTGCTGCTATATATTTATTTTTGGGAAGAAAGTCACAACATTACAATGCAACACATTTGTATTTAATGGTGTTGTATTATAGATAATGTGGTCTTATAAGCCGTATATTTTGTGTCCTATATATAATTGTATCATGTATCTTTATTTTTTCAATTTTTTATTCAAATATCTTGTAAAGGTTGTAATCAAACCACAGATATATGATAGATTTGACGAAAAGCTCATTTTGTAATAATTCTAAATTTGAACTCGTATTTTTATATATATTTTACTATATCTAATAATATTATATCAAATCATACTCCATCCATTTCAATTTAAATGAGTATTTTTTTCAACAAATAGTTAAACCACTTTCAAAGCAAAAATCCAATAAATAAACTTAGTGTGTATATCAAAAGATGTATATTGGAGTATTAAATATTGTATTTGTTAATGTGAGGTGTTGGATGAAGTTTACGATGACCGTCATATAACTGGCTGGGCGGTTAAGACCTTTGGAAGTGGTACTTTACTTTTGCTTTTCGGCCCCAAATGTTAAACAAAGGCTACTTGTTTTGTTACACTTGCAAGGAGATCGCTGACGATTCCTGACTTATCCAAAGAAGGAGTTTTGAAGATACGATTAAACCTACCTTGTAGCGATAAAGATTGAGCAGTTGTTGTCAGAGCTACTGGGACTCTTCTTACCAGGAGTCCTTATCGCTAAGAAGACCGGCCTATGCACGCCTATACTATATAAAAAGATCTCAAGCCTGGAAGAATTAAAAGATTACCACAAATATTGTTTATTCATCCATAGAGCATTCTTGTGATCAAGCACCGTGTGTTTAGTGTAGGCTAGTTTTGTGTTAGGAGAATTCTCTAATCTTCTAACTAATGTACGGTCATAATAACACCTGTTATGACAATCATCGAGCATTCAAAATGTGAATCTATTGTAAGCTCTAACAAAGGAGAGTAAGGACGGGAGAATTGTAGATATAAAATCCTAGACTAGAAGCGAGTTGAAGGTTAGATAGGTTAGTGAGGATGGGTGCATTCGCAAGTCCTTTACTTTTAATCGCTTTCCAACGTTATAGTGGATTTCTTCCACGGGCAGCCGCTTTCCTCAGAATTGTGCCACATTGGCACCAAATCGCTATCATTGTGTGTTTTTATTTTATCGCTATTTAGTTTTTCCTTATTGTGTTATTGTTACTACGGTGATTAACAGTCGGTCTAACAACCGGTCTAGTTCGCTATTTCAGTATCGTATGTCACAATATTAGACTTTGAACCAAAAATATTTAAATAAGATTAATCTGATCAATTTTGAGTAATTTTATTGTATAGTCAAACCTCTCAATTAAATTGAATAGAGGTTTTAATATTTTAATGTACTTTATCATTAACATGATAATTTTGATGGAAATCATAAGTTAGGTGAGTCCCATTAAGAGCTTACATAATTTAGTAAAGATTGCGCTTATAAGGGCATAATTATACTTTCACTTAATTCAAATAGAAACATGTAATCACTTCTCACAAACATTGTACGCAATGTGCGCATGGAATTTAAAATAAACGTAAAATGATTTAAATGCACATATTATATGAACCGTCCGATCAAGTACGTTAGCTATGGGTGATCTATATAAGTACGACTTATGGGGACTTATGTAGTTCTCAGAATAGAGACTCGAATCGATTGATTAAGCATTTAAGGCTATAAATTTGTTATTTGATCATTGAAAATTAAATCATTGATTTTACATTATATACATAAGGAGAGTATTTTATCTTTAATATTTTGTTATTTGAGATCATGTAAAATATAAATAGTTTTGTATATAAAAAATATTTCAATTACAATTTTGATCTGGATTGTTAGTTCCTCGATCATTGTAAAATATAGAGTAAGAAAAAAGCAATGACAAAAGAATATGAATATTACATAATTAAAAATAATGCTTGTTTAGATTACAATTCAAAAGTAAATATTTAATACAATCAAGCGTAATTGCACTCTCCCACTTTTCATGATTTTAAAACATATGATGATATTTATTTAGTTGTACTAAATACTTTTATATCCAACGAAAACCAATTCATCTTTCAAAGAATTCTCTCTAAAAAACCCTCTACCTTTAAAATAACACTTTGAATGTAATAACCAATTACAAGAGTAAGTGGTTATTTCTTACCCCTTTCAATATTTTTTCCTAAAATATTATATCTATACTATATACAATGTGTAAGGGGGTGGGATTGACGTCACAGCTGCCCCAAATTAACGTATTTCCTATTTTAGCCTTTTAGATAATTTTTTTAATTTTAATTTTCTATAGTAACTTTCACGGTGTAACTGGGCCAATGATAAATTCTCCATAAACTACTACTATAAATATTATCTACTACGCACACTGTGAGTTATCACCAAGAGAAAATAAAAGTTGTTTCCACATTCCTCTATCTTTATTTCTTTCTCCATGATAACTTTTTTCTGGCTTTATTTCTTTAGGCTTTTTTAAATTTATTATACTCTTTATTATAAAAATAATAAATAATCAGGCCGCGCAAATCAGCATATAATTAGTCTTGTTAATTTAATATTTTCTATACAATTTAGTAGTTTTTTTCATTTTGAATTAATATTTGTTCTTCGATATATGCACCAATTGAGGGTTACTTTGCAAATGTAATCTATTCTTCAAGATGGCGCATGATATACTCCAAGATTTAAGACAGATATCATCAAATACATTTAAAGTCAGATGCGTGTGCTTAGAATAGTTTAGTAGGAATATTTTGTGTTTAATCTGTATTGTAATTTTCATTTGGTAAATATCGAGATGTGATTCTATCATATTTTAATCTGATTAGATTTTTTTAGGGAAGTACTTATGATTCATTAATGTGAAAGTATCTCCTATTCAATTATATCTATAAGAATTCTACAATTTATGAATAAATATTAATTATCGTTTCAATTTAGAAAAATATTTCTATATCCAAACAAGTCGATCAACAATCATTAAGTTACTGATGAGACGATTTAGTTCTCATCTCATTCTTCACATAATTAATCCCCTAAAAGACTTGTTTAACAATTAAGATCTTTGATGGTTACATAAAAACTAGCTTAAAAAGTCCGTATACAAATATTAAATCATGTACTTATATTTTTGGACAACAGTCTTGCAAATATCTCATTCAAATCGAAAAAATTATCATCCAATCTTAACATTCTCAATATTATTCTTAAGTTGATCATAGGATTCTTTATCAATAACATCCTCTCTAATACTACATACAATGGAGGTATGTAAAAAAAAATTCAACAACTCAAACCATTGTAAAGGACTGTTGAAAAAAGTGAATTGATAATCTGATAAAAAATATTAAACATGCTGAATAAATTAAAACGGCCAATGGCTCGACAATGACTTGAAATTGTTACGTATATTAGTGGATATGCTCCACTCTCATCTCGAGGTTGCTATTTTCTGCTCTTTCGATCCGGCATCATATTTTCGATCTATTTTGGACCAGACAATATTTTTGGACCATTTGGACGCTGGACGATGCTGATCGCTTTCGACGCGCCATATTTTCTACTGCTTTCGCCCTCATACTCATATTTTCGTCTGCTTTCGACGGAGTTGAGAGCGTCTGCTTTAATTTAACCACATTTCTACCAAGCCAACTCAGACTATATTGCCCGCTTTGTCACGGATTCATTTTCGCCCGTTTCAACCCGACCATATTTTCAAATTCTTTCAACCCGGAGCCATATTTTCGCCTGCTTTCAATTTAACTATATTTTCGGCTCGCTGCCCACGACTATATTTTTGGCCTGCTTTTGATCGGAGATCATATTTTCGGCCTGCTTTGATTTCAGACTGATCGAAACGGGCCGAAAATATGGTCCCGAGACTAAATGGGTCCGAAATAGAGTCTTTGGTCGAAATCGCCTGAAATTTTAATGTTCATAAATAATAAATAAAAAATGAATTCCAAACGAATTATTTGCATACCTAAACATAAGAATTGAAATTGAATTGCAATTCCATTTGAATTCTATAATTTTACCAAACATGAATTGAAATCGAATGTGGAATTCACGGCATCTTAATTCGCGAAAAACAAACGCATCCTAATTATATTGTCAAATATATTTTGTTAAATTATTTTCTTCATCACATGAGGATATTTTACTTTCATTCAATTTTTATAATTAATCTTATTAACAACTTTTTATATGTATGTTTTAAACTATGTCAATTTTTATTTATATTAATTAGGAATATAAATATCAAAAAAATTATTTTTATAATTGCTAAATTCTTTGTTTTAATAATTATTATCACCAATTCTTGTGGTTATTCATTTGTAAGAGAAAATTAATTAGGAATATGAGATTAAAAATAATTTAAATAAATAATTATAAAAATTTCCTTTTTAAAAATATCAAAATATTTTATTTATAAATAATTATTCTTATTTAATTGTAAACGATAATTGTTATAATTATTTAATCATAAAAATAAAAAAATATGTTTAGCAATATACGATAAAAAGCGATGTATGTGTTGAATTTATTAACAAACCATTATGTCGTGTTTAAATGTGCGTCAATTATTACGCGAAAGGTAAGATGCATGCGTTGCTGTGAATTACAAAAGGTATTAAAAAATGCACTATCAGACGGGCCTAAGTCATTTGGGCGGGCTTCGACGTGACTTCACTCGACACGACCTTACTTATGTAGCTGACAAGTATTGGTCCGATTCAATCGGATATGACGATTTCAGAACCGCCTGCTAATTAGTAATCAGTTTACCCAATACCAATGCATTGGGTAAATTTATCTTTTGTGGCAGATATTCGGGACTGATGCATGTCTGATCTCTCGAGGGCCTTCGAGCCGCTCGAACTTGATGTTATCAGTCCTGCTCGAATCGATATCATTTAACATGACATAACTATCAATATACGCTGACCGGACAGACTCAAATAAATTTTTGGACTAAAACCGATTCGATTTCTTTTTGGTGAATACTCGAACCAAATTTTTCCATCTGAATGTCGGGTGGATCTCGAATTTTCCGACCCATGAACAAATTCCCTACCTGTGCAACACTAGTTAGCCCAAACCAAACTTATTTGTTTGGATGACCTAAATAACCTCACCATCTCTTTGCTCATCGCCAAAACTTCACCTGTAATTCCCATCTCAACCCTCTTTCTCCACCTTCACAACCCCAAATTTTCATTTAATTCCCTTCTTCTCCTCACCTTTCCTTTGCTTTTAATATTTTTTTAACAACCTTCTACCCGCCATTTTTAAAAACATTTTTCATAATTTCTCTTATTTGCCCTTTTCATGAACAATAAATTTATCCATTTTCCCTTCATTTTTGGACCAAGAAAACTAATGAATTTCAGTAAAAATGTAATATTTTTCCTCTTATTGTTTTTCTTTTTTAATTACTCCCTCCATTTATTATCACAGAGAAGAAGCTTCCGATAAAAAAAATATATCAAATTGAAAGTTTGCTTAAATGTATTTTCTATCGAGCATAATTATTATAATAACACAAACAAAAATATTCACTACAAAAAGCTCAAAGAGAGTATATTAAAAAGAATTAGACAATTGATGGAGGTAGTATTAAAAAACCTCCTCGATCAATTTTTTTTTTAAACGCTATTTAATTTATGGGATTACGAAAAATAAAAAGAGCTGTAAATTTATTGAAAATAGACCACAATCAAACAATATCATCGATTCTTAATTTAAAAGCAAAAAAAAAGAAGCTGCAATTAAAATTGATATTTATTAGGAGTATGTTAAAACGACAACTATTTTCAAATAAATTTATTTTGATAAAGGACAATTGAAAAACGAATTGAGTGTTGAATTTTATCAAAAAATTAATCTTTTGTCATTTTATTATTCTTTTTTCTTAATTCTTAAACCAAGAAAACTATTGAATTTCAGTAAAAATTTGATCTTTTTCTTATTATTTCTTTGCTGATTATTATCTTCTTCTTTTTCAGCTCAGATCTTACTGAAGTGTTAGGAAGAGTGATGAAGATTCTACCTTTTTATGGAAGCTAGGATTTGACCATACATGGTATACTTTTTATTTGGTTTCTAATTTAATTTATAAATGTTTATCTATTTTGAATTTTTATTTAAGTTTCTGGGTTTTAGTGTAGTTGCTAAATTCAGTTAGTGGAGCAATAAAGCTAGAGTTAGAGCTTTTGGGTGTCAAATTGATTTATTTCTTTTAGGAAAAAATTATCATAAAAAATCATCTTTATTTTCCTCTCCCCATTCTGTTGCATGCTCCTACTGACTTGTATTCTGAGAAATTTGAGCTGAAATATTGGAATAGGTAGTTTGATGTGTCCTACGGATCACATTAACATGCCCCAATGCCTATGAGCTCCCAGGTCGGATAGTATGTAGCCGATAACAGGGAGGTTGTTTGCCTATTTTCAAAAGTGTGAAACAATCGTCACACTAACGCCCCTCGACTATACCACAGAAGAGTTAATAGCGGAATGTGTCTCAGTTGATGTAGTCTGAGCATGAGACTAGAGCTTTCCTTTTAACCAATGGAACCCACGCTGCATGAAGATCTAGTTCTTTACCAGTTGAGCTATGCCGGGGTGTTGTTTGCCTATTTCTGAATTGACTCAAGAGTTGTTCCTTTTTGAGGTTACATTCGTTTTACTTGGCACTTGCAAACTTTGAAGTCTCATTCTTGTTTCCCTTCAATCTTAATGATATGGTTAAGTGACTTAGTCCTTTTCTAGCTAAAACTGTTACAGAAGCTATAATGTTGTGCCTTCCTATTATTTTCTTTCAGGATTATTATGCACACTCCAAAAGATGGTGTCAAATGAGTAGTACTCTCGCTTTATTAATGTACTTGTTTTACATTCTAATTCAACTTGTTAATTAAGATGCTTATAGCCCTATACACCATTTCTAGAAGTGTGGAACTGTGTTCATATTTCCCATTTGGATGTTCAATAACGTTTCTATGAGATTGAGTCGTTTACTAGCACTTGGGTTGCATCATGAATGTTACTCTTCTTCATTTAAAATTAATTTCATGATTTTTGGTTCAATCGTGTTGTTTTGTTATTATGTTCATATGCTAAAATATCTATACGATTTGAGCTATTTGACGTACTGCTTCATCTGTGAAGGTCAGATCGTCTTTGGTGGCCAAAGGAAATGGAAAATCATGACGTGATCTTGGCTCAAAATCACAGCATAATGGTTGGTCAGAATCAACAGGTTATCATAAGTCATAGCCACAATCTTGGTAGCATTCAAACAAAAAGGTCTGAATTGGAAGAAAACCATGATGGCTTGGGTTTGACAGCTGATCATGATGATGAGATGAATTTGCATGGAAAAGGAAGTGACAATGTAGAGGTGAATGGTGATCAGGAGCTTGCACATGAGGTGGAGCAGATACATGGAAATGAAGATCAGGATTTGATCCTGCATGAAGAAAACGATAACATAGATGCATCAGATGAAGATCCAATTGTTGTGTCAGACAATCATGAACTAAATGAGAACCTAGAACTGGCTTTGGCGGAGGACCAGGAAATGAATATTGGAGAAATGCATGAGATGGAGCTTGAACATGGTCAATCAATTATTTCTCCCAGTCAACATGTTCTGCAGCTACGTACTATGGAAGTAAATTCAGACTACCAACTGCTTGTGGGACAAGAATTTTCTGATGTCCAAAGTTGTCGAAGGGCTCTGAGGGACACGGCAATTGCACTCCACTTTGAAATGCAGACAATTAAATCCGATAAAACTCGTTTTACTGCAAAATGTGCCACCGAAGGATGCCCGTGGCGTATACATGCTGCCAAACTCCCTGGTGTGCCTACTTTTACAATTAGGACCATCAACAACAATCATTCTTGTGGAGGGATCGGTCACCTAGGACATCAGCAAGCCTCAGTTCAGTGGGTCGCTAACTCTGTGGAGCAAAAACTTCGAGAGAATCCGAACTACAAGCCAAAGGAGATTCTTGAGGAAATTCACAAAACCCATGGAATTACATTATCTTACAAGCAAGCCTGGCGTGGAAAGGAACGTATTATGGCTGCTATGCGTGGTTCCTTTGAAGAAGCATACCGCCTCCTTCCTCAGTATTGCGAACAAATTAAAAGGACAAATCCAGGAAGTATTGCCTCTGTTTATGGAAGTTATGTGATAATAGTTTAGCCATCAGATCTTTTCAAGCATGCATCTTGCCTTTTCTATCGCTTGTTGCCCCTCCTTGGGCTTGATAGAACATACTTGAAGAGCAAATATCTTGGCACTTTATTACTTGCTACTGGTTTTGATGGAGATGATGGCTTATTTCCTCTTGCATTTGGCGTAGTAGATGAAGAAAATGACGAAAACTGGATGTGGTTTCTCTCTGAACTTCATACCCTGCTGGAGGTCAACACAGAAAATATGCCAAGGCTCACAATTTTATCAGATAGGCAAAAGGGGATTGTGGACAGTGTGGAAGCAAATTTCCCTACTGCATTTCATGGGTTCTGCATGTCATTTGGAGTGAAAGCTCGTATGAGTTCCCAACAACACAATGCTTGTCAACTTATTGTGGGAAGCTGCTCACGCTTTGACAGTTATCGAATTTGAGTCAAAGATACTTGAAATTGAAGAGGTGTCACCGGATGCTGCTTACTGGATTCGAAGAATTCCTCCTCGACTATGGGCCACAGCTTACTTTGAGGGGACTAGATTCGGTCATTTAACTGCCAACATAGTTGAATCATTAAATTCTTGGATTCTAGAGGCATCTGGGCTTCCAATAGTACAGATGATGGAATGTATTCGACGACAGCTTATGACATGGTTCAATGAACGTAGAGAGACTAGTATGCAGTGGACTTCAATTCTGGTTCCATCAGCAGAGAGAAGTGTTGCTGAGGCATTAGAGCGAGCACGTACTTACCAGGTACTTCGGGCTAATGAGGCTGAATTCGAGGTTATATCACACGAGGGCACACATATAGTAGATATCAGAAACCGTTGTTGTCTATGTCGAGGTTGGCAGCTGTATGGCCTACCTTGTGCCCACGCAGTGTCTGCTCTACTGTCTTGAGACATACTCACAAACCATTCATCCGATTCCAGACAAAACATTATGGAAAGAATTGTCCGAGGAAGACCCAAATGCTAGCGAAGCCGAGGACATTATGATCCTCCCACCTAAATTACTCAGACTACCAGGCAGACCGAGGAAGAAGCGCGTCAGATCAGAGGACCATTGCCGGAACAAACGCGTTGTACATTGTAGCCGTTGCAAACTAGACTGGCTATTTCTTAGACAACATGTGCAACCCCTATATAAGTCTCAGGCCTTGCAGTTGATCGTATTTAAATAAATAATTATCTGCAGTGTATCTCCTTGTTTGAGAAATGATTTTACTTATTACAATTTGTCTTTCGAGATCAGTATATTTGTAATGCTAGTAACCAGACGTCAGAGGCATGCATTAAATACAATTATTTATCAATTCAAGAGTAATTTATCAGTCTCAGATATATATGCTAATTGTGCTAAGAATAGAAAATTAAGTCATAATTAATGTAATTTTCAAGTACTTATATGTTGGATTACCCTGATTTAATTCTAATATGATGAAATAAATCAAAATAGATATTTTTATATTATTATTAGTGTTTTTTACAAACAAAAACAATTGGAAATATGCAATACCTGTATTTATCTTGCATATTCGAACATTTAAGAATATTCAATAAATCATTTTAGATATTTCATTTAATAACGACATATCTGGGCTTACTCAAACACAATTTCATTATTTCACCATCTTTATTGTAACATTTAATTATTATCTAAGATAAGACAAATAAGTCAACTAAACTTATGCATTTTTGTTAGACTGAACGACTGTTAAATCAGAGTCATTGGCTATTTTACCTATGTATAATTTCTTTTAAAAAATCTAATCGGGTTCAAGCTTCAAACTTTAGCATACATTTTATACGCTTGCCTCATACGGTGGATGAATTTACCTTATTGTTTTTGCACACACCATTTATAATCCGTCTTTGGCTACTTTATGGCCTGAGAATGCATCCAAAAGTGTAAATTGTCAACTTAAAAAATGACCATTTCATCTACTACTTCCTATAATAGTGGATCATCACATCAGGTAACTTATGAAATCAATCTACTATAACTATTTTTTAATAGTGGTATTTTAAGACATGTGAAAATCTCTTGCGTAATCAATTCATTAAGTACAATTTAATACAATGATGTGGTTGTAGTTTTGAAATTAATAACATTTTAACATATAATATTATTATTATTATTAATAATAATAATAATAAAATATAAATAAATAATTTGAAATGATAAATGCGGATCAAAACAAAAATGAAAGAAGTCATATATTTTACCTTATACTTATTATTATTAATATTACATATTTATTATTATTATTATTATTATTATTAACATTATAAATACTTACTTTTAATTCATGACAATTATCGACAAAGAATATATTTAATACTACTAAAAAGAATGCATTATGATTGTAAGCCTGGCTTTGTCCATTTTGTAGCTTAGCTGAATAGATTGTGAGAAAATGCAACAGCCAAAAAATCATTAGTAATGTAAGAATTTATCCACCTAATTATTTATAATAATAATGTTCCTTAATCTAATAAAATTAATTATTTTGAGAAAAATGTTACAACTTCGAATGGAGATAAATATTAATTGCACATTATTTGGTTACTAATAATGTTCAATTCATTATTTGGAGTTGCATATGAATTCAATACAATTCAATACATTATTTTATACTAATAATTAATACAATTGTTATAATAATAAAATGAAAATAATTAATTTTAGTGGAAATATTTTAGTTTGAAGGAAAATACGTTCTTAATAAAAAAAATGAAAGAATGGTTGATTTTATCTATCTAAACCTTTAGAAGATATATAAATATATATTTTAATCATAAGTTAAATCTTGATATTTTTTGGTTAAATCTTGATATTTTTTATTCAAGTTTTATTGTTTTGTTTTAACATAATGTCTAACATTATATCATTTAATTTATTATGTTATGATAATTTTATAGCATATTATTGTATTATTCATATGATATTTAATAATTATATAATATACTCTGAGTACATACAATATATTAAGGTAGACAATAGAATGAAGATAAACCTTTGCATTTTTGTCAACCCTATAAATGATTGTAATTATTGAATATAATAATTTTAACTTACATTAAATTATTACTATTTGTGAATTAATGTTTAGCAATTAGAGTACCTGGGGAGGGCATAAATATTTTGCTAAACAAAGAAATAATTTTAAACTTTATTCATTACATTTGTAATATTTTAGTTCGAAGGAAAATATATTTTAATAAAATGAAAGAATGGTTGATTTTATCTGATTCTAATGAAGACATATAAATTTATATTTTAATCATAAGTTAAATCTTGATTTTTTTTGTTAATTTTTTTTTTAATTCAAGTTTTATTGTTCCGTTTTAACTTAAAGTCTAACATTATATCATTTAAGTTATTATGTTATGATGATTTTATAGCATATTATTGTATTATTCATATAATATTTAACAATTATATAATATATAGAGTAAGTACATAAATGGCATATTATAGATATTAGAATACATAAACTCTTGATATTTTTATTAACCATAAAATGATTGTAATTATTAAATATAGTATTTTTTTAACTTCATATTAAATTATTACTATTTGTGAATTAATATTTAGTAATTAGAGTATTTGAGAAGTACATAAATATTTCTACAAAAAATGAAAAAAACACCAAACCTTATTCATACATTTATATATAGAGATATAGATTCTACTCAGTCATTAGAAGCAAAAATAGTTTAAAATTGGTAAAGTAGTATTGGGAAACCAAAAACAACAATAGTTTTGGAGAAAATGTACTAGTTTAAAACGACAATAACAAGTAAATGCATAATATACCACAATTATAATTCCTCTACTAAATGGCATTCATTAAGACACATGGAAAACACAATTATGCTTCAATTATGAAGCCAAGCATAACAAATTGAAAAATTATCTGCCCTCTTTATTCCAAAACAGGAGGTGTCCTCGATGGTTCCAAATGGTATTGGGATTGGCTTTAGTATCCCCAGTAATCGTTTCTAATTTCATCGTCAAACTTCTTCTTCAGCTCTGGATGCTTCTCAAAGTATTCATCGGCTGTCATCGTGCTAAGCTTCGCCTGTTAAATAGCACCAAAACAACCAATAAACGATAGATGAATAAAATCCAAATTGTATGCAACTTCAAGATGTGTCATTAGAGGACAGGAGGGACCATTGGCTAAGGGTACATTACCTTTAATTCTTGGACATCTGCGATTTCTTTTTCTAATCTTTCGGACTCTTTTAGAGACTTCTCCTCAGCTTCTTTCAGTTCCACCAACTATAAGTTTAATAAAAATAAGTTTACTTGACGAAACTTGTAACAAAATTCTCAGAAAAAACATTTATGATCTCTCACCAGAGCATCAAACTTGGGTTTGTACTGAGGTGTGACATTGTCGACATACTTGGGGACCTCAACCGCTGTTAGCCAGAAGTCATCAAAAGAGGCTTAGTCTACTAAGAAAAAATAACAGCAACTAGTAGGTATGTGACGAGCATTAGCAAAGCTAAGCTAACTAACTAAAAAATTATATCTCTGTTTTCCAGGCCATTTAATTTGACATACTCCGTAGGGATTTAACCGTATGATAGAGATCATAGCAATTCTACAACAAACTCCCGAATTTTTCAAGCATGCCTCGTAAGCATTAATGTCTGTCAATATTTTGTCTCTAACTCAATTGACTGGTGATTGACAAACTATAATAGTTGTCAGAGCTAAAATGGCCTTATAAACTACAAATTTCAAAAGAAACCAGACTCTAACATCATTTCAGCTTACCATATATTAATCTAGCATTCCAGCCATCAATGTTATTTGAAAAGATTTATCACATCTTAGGTAAGAAATTATAGAGAAACCAAATAATGACTCCGAACTACTGAACAACTAGCTACAGCTATTATTCCTTTGGTCCCATTTAACAGAGAGATTTGCCTCGATTCAAAAATTCCAAAACTACTCATTTGGGGTAACTGTTCATCATCTAAGCACATTTTTGAATTCCAGAAAGAAAGAAAAAATATACTAACTAGATAATAAAATGGGACAGAGGTAGTATCTTTTAACTAGAAAAAAAAGATTGTCCTTCCTCACATTCCTGGTAACAATCTAACGCACTTCGTATATGAGAAATATGAGCTGCTAAATTTATTGGGAGGCTTAGTTGTATGGAAGTATGATTGAATAAAATTGGAAAGGTAGCATCATTTTGTTAAAAGTTGAAGAGGTTAACCAGACCAATGAGATTAAGATTATGACAACCATCATTGAAGCCAAACAATGCTAGTAAAAGGGTATCCTTTTACAAGATCAAACAGATAAACCTTAAGAACTATTTATCTATATTAAACAATGGAAGCCAATCTCATAACCGAAGTACACGTCAACCTCTGATAATGAGATAGACAAGTCACTTACCTTCATATGCCTCTTTATACATGTCAACCAAGCGTGAACCGATGCCTTTCCTATAATACTCCCAATCAATAGGTTCTGGTTCCTGCATAACATCCGAGAAGCTTCATTATCAAAACATCAAATACCGCTCTTGCATGCATAGTCAACTACTCCCTTCACCCCAAAAAGATTGTCCATTTTTTGAATTCTTGTGATAAATAATTCAAATTCTAGTATTTGAATGTACTTTACTTTAACATGACAGTTTCCACTGAAATCAATGCTATGTGTGTAAATTGAAGCTTAAAGTTTGTTAAGTCGACATTTGAAAATCAAAATAGACGAATTTATTCTGAACTCAATTTTTTTCACATATGTCGTATAGGTGAAAAAATATATCAAATGCTAGTAGTTTAATATACTATACTATTAACATTATAGTTTAGATTCAAATCAAAGTTACGCGTATCAATTAGAGCTACATAGTTCATTAGTTTCGATCGATGGAAATTAAACTAGACGGTCTTTTCATATATATCTAAATCATTTCAGATCAAATTAATCCAAACCTATATTCACAATCAACATCCAGTAGGATACTCAATTAGGTATATTTATGGGAAAATGAAAACAGGACCCGGAAAAAGTTAGTCTCGAGCTTATAGTTTTGATTCAAATCAACATCAAGATTCAATTAACACAACAACTTCTGTAAATTGAACGAATGAAAATCAAACTGGACAATTTTTTTGAGTTGGAATTAGTTCAATACATATCCTGATCATTTCAGATAAAATTAATCAAAATCCTAGATCTGCTAATCAGTACCAAATATGTGAATAATCGATTAGGTCAATGTATAGGTAAATATATACTGAACCTCGTCAGGAGTTGACTGTTAACTTCATCAAAGGCATGTGGGAGAGTATTTTAACATACAATTGAAGGAGGGAGAATAATAGATTACCTGGCTAAATTTGGTTTGGAGTTGAGTGTTGACTTCGTCAAAGGCGCGACGGAGAGTGGAGAATTCCTTTTTGGCCTCATCGGATACGATCAGTTTCGCCATTCCATCCCAATCTATTGTCCTCCCTGCTTTCAACGCCACGTCACCTATCTTCTTCCCTGCTCCGCTCATTTTATTCCAGATTTCTTTTTTGTCGAATTGCTTATGTTTTATGTTACCAATAGGATATATCCACACCCAAACAGATTTGTGCCCAAGCCCGACTCGCTCCAACTTCCATGGCCAACACTATACACAATTCAATTTACAAGAACTTTTTAATGGAACAATTTACTCCTTAATAAAACTTCCTAATCCATTACACCAAGAAATAAAAGTATAATAAATTATTTAACACCCAAAACCTAACACTAGTTTGGTGTATCAGGCTCAGGGTTTAAATGGGCTCACTCGATTCGCTTTTAAATTGAGCGAGTCCAACATCAAACTGCCTGTAGTTTTGTAAATCATATCTTATATTTCTTACTCATGCAAGATTTTGCTTAAGATTTTAACTCTTATTATTATTTTATTATGAATATTTCTTTATTAATATTAATTGCAATTACAATTATGAGCACAAACTATTTGTTTAGGGAAAGTTCTGTATGGGTAAGCAAGTGTCGTTAAGAATTCATATACAGAAGTCAGAGCAAACACGTGGCAGAGCGCATCAAAAAGAATTCTAGAATAGAAAAGCCTGAAGTAGAGGAAAGCACAAGTTAAGAATTCAGACGCGAAGTTTCAGTGCATGCCAGCGGTCAAAATAATCGGCGGTGGTTTTATTATACTCATGTGAAAATATTTTAAATCGCTTCTCTTATACTTTGGGGCTTTATCATAATGCTAAAGTAATTATTTGCTATTTAAAGCCACACAGCCCAATCCTCGAAAAGCACCATAATGTTCGGGAAAATTAAACGATAATTCAGGGGGCAAACAACTAATTAGCCATAATGATTTTATCCTTTGAGACACTATTTCAATGTGGAAATAGTGATGTTTGTGGCAAGGGTTACCAATCAAACCAAACTTCGTAATCATTTGAGATTATTGTTTAATTTCATTTGTTTTAATTGATATTTTGTAATTTTTCTAAAAAATTGAATTTCTTCCGATTTCCCAAACTATCACCGTCTTCTCAAATGAGGGATTAATTTTTTCACTTTTCAATAACTTTTAAATAAGTGACTAAACTTTTCTATTTTTTATAACAAGGATAAATTTGTAATTATATAAAAAATATTTACTTGAGACAATTTTGAAATATAAAATGTAGTGGGCATCTTTTAAACAAAATTAAAATCGTTTGAACTTAAAATATTAGTTATTAATAGAATACTTTTCATTTTAGAAAGGTAGTCGTTAAAGATTATATTTTAATGATAAATTACTTGAGAGTGTATATTAAAAAAAATTGAGGAAAATCGAAGTATAGTAAATGATTGACATAAAGATGATGGAGTAATTTTTTTCATAAAGAAAATAGGTCCTTTGACACACATAAAAAATGTTACTTCTAATTATTTGTTCCCATAAAAAAGTTGTCATTTCTAAACATTTTTTCCTATAAAATATATTTATTATAACTTCGGATTAAATAGTTCATATTTCATCTTTTAATTCTTCAAGACAATTTTTATGATTTGTAATATTTTTTTATTTTAAAGTCTAAGTTACTTAATACTCCCTAGTAAATGGAATAACTAAAATTAAAATTAAAAAAACCTATTAATCAAACCGTTTGAATCCTCGACCTTTACTTTTAAAAATTAGTACCTAAGATTTTGATACAATTATATGGTATACTGAAAATTTTAAAAATTGAGGGTATCATTACCTCTTCTGCCCCTCTAAACTCTCAGAAATGGTCAGCCTATCCACATTTGACTTGGCGATAGTTTAATGCAAATCATTTAAGTTACAATGCATTAGGTATTACATTGCAAATTTTAGTTGTAAGTGCTACAAATAAAGCAATTTCGAGTGCATCGAACTGCATATTATAGATGAGATTAAAAAGTTTATATGGTATCAGCTTCATAAAATATGTGGATTTGGTATGATGTTTTCATCGGTGAATTTAGAAAAATTCAGCAAACCAAGAAACTATCCAACCTAAGCTTGCTCTTCTGTATGCTGAAAGAAAATAACAGCTGATGGAATATTGCTATTAAATGTATCAATTGTCAATTAAGAACTAAGTCCTAATTTAATTATACTACCAAGTTAACCCTAATAGTTATCTCAACCCTAAATTGGAGCTAAGAACCCTAACTGAAAGTTAAGTTGCATGCATGCACAATAATAACGCATCAATCAAGAAGAATATTTGTCACAGTCTCAGCGCTTCACCTTCCCCACTAAGACCACTTCAGTACATTTGATTAAAGAACAAGTTTATAACTCTCAATTCTCTTAATCAAATCTAGATTACCTTTTCGAATATTCAACATTCTCAATATCGATGATAAAATGCTATTTATGGACTAAGATTAATCTTAATCCTATCCAAACGAGACAACTTAAAACTATAATGACCAGGTGTCTCAAGTAATCCACATGTCTTTAACTCCTTTATCCAAATACTCCTATGTATTCGGTCTTCAGACTAGCTCGAATCTTCCTCATGCGAAAAAATTCAACAAATCTCCTCCTTCTCGAGCCGGGCGAAGCAGATAACACAACCGAAAGCTACTATTCAAAGAACGGGCATTAACCAAATAATACAACATGTATCACGAGGCCGATAAAATTACGAGCTATTACTTATAACTATTATTTGGATTTCTATAACTATTCTTGTGTTTATTGGTCGAAGAAAAAATTAATTAGGAATACGGATTGTAATATTTGTTAATTTTAAAATATCAAAAATAATTTATTTAAGTATTAATTATTCTTATTTAATTATAAACGATACTACACCGTTATAATTGTGAATTATTTAATCATAAAATATATAGATAAGTGTACGTTAATAGCGGTATGTGTCATGGGTACGGTGTTGAATCTTATTAAACAAACCATTGTAGAGTATAAAAGTTGAATGATTATTGAATTATTGCGTAGAAGAGAGAAAATATGACGTGGAATGTCAGACTTGAAAAATGAATGTTAAATCTACCATTGTAGAGGGTCTTAGTGGAGTTCAAGAGGATTTGGCAGAAGGCTACATGTTAGAATTTGGCTGATTTATTCAGCTTTCCTATATATTAGATGGATAAAAGCCACCTAGAATTCTTTGATAAAATCATTTTGACTTTAATTAACATGATCCTATAACATTTTTACCGATGACTTAATGAAATTTCATGACATCCGAATTCCAAACTCCATAGCATGTCAGGCTCAACTCTCATTAATAAACACATATTCTAATTCTCTATAGCTAATTTACAAAAAAAAATATGATCCTATAATATTTCATAAAATTGATACTTATTCAATTAACTAATTATAGCAAATTTTGATTGCTAGCAATCATTTATCCTCTCTTTTAAGAGACTATTTTTTCTCGAGCATCAAACTCATTTTGCTTTCTCACTGTGGTTTCTGCAAAACCCTTTGTCCTCTATTTCAATCGGCTCTCCCACTTCCACCTTTTATGTCATTTTGTCTCTCTTCCCTTACTCAATCTATTTCTCTTCCACTCTTTGTGAGCTTTACCCCTCAAATATGATACAAATTTCTCCTCACTTAAGTTTTATATCGTAAATCAAACGATATACCCTCACATTTGATAGGACTGAAGCCAATGTCAATGGGAAACCTACTCCACATCAAAGTCTCAAGCAATTCCCTTACAACCATTAGTCGGTCTAGATAACCATCAGATGTTATTCCGAATATGGTATTTATCGAGTCGTCCCTTCAAACAAAGCAGTCAATATACTGACTTGGTTTATTGATCTTATCATAAATGACCTTAGTCAAGTGATAGAAAGTCTAGAGGATTTTCGAGGATGAATGAAAAAGTTTACTCCCTCCAGAGGCTTATTTTAAATCCATTTAAGCGGCCTTGTCATACCCTAGTGGCATATTTATCTTGTGTTTTTTTCTTGTTTTTAAAATAGTAAATTATTTGTTTATGAGGATGATGACGTTTTCTACTAGTTTGAACCCTAATGAAAGTGATTTCCCGCACGTTTTGGAAGACTGGATCTCATGCGGTTGTAGTTCATTGACTCGCAAGGCATTAGTTATTCATTGAAGAACTATTGATGAGTTTCAAGGCTTTCTGAAGTACTTTAAACCTTAGGTTTTCCTTTCTCTCCGCTTCTCTCTACGGGCTTACGATCACGACCCACATTCTCTAATGTTTTCAAGAATACTCCAAATAGGTCCCTCAGTACATGTTCTTAAAAGAATAATTATCCCTTAACCTCTTAAAATATTATTCCACCTGAATTTTAATAAAAAAGATTAATAAACATTATTTAGATCTTATCAGATACCTCAATTCAAAACTTTGATTCAAATAAAAATCCTCATATTAATAGTAAAGTATTTTAAAAATACTATATTTTTGTTATTTTTATAAAAATATTTAATAATATATTAAAATTATTTCAGTTTAGAATTTTAAAATCAAATTATCAAAATTGAAAATGGAATATTTTTTTAGGGAGGGAGGTAGCAATAAAAGAAAAATAATAACAGTGTCATAGTAATAACAATGTTGAAAGTTGTAGGCCAACTTTAAAATGTCATGGTGAATTTTCTTTCAGTTTTTTTACCCCTCAATTTCTCTCACATTTTATTAATTTTGTAGTAGTTCTAGGATTTTAGTCATTCTAACATAACTAGATGAATAACAATTTGAGTTTTTCCCCACGCTTTGGGGGGTGAGGTGGGTTGGTAGTATGGATTCTTAAAATATAATGAATGTTGTTATATTTGTTTTTATCACCACAAGCATTAAAAAGACCAACTAAAGGACTCTGCCATCATGAATCGCTAATGTTACTATAATTGTTTTTAATTGGCCGTCAACCATTACAAAGACTCTGAACCCGAGACCCCACATTGAGAATGTTGCAGCACTGTGTTCATTTATGGTTTCGAATTATCCGAATAATCTGCAGTTATACCAATGCAGCCTGCCATTTTTGGTAGAGAAAGAGGAGAGTGATTGTGGTGTTATATAAAAACAATGAAAAATACACTTTGAGAACTGCAAGCTATTAGAGAACAATAGTGTTGTAGCCTAAGGTAAGTTACAAATGATTTGTGTGAGCCACAGAAGACTAAGAGTTTATTTTACTAAAAGTGTCAAAAACAACTTAAGACATAGTCTGATAGTCCTGTTACCGGGTTTCCTAGGTTTGATTTAGCGAATTTGGGAAGATTAGATAAACTAGAAGATGTCAGGAAAGCAGTCGCCAAGTAGAACCATGCTTTTCTATGAGAAACTAGGAGAGGTTGATTTATTTTTTCTAACATTTTTATTTCCTTTGTATCTTTAAACTGAATTTGTACCTTATTAAGGTTTTTTTTTTTAATCTGGAAAACCTGGACAGGATACAACAATGCTGACTTCAAACTAATTTGAATTAAACGTTGAGTTACGAACTTCTCCTTTATGTTCGATGGAATAATACTATTGTGAAGTGTGCACAGATTAGATATGTTGATATGAGACACTTACATCTTATTTATAATATGGAAAAGAGTTAAGCTGCACGGGAAATCTTTGGCGAGATGATTATTGAACCAGTTAAACTACATGGAAAAGAGAGACAAACAGGTGACATTACTCATCCGGAACTCAATAAGAATGGTAGGCATTGCATCCCTGAAAACTCTGGGGAGAGTGGGGCTAGTAGCCAACAGTTTGATAACTGTGAGAAGCCTTATGTTGGTATGGAGTTTGAATCTGAAGAAGCAGCTCGATCATTTTATGATGCTTATGCAAATCGTTCTGGTTTTGGTACTCAAGTTTGTCAATATCATCGTAGTAAGCCCAATGGTCCAGTAACAGCAATGGATTTTGTTTGTTCCTCTGAAGCTTCCAGAAGAAAGAACGTTGAAAGCTGCAGTGCTATTCTTCGTTTAGTGAGGAAAAACTCAGAGCACTTTGTAGTAACTAAATTTGTAGATAATCATAGCCATCCCTCAGAGAGTCCTAAGAAAGTGCATTGTGTACGGCCTCAAAGGCATATTTCTGGTGCTGCAGAAAATGTTTACGAGCCACTTAGTTACCAAAATAAGGCCATAGTGTTCCCGGATAGAAAGGATGTACTTTCTGATGCCAGTCTTGGTATCAAGAATACTTGTCCAGTTGATATGCATCATATTTCTGGGCATACATTTTTAGTTCCCCCTGTTCATTTCATTCAACCTTTTAGCCGGAAAAGAAGTCTTGGAAATGATGCTCAGAATCTTCTCAATTATTTTCAAAAGATGCAGGTTGAAAGTCCGGGTTTTTATTATGCTATACAATTGGATGCTGAAAACCGCATGACTAATGTATTCTGGGCTGATGCAAGATCAAGGGCCGCATATAGTTACTTTGGTGATGCTGTTATTTTTGACACCATGTATAGACCCAATCAGTTCCAGGTTCCATGTGCTCCTTTTACTGGAGTAAACCACCATGGACAAATTGTTTTGTTTGGCTGTGCGTTAATCTTAGATGAGTCTGAATCTTCTTTTACTTGGCTTTTCCAGACATGGTTGTCTGCAATGAACAATCCTCCTCCTGTTTCCATAACAACTGACCAAGATAGAGTAATTAAGGCAGCGGTAAACCAGGTTTTGCCTGAAACATGACACTGTGTTTGCAAGTGGCATATATTACGAGAAGGCCAGGAAAGATTAGCTCATTTATATCTTGCACATCATTCCCTGTATGGAGACCTGTTCAGCTGCATTAACTTCTCTTCTTCAATTGATGATTTTGAATCCTCATGGATTTCTCTTTTAGATAGATATGATCTTCACAGAAATGAGTGGCTTCAAGCCATATATAAAGCTCGTATGCAGTGGGCCCCTGTTTATTTTCGGGATACATTTTTTGCTGCTCTCTCACTAAACCACGGAGTGGGATCTTTTTTTGATGGATATGTAAATCAGCACACTCCCTTACCAATTTTCTTTGAGCAATATGAACGTGCTTTAGATGATTCACTGCAGAAAGAAATTCAAGCTGATTATGAAACAATTAGTACTGCACCACCGCTAAAAACTCCATCACCGATGGAACAGCAAGCATCTACCCTCTATACCAAGAATGTGTTTGCAAAGTTTCAGGAGGAACTAGTTGAAACTTTCGTTTATACTGCTCACAAAGTTGATGGAGGTGGAGCGGAAAACAAATACAGGATTACAAGATTTGAAAACGCTCATAATTCTTACATAGTCAGATTACATGTTTCAGAGATGAAAGCAAGTTGCAGCTGTCAGATGTTCGAGTATTCAGGTGTTCTCTGTCGGCATATATTAACAGTTTTCAGAGTTACTAATATTCTTACCCTTCCCCCTCAATTTGTATTACAAAGGTGGACAACGAGTGCAAAAAGGGAAGATGGATCTGATCTCAAGGAGAAGATCGATGGCCATATTATCGAGTCTCTGTCTTATCGATTCAGTAACTTATGTAGGGAAGCATTGAAATTTTCGGAAGCAGCAGCGATTTCTGCAGAAACATATTCTGCAGCAATGAGGGTGCTTGAGGAGGGTGCAAGAAAGGTAGATGTAGTTAAGAAGGATACAGCTAAGATTAGACTGACAACCTCCCAGCTTAGTGGGAACAGCCAGGAAAGCAACAGCAAAAAGAGTTCAGACATCTCACCACTCTGGCCTTGGCAGGAGCCGCAACCCAACTGCTTTAATCTTGATGACGTAGAAGTTCCGATTGCTAATCTGAGACAGCCAACCATGGCCCCTGTTGCTATCAATCATAATGGCAAACTTGCTGATAATACGGTAAGGGAAAGTTAGAATATCCATTTTTGTGTTTATCATGTTAGATACAATATTTATTGTTGAAAACCTTTGCAATGTATAAGTTGAAAGAAATAATACCCTACCTTTCATCCCCTTAAATTTGTAGATTGTCCTCACTTGTTTCAAGTCCATGACATGGGTCGTTGAAAACAAAGTTCCAGGAGGTAAGGTAGCAGTCATTAATTTAAAGGTGAGGTTTTTCAACCTTACTGAAATGATGTCTTTATATTCTTGTACAAATCACGAATCATAATGAGGGTGTTTACTGAGATTTTTCTCGTTATCTTGTAAGTAAGTAATCACGTAAAAGAGCTACAAGTCTTGAGCTATTTGCTGCAGGTGTAGTTATAAAGCCATTAAAAAGAAACCTCCATAATTTGCTCATGATGAACTAAGAAAGATTGCTATTGTGGAAGCTGAATCGACCCTTCATTATTTCAAATATTTTGATGCCTGTCTCTTCTTTATTCAGTTATGTTTTAGGTACACAAAATGTGTCACAAATATTTTTAGCAGAGTAAAAAAAAATGGTTCTTATGTTGCGTTTTTTAGGTACACATTATAAATAATGGTTTCTGACTCCCCCAAATCCTTTTCAGTTACAAGATTGCAGTAAGTTATCTGGAGAAGATAACGTGGAATTTAGACTCACAAGGGTCACACTAATACCAATGTTGAGATCGTTGGCATACATCAATCAACAGTTCACGTTGCCAACTAACAAGGTTGCTGTTATTAGTTTGAGGGTATGTACCTTATTTTTTAGATATGCTTTTTCTTATAGAACAATATAACCTATTGTGTATTGCTTAGGGGTAAATTAGAGGCATGATAATTCAGAGAAATAACAACTTCGGACATACACTATTTGATTTCTTATGCTTAACTTGAAGTTATTTATAGATCCAAACTGATTTTTCATATTTCTGCTCCAAGTTTGAAGTTTTACCACCTGTCATGTTAATCTTGTGTTCATTTACTCTTCATGATTATCAGCTACAGGATACTGAGACAACTGCAGGAAAAACAGATGTGAAATTTCAAGTGTCCAGAGATACACTTGGTTCGATGTTGAGATCAATGGCTTACATTCATGAATTACTATAAAGTAACGTAAGAAATTTGAACTTATTAAAGTTCATTGATTATTCCTTAAGATAGGAATGAGGAAATTTTTATTTAGCAGATATGGAACAAAAAGATTAAGGTGATTTGTTTATTCGCTATATTTTTTTCAACCTTAAGGTGATTTGTTTATTCACTATTTTTTTTCCAACCTTTCTTTTGAAGGAAATCAATGATGATCATCTGTTATATTGGTGCCTCAAGAAAATAATTTTATGAGAACAATTTTAGAAACAAATTTAGTTATACAAATTTATATTTGTTAGAATAAGCTTATAAAGTTACTCATGGTCAAGCTTCCCCTAAAAAAGTGAGAACGTCTTTTAAAATGAATTGGAAGGAAAAATTTATTGATGGGCTAGGAGTCTGTTTTGCTTATTCAAAATCTATCGTGGCCTGATATGAATGTTGCACCAAGGTGAAAACTCTTGTAAGGGGTAACCATTCAAAACTAGCTATATGTCGAAACCTTACACAAGTCTTGTGGTGCTCGGGTGAAATAAGAAATTAAGTAGCAGATGTCAATTTATCACTATGTATGTTGATTAGTTAACATATCCTGATTTTGTGATGCTTATCCACTGTTCCTCAATATTACCATGTTGTTGTGGTTTTCTGATTCTCAGAGAATTGTGTTCTTGCTTCGTGAATGTGCAAACACACTGTATTTTCTTGTGTTTTCAGTTATCTCATAGACACACTGTCTCATGCAATAACAAAAAATATTTGTGTGTGTGTTTATAGCCGGATCAATTGCAGAAAGAGATATCACTATTGAAGAGTGCTGGAACAATGATGTGAACTGGGAATGCCATGGAAGCTGATCAATAACCATTTGTTTGAGAACACATTCAGGATGAAACCTCCTAGTTTTGACACATAATTGTATATTTATAGCTGTATGAACACGGCTATCACGGATATTGTCTGCATCACCTGGAATGGCATGATATATATAGTGTCAGTTGCCATCTTCCATTCTTTTAGTTGTGATTTAAGTATTAGCTAATGGAAGAGAGAGGAGAGATGACAGTCCGGGAGTAACTGAACTCGCTCCACTAGAGAATTGCATTGCACTTGCTATTTCACTACGAAGTTTGTTAGATCATAAGAAAGGCTTGATAAAGGTGACATCTGTATTTAAACATGCCTGTGATAGACTGTGACTACTTAGTCGAATATGGTAGGATGTAATACATGTTCACTTGCAGCATCCAAGTTTTCTATCTTAAGCAGCAAGTACAGATTTGGTGCCAAAGTTGGGAGCCAGATTTGTGAATGGATGTCTATCACAATCTCCTGGGTGAAGCTCCGGGCAGGATGTTTATGAAGGGGGCGGGGGCGAGGGCGAGGGCGAGGGTAGGTTGTAAGACTGTTTTGATGTGATGCCTCCGTGGAACCAGTGGAGGTGAAGAGGGTAGGTTATTGTTATAGGGCATCATACTCACACACGAAATAGGGATGTCTAAATTAATGTCTTCACACCTTGGCAAGTTGTGTATGCTTGAAGTTTTGACACTTGATTCACACACGCACTTTGTCGCTTTTGGTCCATATATAAAAATCACGACTGTCTTAAAAAGCTTTCTCCTTTTTCTAACCTGACTAAAATATCCTTAATGAAGGGTATAATTGTATTATGATAAATTTTAATTAAATTAAAATACTACAAATACAAATCCTATAATATATGGTTTTACATGCAAATAGAATTATTTTATTATAGGGACTCTATTACAAGTTGTATATGGTATGAAATTATAGGACTCTACTTAATAAAATTATTAAGTTTGATATAAAATTAACACATTATTTTTACTTGAATAATCAAAAGTATTATGTTAAGAATAATTATGGGTTAAAAATATTAGCTATTTGCATATTTTCTTCAAAATAAAAATAATTGAGTTCATAATTAAAATTTCAATCATCAAAGTTGAAGAATTTTCAAATTTTTTGTTTGAAACATGTAGAATTTGTTCTTATTGAAATTTATAGCTAAACAATTCACATATAGTAATGAAAAATAATATTGAGAAGGAAGGAGTATAAGTTAAAGTCATCATACAAGGTTTAATATTATAAAGAAGCAGAAACCTCATACTTTATTTTACGCTAATAATGGAGTATTATGTAATATACTTTATTGAAAATATTTAAAGTATTAATATATTTAAAGCAATTTACTAAAAATATTATATTTTGTTATTCAAATCAATGTTATGTATATAAATTAGGATGACAAAGTTTGTTAATTTGATCATTAAAAAATTAATCTAGACAATCTTTCTCTGATGGATAAAAAGTATTCAAATTATGTATGAATGACGTAATAATTATGACAAGTTGACGTTTTAATTTTGAACTCAAATACTTTATAAAATTTTATTATATTATTATGTGAAATATGTATATCAACATATAATATTTTCAACTTACTTTAGTATTAATATGATAATTTTGATTCAAACCAAAGTTGTATATATATAAATTATTAAGATAATAAAATTTGTTAATTTTGACTATTGAAAAAACTCTTAGCCATGAAGGTAATAAGTATATAGTAATCATAAGTTATCAATTTTGTTGGTGGAGTTTTAAATAATTGTGACTATTGAAAAGAAAATTGAATCCATCTTTAGAGAAAGCATCATATTTAGTATTGAGCAATTCTAAATTTCTGTGGTTGAGTTTTTAAATAATTTTAACTATTGAAAAGAAAATTCATGAATATTTTAGAGATGAGGTAATATGCCTTCATAATTCTTCAATTTTGTTGGTTGAGCTTAAATAATTTTAATTATTGAAAAGAAAAATTCATGAATATTTTGTAGATGGAGGTAGTATGCGCCTTCATAATTCTTTTTTAATTTTGTTAGTTGAGTTTTAAATAGTTTTGACTATCGAACAAGAAAATCGAATGATCTTTTGTAGATTTTGATATGAAATTTAGTATTTATAAATTTAAATTTATATTGTTGACTTTAAATAATTTTGAACTTATTCAAAATAAAATCAATTAACCTTTTAGAGATGGAGATTACAATATTTTCATACTTTTGTGTTTTTCATTGAGCTTTTAAAAATTTTTTGACTATTGAAAAAAATTTGAACGCTCTTTTAAAGATGGGTTTTGTATCACACAAATGAAGCAAAAGATATCATGTGACGTTATTTTTTTCAATAAATGCACATGAGTCAAGCCACGCCAAGGGTAATGCAAATGTAGAACGTCAAATAAACGTCACATGATATAATACTCATAAATAGTAACTCGACTGATGTATACCGATTTTATATGTATTATAATACTCATAAATAGTAACTTAACTTGATGATACCGATTTTATTTTATTTTTCAAAAAACTTCATGCTATTTTTTAAATTTGTTATTATTTAGATTTACGTTATTAAAATAATTTAATTATATTTTCATACATATTTCACTTGTATACTTTTTATAAAATTATTATAGGTCCCACCTTTCAAACTAGGTTTATTCATGTTTATTAAAATTAAATAATATAAACAAATACATATAAAGTTTCTCAAGATTATATTATAAGTTATATATGTATAATTTGAGTAAACTTCTTTTATTTTAAATTTTATATTTCAAACAACGACGTGATACTCGCTTAGTAATATATATACAAGGTAGATAGAGTATGTATTACAAGTTTTACATTATTGAATTTTCACTAGATATCACATTGGCTTTACATTGTTTTTATTTTACCTATATTGAATATTACGAGAAATATAACAAGATAAAATAAATTAAAAAATACAAGTGGAGAAAACTACCAAAATCAAAACTATCAAGAGCGTAAATAATACATCCAAAATAGCATACATAATAGACAAAACTAAGAAATTCACATTTGAAGACATAATTGAGAACACTAATATTTTGATAAATGTAAAATTATTATGAAAATTTAAACTCCACAATTATCTTTGAGCAAGTTCGTAATTAATTATGGATGAAATAGAGCGATGATATGATTTCATATTATTTTCTTTGTATTATGCATACTAATTCTAATTTAGCAAAATAAAATCTTCAGTTGTGAGAAGATAATGTAAGATAACATTGTATCGTTTAATATTCTTTTTAGTCAAGACAAACTATTAATTTGAAACCAAGATGACTGACTAACTATGGGGATAATAAAAAATAATGGTACACCGACAAAAAGATATGCTCTAATTCAACAAAGAATAAAAATATTAAACAACCATTATCGAAAAATAGAGTAAATTGATTTTTGATAAAGATAATGATTTAGATTGAAGATATCAAATTTAATTAACAAATAAAAAAGACAAGATGATACTTGGACAATTTAAGTATGAAATTGAATTTTCTTAGATAATAAAGTTTAAAATTTGTGGACAATATTTTCGCATTTTTACTTATTTCATAGTTTTAGAATTTAAAAGAAAATCCTCTACTTCCTTTTATGAAAGCATTATTTGGTGTCTTATGCTTTATAATATGTTCAAGATAACTACACATGATTTCCATATACATGAGATACAATCTTATAAAGCAAGATGCACGAAAGGAGGCATGAAGAAGAAGTAGACGATCTTATACGAGGAAATTGATACTCTTTAAAATATATAAAAATATATTTATTCGATAATTTTGTTTTTTAATAATTTCATGCTACCTTTATAATTATGATAATAAAATCACGTATAACAAAGGTATCACGGACAACGCACGTCCCTTATTACTATTACAATAAAATGAGCAAGTGCCACGTATAAAAATCTTTTGCTTTTGATATATTTGACACTTAATTTGGTAAAACTACATGTTTGGTCTGTTTAAGATGGAGTACTAGTCTCTGTATGAGGAAAAGGTTTAGGAAAATTATTGTTGAATGCAAAGGAATGCACTACTAGCAGGAAACAACAAAGGTTTAGGGGTAAACACAGGGGTGAGCTGAACAGACCGGAATCACTAATAATTGGGACGAAGTGATGAGAGGACGACGTCTTGGAGTGAGCTATCCCTCTGCATGGCTGCTTTGAATTCTTCAAAGGTAACCTTCCCATCATTGTTAGCGTCCATCAGATCAAATACTTCATCCAGTTTACCAGGTTCTGTAATATCTACTGCCAGACAATCATCTGGCAATGCCTACAAAATATTAGGAGTTCTTATTCATTTCCATATTTTGATAGGAGTATACATTCTATTTCTGAATGCAGTAAGTTTTTTGTTTACCCTGAGCATAGATGCTACTTCCTCCTTGCTTATACACCCCGAACGATCCGAGTCATACATCTGTCCATCATTGATATGTTGCAGTCAATCTTATTCTCACTTCTCAGTAGTACAATAAAAAGGAAGATGGTCTATAATCACTGGATGACCAGTTGACTCAATTAATCATCTGAGCTTCTAGTTGATTACTTTCTTTAAAGAATCAGTACAAGAGCTTTAGCTCTTTCATAGACTAACATGGCTCTACTTGTTAAGGTTCTTTCAGTGCGCTTTATTCTTACTCATGCTAAAGATTTCTTAGTCGATTATGTTGGATCAAGCATGCCGATTATTCTTTTTGTTAGAGTTTCTAGGAGACGTTGTATTCTAGTCTATTCTACTTAGTGGGATAAAACTTGATTTGACTTGATTTGGTTGGAGTTTCTTGATGTCCCTAATGAAGACGCTTTAAATATAAACAGTGGTATTCGAATCTTTTTTCAAGCATTTCCACAATTAGATGTTCAAAATTTAGGGTGTTACAGTTGTAGTTTGAATAGTGTACCTGGAAACAGAGGCGTAGGGCATCATCTCCTTGAGAATACTTGAGACTAGAGAAACCAGCAATGATCTCTCTCATATCAACAGTGCCATCCCTGTTATTATCAAATAGGTCAAATATTCGCGGTGCAAGAGGGACTAATGCTGACATCTCCATGGCTTTCAGCACCTCTTCAAACTCACTCAGGGTTGCATTCTCCCCATTCTTACATCTGCATTTGAATCACCAGAATTAGAGAGAAATTGCAGAGATTATATGCAGTGCTGAAACATAATATGTTACTAGTAATAGTGACGACTTGCATCTTCTTGAAAGTTACACTTAGATTGGTGAGTTCTTCAGGCTTTAAGTCATAGGAACCCATTAAGTTCTTCAGCTTCTTGCTCCTCAGAGAGAAGCTGCTGCTCAACACACTAGCCAGTGCAGCAGCACGAAACTTTCGCCTTGCATTGAAACTTTGGAGTCGTGACACGATCTCCGCATCCATTGGATCCTCCTTTGCTGAATCTCCAACAACCCATGGATGTTCAAGAATCTGCAGAAGCACAGAATGAACATCGCATAATATTGACTCCAAACAGTACGAGAATATAGGTGTAGAATCAGATTTGGCTTAGTGGTTGAGTAACTGCATTTCCAGGACAGAGGTATGCTTTATTTTCATAGAGGGGGCGGATATGTTATCATATTGCTAAGGAAATACAGATTCAAACAATAGCTGTATATTCTTGAATGCACGAAAAGGTAATCAGAGAACTGGAATCGTCTCTGATGTTGAGGAATCGAGCATGAACTTGCACACAGTAAACGATAACACGAATGCATAATACCTGTTCAGCACTTGGTCTCATCTCCGGATTGACTTTTAGGAGATCAGATATCAATTGCTTTGCTGATGAGGAAATGTTTTTCCATGTTGCCTCATAGAAGCTGAAGTGTCCCTACATTCAAGACCATATACAGTAAGGCACATTGGAGGAAGAAAAATGTACTTCCTGCAACTCCCTGAGTAAGTATGGTAATACTTTAATCAAGAAATAACATACACTCATTATCATCTGTTGCTTTTGCTGATTTGATGGAGCAAAAAATGGAGGATACCTGCATAAAAGTATTATTTCTTGATTAGTGAAAACATCTGATAATTTTAGGGGCAAAGGGGACTTCATGGGAAGAGACACGAGAGGTCGTGCTTCGATTCTTATTGAAGAAAGGGGGAAGGGTCTAAATTAATTTGCGGGACGAACCCGGAGAGGAGGATATATAGGATAACACCAAGTGACCATATGTCAGTCTTGGTGGTTATTTTCTGGCGAGAAAGCGCCTCAGGTGAGACATAATCTACGGAGCCAAATAATCCAACCACTGGATGGGAGAAATCGTCTTCCACAACAGAACTGAGTCCGAAATCCATTATCTTCAATGGAGAACTCTCTTGCTTATTCAAGAACAAGCAGTTTTCTGGCTTCAAATCTCTGTGGACAATACTTGCTTTATGAAGTGCTTTTAGACCCTGTGAAATTTGCCTGATTACATTTGCAGCTGCAACTTCAGAATACCTATCCTGTGAAACAATCTTGTCGAAAAGCTCCCCTCCAGAACAATGTTCCAGTATCAAATGAACTCCATCTGAGTCTTCACAAACATCATAAAGATGTATTACATTCGGATGAGGCGAAACATCTTCAACAATTTTCCTCATCACCAATAGTTCATTTGTAAGCAAAGCATCCGATATCAGGGCACGTTTCGAGGCCTGGGAACTCGTTTCCAGGCCTCTATTCTTTCGGGGCGTAGATGGAGGCATCCATTGCCCGAAACGCCGCAACGTCTTGATAGCTACTGAGATATTTCCTTCCCCTGATTGCTGGACACCTTCTCTCACAACTGAAAAGCCCCCTCTTCCAAGAATTCCCTTAACTTCATAATCATCCGTTAGCTTTCTTGCTTCCTGTACCATAACTTATTACCAAAATAAATATAATAAAGAACTTCTTTCTTGACGTCCAACTAGGTGAAACAAATAGTAGGGGAAACAAATAGTTCAAAAAACAAAAAATCTTGAAGAGGAATGATAGCATTCCAGGTCAACTAAATGAAGATGGTTCAATAATAAGAGAATAGATTATGAGTTGGTTTAATGATGAAAGTAGTGTTGCATCACCATGAATAGTAATAGTACTAATAGCTAATTTAATATGCCATAAAAAATTATTTTTAGAGAAAACTCTTTCCATATGGCAACAAAATAATAGTATTAGTTAAAGAAACACATAATCAAATATCTAAATTGAATAATAGTCTTCATATAAAAGTTAATTATATATTATTTTATAGGATTTAATTTTCATTCAATATTAATTAATAACCAATTGTAGATGCGTATATATTTGTTATATCATGTTATAAGAAGAAGATATAATGACAATAACAAATAAATAAAGTATTTTTGCTTCAATTTATGCTTCACAAACGATAATGTTTAAATTGATCACTTGCTATGCTTAAAATACTTAATAATTCTTTTATTAGAAAATATATATTTCAATTTTCATTCAATACTCCCCTCCATTCTAATTTAATCACAGCTGAACATTTTCATTTCCTTTACTTCATCATAAAAGATTTCAACTAACTTTATTCTCGATCTTTTATACTTTGTCCTTAATAAAGTACATTTTATTTCAGCTTATCTAACTAAAGCGCTCTTTTGACAAGTACTTTTAGGCATATTAATATTAGATACTTATACTGACCATAAAGCCTATGATTTTATTCTGCCCCCTGAATCCATCTAATTCACCAAATTGCCCCGAAGCCAACTATTAGTTTCAAATTTGTCCTGACCACTTCTTTTTAACACCAAATAACAAAGATCATAATGCCAAGCAGTTCTAACTTAATTGCACTATTTCTTGGAACTTTACCGAGATGATTTTCTAAGTTAATGTGAATGGTTTTCTAACTTAATCAGACTATCTTAGGTATATGGTCAAAGGGTTTTGGAGTGGATCGAATGAGCCAACGCATAATGTAATGACTATACTACCCTTAATTGATTTGGAACTATAGTTATTTGGTGTTAAAAAGAGGCGGAGGGGGCAATTTGAAACCAATAGTTGGCTTCGGGGGCAATTTGAATAGTTAGATAGTTCGTGTATAAATTGTGATCATGCGCCATAAGCCAGTGGGTCAGACGGAATTAAGCCTTAATAATATACTAACTCCTTAATAAAGTATTTTACCCGACGATCAAGTAAATTGGAACGATGAAGTATTAATTAATAACCAATTGTATATGTATGTATTTATTACTATCATGTTAAGAAGAAGACATAATGACCACCTCACTATTGTCATTTGGAAGAACAATTAATTTTTTAGTTCTAACAAAAAAAGGAAGAAACAATCATCTCTTAGCACACATTTATTATTAAATCATAAGTTAAATAAGATATATAGATTAATTATTTGCATCTTATTATTTTTTATCATAATTATATTAATTATTAGTATAATGTATTGAATTGTACACACGTGATTCATGCAACCCATTCACTAGTAAATGTTCTTAATAAAATGAAAGAATTGTCGATTTTATCTAAACTTTAAAGATGGCAATATATTTTAACATGTTAAACTATATATATTTTTATTCAAGTTTATAGAGCCAATAATTATTGTGGGATAAGGAAGATAATAATAAGATGCTATAAATAATGTATTGAATTCATATGTAACTCCAAATAATCAATTGAATAATATTTAGTAACTCCAAATAATAATAATGAGTCCTATGTAACTCCATATAAAAGAGTTTAACTTTTCTCAAAAATAATTAATTGTATTGAATTGTACATTATTAGTATAATGAATTAATTGCATAAGTTACTACATGTATGACCAATGATTCTTGTCTCTTTGTATTTCTCACCATTTATTAATCTAATGATCAATATAATTGTGATAATAAAGATAATAATAAGATGCAAATACTTAATTTTAGTTGAAAGAACAATATGTTCTTAATAAAAAAAATGACAGAATCGCAGATTTTATCAAAACTTTTAGAAGATGTATAAATACAGATATTTTAACATTTTTTTTCAAGTTTTATAGAACCAATAATTATTGTGATAATAAAGATAATAATAAGATGCATATAATTAATTTTAGTTGGAATATTTTAGTTGGAAGGGCAATATGTTCTTAATAAAAAATGAAAAAGATGAAGTTTTATCTAAACTTTTAGAGGTTATATAAATATTGATATTTTAATCATAAGTTAAATAAAAAAAATTTTGTTCGAAGCTCTTATTTTAAAATAAAGCTTTTAAAGTTATACCATTTATTTATTATAGTGTGATGATTTCATAACATATCATTGTGTAATATTCATATTATAAGTATTAATTATTATTATTAAAAGTAGTAATTTTTTCTTTTTTTAACTTCATATTAAATTATTACTATTTGTGAATTAATGTCTAGTAATTAGAGTATTTGAGGAGCATAAATGTCTTTACAAAAAATGGAAGAAACACCCTTACCACATTCACACTTTTATAAGGTACTAGTAATACCTTACGTGCGTTGCACGTGAAAATTAGGTGAAAACAAAACTGAAGTTTGCATTTTTTGAATTTGTATGAGGTTTAACATATATATTAAGCATATTAAAGTACAAAAAATAAAATTATAAATCATAATGCTTAAAAGTTAATTGTTTGTCAGCTAACATCATATCCTCTAACCTAAATATAAAATAATTACTCATTTGTATATTCATAATACAAGTAACGAAGCAATGTACCAATTCATTCACTTACTTATATTTAAATGTAAGAGGAAAGGAATAAAAGTCTAAATAAGTATATGCAAACATATTATTGTTAATTATATTATTCAAGATTCAATTAATATGGCCCTTGTATTTACTTACATTTACGATAAAGTATTTTCATTTATCAACGCCTAATAACATACATATCATTTCAAGAAATTATTCTCAATCAAATTAAAAAGAATTTTGGTTAGTTAGATTGATAGTTTTAACTCATGAAATATTAATCGCTTGCTATCACAAACAAGAATCAACATATTTTTTTTATGAATAATAAAGTATTCTTCTACCTAATCTCTGTGATATTTTCATATATAAGAAAAATCTATTCAATATATTAACTCATAATATCTCCAAAATAAAAATAAAAAATTTAATCGATATTCAAGACTCCACTATCATTAGTTTCATTATATTGAATAATCGAAATATCAACATATCTCTTTATGTGCATACTAAAGAAACAATCAAAGAATAAACATAATATATAAAGATATAATTATTCAAATAATTTGTTTTTAGATTGAAATAAGAGAATCAACCAAGCAAAATTACATTTTCATATCACTGAGCAACTCTTCTTGTTAATCTCAAATTTTATGTTATATGAAAAATGTTATTGTTCAAAATTAATTATTAAAGAATTAATATAATTAGTTTCATCATTATAATCGAAGAAGCACCGTATCTATTTCTATTCATAATTTGGTAAGGAATACGAAAGAATAAAATCTAGAAAACACAAGAAATTTATTAAGGTATTTACTATATGTTGATTTAGTAATTTTGAGATCTTCAATCCAATAATAATATTTAACTAAAAGAGAAAAGATGTAATCTACCTGAAACGTATACATGTACTAACTTCATTGAAATTCCTCCTCATTACCTTCATTTCCAGTCATGTCATCAATTTTGTGAGAAACTTGTGAAGGTTGGTTCATAACCTTACTTTGTGAGGTCCAATATTGACGATCTCACAAAGATTGCATTTTAGTGAATTGTCATTCATTGAATAAAGGGAATACTATATTATATTATTGAAGAAATAATAAACATGTTTGTCCGTATAATGAGAATGTTATATTATATTATCAAGAGATAATTTAAATAAAGCGAGAGTTATTATGTGTAACTCCTAAAATTTGAAATAACGAAATACAATGGCCCAAGTTATAATCTTTTAACTTATGATTTAAAGGAAATATCTAATGAATTTAATTTGCATTCTTTATCCGAAACACTAATGTAACCATTTGCTACTAAAAATTTAATAAATTTAATTTTCCTTCTTTTTGCATATGATTTGTATAATTACTTACTTCAAAATAATTAAATGTGTTTTAATACTTATTTAAAATCTATTAGTTTTTAAAATTATTAGTTGTATAAATTTTGTATTTATTTTGAATATTATTATATTATACTTATGGTTATAATATTTCTTTTGCTAAGATATACTACCTCCATTTCAAATTAATTGACTTTCTCACTTTTCGAGACACAACTTTAATCATTAATTACTTCTTATATATATTATGAAAAATTATAATAAAATATTATGAAATTTTTTTAAAACGAATCCAATGATATCAATTTTATATTTTGGTTAATGAATAAAAAGTACTCATACAAAAGTTTCGACACGAAATCCAAACGTCAATTAATTTGAAATGGAAGGAGTATTAAGTCATGTCTATTATCATAAAAATGTCGAAATTACTTCTAAATACGTAGTTTAACTTCAAATATTTTGATATAAATATCTAATAATAGTGTCATATTTTATTTTCATAGTATTGTATTACTTATATAGTGTTTATACTACAATGAAAATATAATTGTTATATTATATTATTGAAGAACTAATGAAATGGTAGTATTATGTAACTTCTGCAATTTGAAATAATAAATCATACCCATCAAGAGACCTTTCAACTTATGATTTAAAGAAATTACTTAGTGAATTTAATTTGCATTCTTTATCTTAAATACTAATGTAACCTAAACTTTTATTTCACTAAAATTTAATAAATCTAAATTTTATTCTTTTTTACTTATGATTTGTATAATTATTTACTTCAAAAAATAATTAAACTTATTTTTAATACTTATTTAAAATATATTAGTTTTTAAAATTATTAGTTGTACAACTTTTGTATTTATTTTGAATATTATTATATTATACTTATGGTTATAATATTTCTTTTGCTATGATATATTAAGTCATGTCTATTATCATAAAAATATCGAAATTACTTCTAAATACGTAGTTTAACTTTAAATATTTTGATATAAATATCTAATAACATTATCATATTTTATTTTCATTGTATTGTATTACTTATATAGTGTCTATACTACAACGAAAATATAATTGTATATAAATAGACTATTAGATTTTTAAAAACATATAAACTCGTAATATTTTTTATTCGAATGGTGCAAGTTGTCATTTATTATAATGTAACAAATAGTAATTATTTAATGTAGTAATGATTTTAACCAATTATATGTAAATAATTAATTAATAACATATAGATTGAAGGTACAAAATAATCTTAACAAAAATAAAAAGAAATAACTTAGCATATTCATATTTGATAAGATATATAGATATATTTCAATTGTTAGAAAATTTATAAATAGAGATGTATGAGGAAACTTCAAATATGAATTCAATCAGTCTCTAAGTGCTTTCTTTTGTTTACTAGTTCCCCATTCATTTTTGCTATTTGTCTACGTCTCCTGTAACTCTTTAACTCTCACCTTAACTGAGATCACTATAGTTGGTATCACCTTCCGATGACATATAACACCTGAAATGTGTCTAATGAAGATAGTCAACTCCAAAAATTTCACAACTATTTCACCAGAAGAGCTTCAAGAATCTGTCAAAGTTTGAACTGGCTCTTAGCCATGAAAACAAAGGGGTCAAACCAACCTGTTTTACACCTTCCTTCCTCAACATATTTCCCTAGTCATAAATGTAAACAGAGGACATCGTACTTGATTGGCCATAGAATGCCAGGAAAATAAAGTCAAGGAGGAAGTAGAAGAACTGTCTCCAGTAGAAGAAGCTCAAGTATCCATTAATGCATTAGTATCCACTTTTCAATCGATTATGAATCATGTTTTCCAACCTTTTTTGAGGAAGTTTATCTTAGTATTCTTTGATTTATTTTCTAAACTATGTACTAAGCTGCATCACTCTACATCTTATTCATGCACAATTGGATGGACAAACTGAAAGAGTAACTCTTTACGTCGTTATCGTTGATTATCATGCATGTCTCTTATACATGGCCAATTTTGGTCGAGGTTTTTATTATGGGTGTTGAGACTCAAAAGTTTTTGTCAAAACGGTTTTATGATTCTAAGAACATAATGTTATCTATCAAACATTCAAACTATGTTTCAGTGATATTCTTATGCCATCTTGTACTTGGGACTATAATATTTATTAATGAGCAATGAAACATGAAGATAAGTAGGGTCATTAGCAATAAAATACTAATTTCATACCTAAAATATACTATTTGGATGTGATGTACCAACTAATGTTGTGAATGGATCGAGCAATCGATATCATTTTGTACTCGACACTTATCGAAAGTATATCCGAACCCTCCTGACAACAATACTTGAATATGATGTAATTTTTTTTTAATTATATACTCCATTTATTCAGATAATTTATCATTAATGTTGCGAACGTAACGAGTACCCCATATTCGGGAGGTAGTCGGCCTAAAACACTCGACTTGAAACCCGCCTCAAGGTTAATCGAGAATGTCTAGAGTATCATATTTTAGTTGATACCCAAAACAAATGGATAATTACCCGAATTCGAGCAATCCACCTACTCGACCGAATAACTTGACACTGCTCACTGCAGGCAAGGCAAGTAGCAACCTGAGTTCTAACCGGAAGAGAATTTAATAAATTTAGAAACCAATTCAAAAAAAACTATGGCTATTTTATCATTTCCAAAAACAAAAATCATTTCATTTCATTTCATCTTCTCCTTTCTCCAGCAGCTGAATCAGAACCCTTGAGATTTTGCAATAAACCCCCCACATTCCTTGAAAATTACACACAATGTCCATCACAGTTCAATCGGTTCCTCCCCTCCCTCTCCACCCGCCGCCGCCCCGTTGACAAAAAGTCAACGCCCCCAAACGACTCCCTTTTAGCCACTCCCCCTCAACACACTCCCGACCCCAATAATAATAATAATCTTCGATTTGATAATAATAATAATCGAGAACCTATAATAAACAAACCATTACCTAATTCTCTAAATTCGAATCGAAGAGTGGTTAAAAAGGCGGTGAAGCCCCCGAAACCCAAGTGGTTGACTTTAATTAGGGTTTTGACTAAGAATTTATTGTTGTTATGTGTTTTGGGGGGTTTAATTCAGATTGTGAGGAAGTTGAGTGATAAAGGGGGTGATTTGGTGGGGTCTAGTGATGGGATCACTGTGATTTCTGCTGATTTGGACGGGAAATTCGCGGCGATGGATGATTTCGTGAAGAGGAGTACTAGGATGATTCAGGTTCAGGTTGATTTGATTGATCGAAAATTGGCGAAGGAGATTGGGAGTGTGAAGGAGGAGTTGGGGTTGAGGGATGTTAGGGTGGAGGAGAGGTTGAGGGAAGTTAGGGAGGGGTTGGAGAGGGAGATTGGGGGTCGGGTTGAGACGTTGTTGTCGAGGGGGGAGTTTGAGGCGTTCGTTGAGGAGTTTGAGAAGGGGAGGGAGATGGGTCGGGGTGGGGTTAGTTTGGAGGATGTAAGGGTTTATGCGAGGGAGGTTGTTGAGAAGGAGATTGAGAGGCATGCGTCGGATGGGTTAGGGAGAGTGGATTATGCATTGGGGTCGGGTGGGGCGAGGGTTGTGAAGCATTCGGAGGCTTATGGGGGGAGAGCTCGAGGGGGGTTGAATTTGATTTTGGACAGGAGTACTGTTCATCCAGACGCGGTGAAGATGTTGAAACCGAGCTTCGGGGAGCCCGGGAGGTGCTTCCCTCTGAAGGGTAGTAGCGGGTTTGTTGTTGTTCGGCTTAGAACTGCTATTGTGCCTGAAGCTATCACACTTGAGCATGTAGCTAAGGTATGCTAATTTGCTCTGTTTCTTTCATCATCTCATTGGTTTTGCTTGTTGGTTTTCATGATTTAATTTCAGGATATCACACTTGAGTTCGTTCTGGTTATTTATGGGGATGATACTTGGCCAATATATTGTATAAAAGATCTATTTGCATTTTTGATTTATAGTGATGGAAATTGATGTGAGACTAGGTTCTAATATTGTTTCTGGATTGAGTAGAAAAGGGATATACTGTATGAAGTTTGTTTTGTTCATCGTTGGCAAAGGCATGAATGTGAAATTAGTTGTTCTTTATTAACATCAGATGCTAGCTGCCTAAGCTTTTGTTAGTTTCATGTATTTGTCATACATGTTATTCTGTTAGGGTAGTTGGAGATGTCACGATAAAAAATCCATCAAACTGTTGTTTGAAGAGGGATTTTGTTCTTCTGTAACTGTATACAAGATACCTCCGATTTTCTCCAAGCAACTTTTGATTGATTTACTTCCATGTTTGATCAGCAGTATGAGACATTGTGCCTTAAATGTACATTGATGTAGATATGTGTTTGGAAATATCACTGCCTTACTAGTTGTTCCTACTTCCTATACACATAGATAATGGTGTGGGCTGAACTATATTATCCTTTTTGTATACTCTCAATTGTTTCTAAAATATGATTTTCTTCCATCGCACGATCGTCTTCTCTGGTCTCTGGATGCTTTATTATTTATTAACTGGAACTACGTTGAGTGTCTCATAACGAATGCTGTTGTCTCGGATTCATTACTAAGGTTTTTAAGTTATTCATTCATAGTTCATTATCACAGTATATGATATCTCACCACACATTCTGGTTAGTGAAATCTTGTGTTTTGACATAATAATCTTTTGTAGATGCTTAATTGTTGCTCCCTGGTTTGGGTTAAATTTATATCTTGCTCAAATAAAAAATGTTTGAAGTTACTGAATTTTGTTCTGGAATCTGGGTTCAGAGTGTTGCGTACGACAGATCCAGTGCTCCTAAGGACTGCCGGGTATCTGGATGGCAGGCACAAGCAGAAGATTCGACAGATCTGTCTGCTGAAAACGAGAAGATGTTTCTTCTGTCAGAATTTACATATGACCTGGAGAAAAGCAATGCTCAGACTTTCAATGTCTTGGACTCCGTAGGTTCTAGCATTGTCGACACAATCAGGTTCGACTTTGCTTCTAATCATGGAAGCTCGTCCCACACATGCGTCTATCGTCTGAGGGTACATGGTTATGAACCCAGCCCATCGATGTTGGCAGCAGAGTCTTAATGCAGTGTTAATTTTGGTTCTTGTTCTGTACTTTCGGTTTCTTGTAGTTTGTAGTTTTAGTCCCTAAACTGTTGCTCTCAAATTCTTTGACATCTTCTGCTTTGTAATCTCTTGTGAATTAGTGAGATGCTAGATGTATAAATGTGATTCACTTTATGGAGTCTGAAACTTTTATCGAACGGTGATATATTTGAAAGTAGTTAATATTTCGATGATTATTTATACTTCATAATATGTGGGATGTGATTTTAACAATACTCCTTCGAATTTGCACCCAAAAAAAATCTCAAAAGAAGCATAGATGAATGGATCATTGAAAAATTACTAGCTACCGGCATCAAGCAAAGATTATAATTGCATGCAAATGTGATTTAATTATAGTTTAATGTCAACAACTAAGTGAAAGTAGAATGAATACTAACTATCAAAATTAAAATCTAGGACTTGTATAGTTGATACTTCGTCTTCATTTTTCAGTAAGGTTCATCTTTAGGTATCTCTGTTAAAGCTTTTATTGTAAAACCGAGCATACAACTTGTAAGTTTATTTTCATTTAATATGTAACCCTTCATTTTTAAAAAGATGAAAATCAAGACACTAAAGTTTCCTCGATATCCTCGTGGATATAAGGAATTAATTAAATATATTGCTGCCTAATTGACGTAATTAAAATTTTCATTTTAATTACTTCAATATAAAAATTCGCCTTTACGAGCACCGAATCTATACCCCGCTGAATCCTCCATTTCTAACTCTGTCCAGTGGAAGTTCAGTAGAAAACAATAAAAATAAAAAATGACATTAAACAAACATAATTGATGAATATAGTCAAATACATTCACTTCCACCTACCTTTGCATAATTAACATCTTCACACTTCAATTTCAATTATCAAAAAGGTGTAGCCATTAGCTGATAAACATGATCAAATCCCTTATTTAATCCCACATCAAACTACTAATTTCACTAGTTTTATTAACAAAACCCACAAAACACAAATTCATGGGGTTCCTCAACTTAGCATTATTATTACCTATCTTAATTATTTTGACTATTTTTCCAAAATCAACTTGCTCAAATTCCTTGTGGGCTGAAAAGTTTCTTAATTCAGCCAAAAGGGCAGAAGTAGTTGATTGGATGGTGAATATAAGGAGAAGAATACATGAAAATCCTGAAGTTGGATATCAAGAATTCCAAACAAGTAAGCTTATAAGAAGTGAGCTTGATAATTTGGACATAAAATACAAATACCCAATAGCTCAAACTGGTATTGTGGCCTTTATTGGCTCTGGAAATCAGCCTTTTCTTGCACTCAGAGCTGATATGGATGCTCTCAATATGGAGGTCAATAAAGATTATGTTTTTTTTTGTTGTTTCCATTGGTTTATAAATTATTGTCAAGTATACAATTCGTTTTTATTGATGTTTTCGATTTTTCGTATTAACTGTTGGCCAAGTATTACTTTTTATATTGTGAAAATATTTTCACGGCCCATGTTTTTACAAGAATTCGATCCGTAGAGTAATATTTTTGGCGGACTAACATGGTGCTTGATATCACATGTATATATATTAGAGTAAGGAATAAAAAGTTTTTTGATAATACAAGGTTGGTCTTGAAAAAAAAAAAACGGAAACGTGAGTTAAAGTGAATTGGATGTAGTAAAATTTCACTTTGACAATAAATTAAACTTATTCAGATATTTCATTTTCAGTATTCTTCTATTCTAATATACAAATATGTAAGTGATGTAATGTGTAGTATTTAATTGTATAAAGAAATTGATGAAAAATGTTAATTGATTGCATTTTTTCTTTGAAAGTGAGTAGTGGATCGTATTTGCACTTCATGTTGGATCAATTCGAAAACAATCTATATTTATCACGTGGATAAGGCTGCGTGCTTCCGACCACCCCTTGCACTTCTTAGGCTTTTAGGGGCATCGGAGCATGTTGTGTTATTGGATTCTAAATTATTGATCCATAAGTTCCAATTATGAATTCGATTTTGTAACTTGTGGGTAGAAGATTGTGTACATAATTAAATTGAATGGGTTTAATTGGAGCAGGAAGGAGTGGAATGGGAGCACAAAAGTAAAAATCCTGGAAAGATGCATGCTTGTGGGCATGATGCACATGTCGCTATGCTGCTCGGCGCTGCAAGGTTACTTCAGGAGAGTAGACTTGAATTGCAGGTTTTGGTTCTCCTTCCATCTCATAGACTTTTTTTGCTTGTCTAGTAGAAGTTTATTACTATTACCACGCTGTTTTGAAGCATTTAGCTGGCTATATGAAGTAGTTTATTCAGCTGAACAAATGCAATGAACATCCATGTTGTTGATCCTGGAGTCTTTAAGAAGGAAATTGGCGTATAAAGAAACTAGATGGCGACACAATTTGCTTACATATAACTAAGGGAACTCAGTTCTCATGTGTGTGATTGAGGGTATCTGGTTGGGGTTATAGATTGAGGCGATAGGTATCATGTTTAATTTATTGAAGAAATATTATCCCTCAAAGGTCCAGAAACCAAGGCATTGGAAAATTGATTCGTCTGTTTGCTCGAATAAATAGGTATGGACTCTGGAATATCTAAATGACAAATTGAAAGATGTCCTTAGCACTAAAATTAATTTGTGCAGCCATCTTCTATCAAGTGTATTTCATACATGCCAGATAAAATTATAGGTTGGGAGCCTTCAAAAGTTTTGATATGTGGTCATTGGATTGTGAAAACTAAATGAAAACCAAAAGCTATTGTGAGCCGTCAGATATCTTAAAGCTTCAAAAAATATATCTTGGAGAAGTCGTATCACATTCACTAATTTTTAAATGGATCTGGATTCTTGTCGCCATTTGTCACTGTATTTAGCTTTAATATTTTACAGGGCACAGTTATTTTGGTTTTTCAACCAGCTGAGGAAGGAGGTGGTGGAGCAAAGCAAATGCTTGATGGTGGGATATTGGACAATGTTGGTGCTATCTTTGGACTTCATGTTTCTACCGATTTCCCTCTTGGTTCTGTTGCTACACGTCCTGGCCCAGTGATGGCCGGTAGTGGATTCTTTGAGGCTGTAATTTCAGGGAAAGGGGGTCATGCAGCCATTCCTCAGCATGCCATCGACCCTATTGTAGCTGCTTCCAATGTTATTGTTACTCTACAACAACTTGTTTCTCGGGAAGCTGATCCCTTGGACTCAAAGGTTGCATCTTAGCTTAATCTTTTTAATATAGTGTCCGTCAGTCAATTTGAAACTTGGAGTCCTTTCACTTGTTTGACCTTCTATTGTTAAAACCGCGAACATAATTTATACATTATTTATATACTTCGGAACAATAACTTGTAGTGTTATTTGTAGCTCTCTTTACTTTGTCATTGTTCTCATGAATAAAATATTTTGTAGGTGGTAACTGTTGCTAAATTCCAAGGAGGTGGTGCTTTTAATGTCATTCCTGAATCAGTAACAATTGGTGGAACGTTTAGATCATTTTCAAAGGAGGGTTTGATGCAACTCAGGGACAGAATTCAAGAGGTGAACAATTTATCTGAAGCCCTGCCAAAACTGACCTTGACACCCTTTTTTCTATTTGTTTGAATAACTTGTCTTTTCAATTTGTTTACATTGTGTCAACATCCATGAAAACTCATCGTACATGTTTCGAAGCTTAACTGTACAACAATTAATCATGGCAGGTCATTATCGGCCAGGCTGCTGTACAGAGGTGCAATGCAAGTGTCCAGTTTAACACTGATGACAGGCCCTTTTACCCGGCAACGGTAAACAACGAGGATTTGCATAAGCACTTCCTGAAGGTAGCCGAGCAGATGATTGGTTCTGAGAATGTCATGGAAATGCAACCTCTTATGGGAGCCGAGGATTTCTCATTCTTTGCAGAAGCGATCCCTGGTTATTTTTACTTTATAGGTATGGTGAATGAGACTGAAGGACAACTTGAACCAGGTCACTCTCCTTTTTTCAGGGTGAATGAAGATGTTCTTCCTTATGGCGCTGCTTTACAAGCATCATTAGCCGCGACCTACCTACTTGAATACAGTCCTGCACCAGCAATAAGGGAAGATAGTCTTCGCGACGAATTGTGAAACTTACACATACAAGTCTAGCTTTGTTGGCTGGTCCTTGGTTATACAACTTGTATGTTATATTCAATCTTTGTTGTGACATGAAATGTTTATGAATCTTAATAACTAGGTTGTTCTACTTGTTTCTGGGAACTGCATCACATGTAAAAATGAGTGATATGAATTGTAGGATTCATATAGCAGTACATGTAATAATATTTTCTGGGCTTATGTGTCTTGGCCTATAGATTAATATATCATGTATAACATTCAGTATCATCATTGAATACAATTTGGTAGTTCATATTATTTCTTTTAATCGTTTCTATTAAAAAAAAGTTACAAATACGTAACTCATTGGTGTTTGCACTTCCAGAAAATAAATCTCAACAAGTAACGGATAATATAGGATGATGCAGGAGATTGAATCCATAAGAATATTAAGATTATGGTGATTTTATTTACAGGCTATTATGGTCAATTAAGCCATCTTATTTATCTTAATTATCGTTTTTGTTTGGCTAATTAGTCGATTGTCCCTTAAATATTGCATAATTTTCAATCACTTCTTGAGGTTTCCCGATATATATAGGTTTGACGCAAGGCTCAAATCTTAAATAAAATCATGTTAACATGATGCCTGTCGCAATCACAATTAAAATCGGTGATGACCTTGTAATCGTCTATAAATACCCTACCACAATTCATTAATCGTAATTTACTACTTTATAAAGATAATCAACAAATACAATACTAAGATCGTCGGAGTAACAATGCTGTGTACTACACGGATCAAGCGTGTGACTGCTATCAAGAACCACTCCCCAAAGACCTTCCAATAGCCGAAGTGAAATGCAGGCTTTCACAAGCATCATCATGAGGACTATTTCGACCTTTGTTACAAATCATGGGAGAGTCCCATTGCATCAAGAGTCCTCAGAATAGCCTTGGCTTCGAGCATTCTCAGAATCCGATTAATCTAAATAAAACATTTATCATTTCCCATCATAACTTCCTATCACCTACACAATTTATATTATCTTGCTTGTCCCCTAACTTTCGATCTTGTCTGAAATGTCCCTTGAACCTCATTTTTCACATTAAAATATAAATAAATTTATTTAATAGGAGGAAAAATAAGTAATTACATAATTATTAGATTTTTGGGATACATTTTGAAATAACTTAGCATGTGAGAGTCTTTTATAGTAATTAACACATTACATACTTTTTGTTTAGGGGGAAACCAACCAATTAACCTATATTTATGAAAAATATTTTTAAAAACAAATTAAACCGAATTGCTATATCTACACCCAAATAGTGTCTTTTATTTATGAAAATAATATTTTATCATGACACCCCGGCTTCAAGTAATAGCAAGAACATTCATTTCCTCGTTGCAATGAAAAGATAATAATTTGAATGGATTATAATTCGGTGATTTTCGAAAAAATAAAAATCACCGATAATTTTGAACAAAGAATTTTGGTGACGTTAAAAGGTAATTAAGTATTAAAACACTATTGATAGGTCTTTGTATATGTTTGGCCACTTTTAATTTTTATTAGTACTATATTTTATGTATGTGTCGATTATCACAAACTCTATCGATGAATGATCTTATTTTTCGTTGAAGTGTATCATCGTCTCATTTTATGTGTCAAATATTAATATGTTAATGAAAACATTAAATAAATTAGTACTTCGTATTTCTTTAGCATATAGCTCAGAAATTAATTTCAATAATTCTTCTCTCTACTCATTAGTTGAGATCTCACATTCTCTTTTCTTGTTTCTTCTTATTCTTAGTTTTATAATAATAATAATATTATTATAATCTGACCCAAATCCAAATAAATTATTTTGCGCACGCCCAATCGTACTCATACACTATGAGGAAGAAACTAGATACTCGTTTCCCTGCTGTAAGTCTTTTTTTTTTCACTTTAATATTTTTATTATTCGTTTTAGTTTATTACGTTTTCGTTTTTTCTCGTCCAACTTTTATTTTATTGTTCTTTTTCTTAGTATGATTAAGAAGTAATTGATGATAAAGTTTGATACGAAAAAATAAAAACGTGTAGTTGTTTTGGCTTTTTTGTGATCTGGGCTCTGTTTATTATTCGTTTTTGTTTTGACTTAACTCAGATTGAATGGGTTACTATGACTGTAACTTCAATATAATTTCCTTTTTTGGGATTTTATGATATGGGTTGAATTCAATGTATTTTTTTTGGGATTTTGTGATTTGGGTTTTTATTTATTTATTTATTTTGACTTAATTGAGATTGATGGATTATTGTGAATGAACTTCAATTCAGTTTGCTTTTTTTTTTTTTTTGGTTCTGAAATTTAAATTAATTTGTCCGAATCATTCGGATAGGCATATGTGTTGCAGGAATTGTGAAAAAGGAGCAATTTTTATTTTTTAATTTGATGTGTATGATGTTTGACTGTTTGAGGAATTGATTTTACTTTATTCGGGTATTTTCCTTGCGTCTTTTGAGGTATCTACGAAAAGGGTTTCAGTAAGAGGTGGAGGGAGTATACTTGGTCTGGATTGTGGAGTGGTATAGTTCGTATGCCATGTTTTTGTGAGGCTGGAGGGGGAAGTAGGTTATTCATGCAGAATAGACTGAATACCCTTGGTGCTCCAATTGCAGCTGAGGAAACTCAATTGAGCTTAGACTGTGAGAGTTTTGTCAAGTCTGCAGTTGTAGAGGCAAAAACTTATCTTAGGCTTAGTCGAGTCCTGAGTTGATATCTTAGGCAAAAATTGCATAATAGCAGTTATAGAGGCAAAAACTTATCTTAGCCTTGTTGTGGTAAAAAAGTGACCTCACATCTGTGGCATAGTACGGATAGATAAACAAACTGGGTACTTCTATCTCAATCATTGATTTGGAGCTTGGTTACTAGTTGAGCAATTCAAATTTTTATGCATTTCGAAATTAAAAGAAAATGCTGCTAATATGTTTCAACTGCTATTGTGCAATTTTATGTATCATCAGAATAACTTCAAGCATGGAGGTTTGTTCCGCATAGTATTTTACTGTAAACCTTTGTTTCACAAAAATATATAAGGAAGGCCTTTCATATAAGCATAGATGGCTTTTGGAAATCAGAGATAGAGGGGATGTGAGGGATAAACCAAACCAAGCCTTATGCCACTAAGTGGGGTCTGCTGGGATGTGAGGGTTAGGAGAATGTTTGTACAAGGTAAGCAAAGATTGAGGTGATATTTTGTACCTATTAAGCAAATTCCTCCATTGTGATGTATAATCTAAGTGTTCTGATTATCTTATTCAATCCCTTGGAGTTATTATGAGATATGTTGTGATGGGATGTCAGCGTTGCACTTATATATGTACTATTGTTATCTTATTAAATCTCATCGTATTTTGTGTGGGTATCTGCAATGCGAAGGATTTCAAATAGCCATTGTTTTGATATTCATAAGCTCCAAATTCAGGGATGTAACCATAGAGTTGAAGATTCTAAATACTTCAGTTTATTTTCTATTTTGAAGTTTGATACTGATAGAGTTCTTACGAAATACATTTGCAGGCCCGGATTAAGAAAATAATGCAAGCGGATGAGGATGTGGGGAAGATTGCAATGGCTGTGCCGGTCCTCGTGTGTAAGTAGCAATGTTTGTTTATAAATTGTCCTGTTCTTCCTTGACCTGTTTTCCTAAATCTTATGTAATTATGCAGCTAAAGCGCTGGAACTATTTTTGCAAGATCTTTGTGACCGTACGTATGACATTACTGTACAAAGAGGAGCAAAAACTGTCAGTGCCTTGCATCTGTGAGTGAACTTCAAGTCCTTCCCTATTTCTTCCCTTTTTCTATGACCACAATGATTATATTTTCTCCAGAGTTGAATGTTTCCCTTCGAAAATAGTCGAAAAGTTAACTTAAGAGTGTTGTGATTATCTTTTAGTGAATTTAAAAGTCTGGGGTCCACTTGAGTTAAATGGTATGACAGAAGTGTGCCACTAACTTTCCACAGATTCCTCTTTAGAATTCGGAAAGCTGCTGAAGTTAAATGATAGTAGGACATGGATCTACATAGCAGACAATTAGCATATTCGTATCTAAGCTAGAAAAATACACTACCTCGTCTGATACATAGTTGTCAAAGGTAAAAGGTGCCCTGTGGCGCTAATGGGTCCTAACGGAACAATCATGTGGTGCACAATTTGGAATGCATCGATTGTTATGCTTAAAATAAGAACGATTGATGTATTATTGAATCCATGAATTATTGCTATCGAAAAATTAGTTCATATTCTACAACTTCTTTTAGGTCCATGTTTCATGAATTCAGGATAAATACCCTAGTGATTTTCAACATAATATTCTTGTTAGGTTCATAAATACTCATTCTAATGTGTCATCATATCATTATCGATGTTTCTCTATCATCACCATCAATTTATCCATAGCATGATGTATGCTTCTTGGCTCTTGATGGCATCGGCAAACCTGAGGGTCTCATTGAAACTCTTCCTACGATCAAGATACATAGAGTATAAAATGGTCTCGATTTCTCTCCTTTTTGGTGCCTTGTAAATTAGGTCGCCATGCCACGCCACGTCTCTGTGGTGTCGTCGCAGTTAAAATAAGCAATTGGAAATTAGAAATGTTAAAATAATCTTACCTACTCTGCTTTTCTATTGTCTTGTTGCTCTAAAAAAATACTCCTCCCTTCCAACTTTAATATGTAACAATTGACCTTTGTGGTCAAAGAGTCGTTTTTTAGATGAAAAATTGTTTTATCATAATGTCATGTACTTTGTGGCCAAATAAGTCATATTTATATAAAAAATTGTCCACTGTCATCTGTTGTAAGTTTCATATTAATTGACAGCGCTTTGACTGTTAAGAAAGTATCTAGATCAATTCATTCTGTAAAATTCTGTTCCCTATTAAAGTTGGATGGAGGGAGTAAAAGTAAGGCCGGTCTGAAAGGAACAGACAGAAAGAACAAAATCGGAGGAAGGGGGATTATGAAAGTTATGAACCGGCCCCCTCAACCTCATTTTCTGTATCTGCCCGTGGGAGGAGTAACATAGATATGGGATGGAGGTGCCAGTGCTGGCCTTAAGCTTCTGCGATGGGGTTGAAATATTGCTCAATCAATGAAATATATGATGCTTTTCCTGCTACTGCTTTCAAGTCTCCTCCCTTTTCTTCTCTGCTCTGTCGTTACGGAGAACATGGTGTGCGTCTTGGGAAGATTTGTGCCTGGGACAGGAGATGTCTCAAGACCCATGCCATGTATTTGCATGCCTCAGTGTACCTTTCTCAATTTTGGGTAAGATATACTACAAGACTGGATTTGTCTTTATGAGGGCAAAATATATATTGTCTTGGCAAAATGTACTATGTTTGTACATGCTGGGCAGCCCCAATACCTCTCTGCTGCTGTCTTGTAGATTTTTTCTAATTTTTTTTATCAACTGTGTGGTTATCTTCTAGTTTTTAAAATAGGTTCATATAAGTTCCCAACTGATGCTCAGATTATGACTCAATCTCGTTACCTGCCATGGATACTTAGATACTATCTTGTACATTATATTTTTATGATCTCTTTAGGCAATCATTTCAGTTTTGTTCTACAACGTTAATGTCTCTGTTCTGTAATATGTTTATTACTGATCTCACTTTTACACTTAATTTGGCAATGTTTCAAATCTGTGGTACATGTATTTCTCTTTACTGTATGCATTGGTTACTGATCTGCTTTATCTTATGCAGAAAACACTGTATTCATAGTTACAACGTGTTTGATTTTCTGAGAGAAGTGGTGAACAAAGTTCCTGACTATGGTGGTGCCGATGCTGGTGGTGATTTGTCAAAAACATTTTGTCTTGTCATTATTGATCCTACCTGTGAACCTTTCTCATTTTTATTATGTTTACCAATTGTCTTTAAATGCTCAACCAGGAAGGTTGCAGGTGTTGAGGTACATGATAGTGATGAGGATTCAAAAAGAGGCAGGATGGTAAGATTCCTTTAAAGAGTATTCAACCCTTTATACTTGTTTTGTATAAACTTTAACAGCATTTTTGAAATATAGTAGCTTTTCTGTAACATAATCGAGTTCGATGTCCTGCTTCTCACAGGCATTTTGGTTAGGTGTACTTTGGAAATATTTTATTCGTGGAGTTTTGGCATCCTACTAAAGAAATGAACTCTGACAAGACATTTTTGAAGCGAAAATGTCCGTTCAAGTAGGTTTAGCACATCATTCCATGTGCATCACTTTGAAAAACAGAACATAAAGAAGTTAGATAAAATAGTGATGGTGTCTTAGAGTATTAAGTGCTCATAAGAGAGCTTCACCCCATAAAAGGAAGAGATTTTTGCTTCTAGATCTCTAAAAATTCATTTCTTTTGTGAGTTGCTGACGTTTTTCCCTTTTGTCCTTGGAAATATTCTCTCCTCTCCTTCGATTCAATTTCATGGCAAGTTCAACCAGGGTGATTTTATTACATTCGAAGTATCAATCAACATTTTAAAGAGTTCAAATTAATCATAGAGGAGCATCTTTCTTTAACCGAGATTCATAATGTGGTGAAGGCAGGATCAAAGATTTCGAATTTGGCGCTTTTTCCATTTTAGGTAGCTCATAAATTTATCATTATCATAAATGGATAAGGAAGAAAAGTTACGACTATAGGTCTTTCATCTTTGATTTGTTGTTTATAGCATGTGTATTCTTACTTCTGTATTACAATTGTGTATCTGATTATAATGCGAGTATGGATGTGCTAGATTGATCATTATTCAAGTTCCAAGTCCATTCTCTTCTTAATGAACTCACAAGTAAGCTGTAATCAGGAAATGTGCCATGGGACCAGCAATGTTCGCGGAAGGGGGAGGGGTAGGCCTAGAGGCCGTGGACGTGGTCTAAGATTGGCAGAACGCGAGCCTCTTCGGCATGACTTAGAAGTCGAGCCCTGCACAAGTGAGCAGAGCAATAAGCAAATATTTTCTCCTGGTAGGCCTGCTGAAAATATATCTGAGTCACCAATAGAGAATCTTAACATGGTCGATGGTATGGATCCTTCTGTTGGAACCTTTGATCTTAACACTGGTATAGATGACACCATCAATAAAACCACTATGCCAGCAGCAGCTAGTGCTGTTACTGCAGTGACAGCAGATGCTAAAGCTGATGAATGTCCGGAGCTTTCTGAGGTAGATAGGATGGTCATCGACCCTCTTCAGGTTGCTCAGATGAATTCCCAGCTGGATGACGATGATGAAGACTATGACGAGGTAACGGAGCATCATAAGATTCACCCCTGCCGACTTTCGATTTTAATGCCCATTCAACCGAATTCAAAACCATCACTGCCTCGAGCCATGCGTTTTTGTTAAATGTCTGCTCAGATTCGGCCTCGATTGGATGGGCTCAAAAGCTCGGTTCCACCTTGATATAAAACTTAAAAAAATACCGCGACTACTAAATATTACAGCTTTAAAAGACAAAATATGGCAATATTTAACCTTCATAGATTTACAGCCTAAACTTCAAAAATAAATAGTGTTAGATCAGACAAGGCCTATTATCAAGCAAAAGACCGACACGTCACGGCCGCAGAACAACTATGTAGTTGTCACTGCTACATTATATCGAATCAGATCGTCGACACGCTATGTCCGCAAAACATAGTGTCATTAATAAAAACATTTTGAAGACCTATTGCTTGCATACCAGAATATCATCATCGCCAGCAAATTCACAAAACAACAGTTAACATGTTAACAATCCAAAGATAACATAAATACCAAACATAAATGAGTATTGTCAACGATGAATGAGTATCACACGTAGTCCGATCGACTCTTTGAAAGAGTAGTAATTACACCTCAAAACCAAAAAGAAATATTAAAAAAACTACTAATGTATAAAAACTAGAATGAAACAATAATGAAACAATAAAACATGAAACAATAATGAAATAATAATAAAACATGAAACTATAAAAATTCTTACCAATTTAATTGAATCTAGATCCATATCAAATTCAAATTTTAAATTCCAACTCAACGTATCCTCATTCTCCCACAAATCATGAAACCAATTAAAAAACAATATTTTAAAAGGAAGCTTTAACATTCGCATCAGCTTTTGGACTTTATTCATAGCTTCCTCGATCCAATCACCAAGACAAAAGCACAACCTCAATAGTGTATCTTCTCATCGAAGCTCTTTTCTTATCAATTATCCTCTCTACCAAAGACTAAAGGTTGATTAACACCACATGTGGTGTAGGTACATTAACAAAGAGAGTACTCTCAGAATTCCAATTCTACTTCAACGTAATTTATGCCATTACCATATACCTGGTCTTTTGAACCCCTGCACCACCACCAAGGTTAAACCAACTCCGGCAACCTACCTAACAGACCAATTCCTCTTTCTTTTTCTTTTATCAAAACACAACAAAGCATCTTTTCCTAACCATATATCTAGATATTTTCTTATATTATAATTATATGTCTTAAAGGAATTCATTAAACACCTATGGTCAACTATCATAAAGGACACTACGAGCTAAAATCATACGCGAAAGCCAAGAGTTTAACTCTTTCATAACTAAAAGTTAAAGTTTGAACCGAACTTTCACCTTTAAAAATAACTACACCATGCAATTGAGATCAGACAGATTACCGCATGTTTCAAAAGCACTAAGACTGCATTTGAAAAGTTCTTATGTCCGGCTGGACATGCCAGCTTCAAATGTCTCAATAATGAGTTATAGTACCACCCTTTTGATAAGAAAGTACCCTTTTACAATGTTTACACTTCATATTTTTCCCCCACCGAAGCATAACGCAGATCACTCATTAACCTCAACGTAGGCAACTCTCCCGATGTTTAAGGAATTTCATTTACCTCAATGCATCCACTTCCAACAACATCCCCGCCTCGACTCATCAATCGACTATCGTACTTGAATCGCACTTCATCTCCTCATCATCATTCGTGAGGGGGTATTTGAATTGTGGAAGACGTGTTTCGAGGATTCAACAAAAGAAATACCCATATTAGATTATAATTTACACCAACAAATCAGTTATTAATAAATAAATTGAAACAAATTACTCATAATATCTTAATTAGAATCTGTCTCCTAAATCGAAACCCTAATTGAAACCCTAAATCAATTACCCTAATTCAATTATTTAATTAAGTATCACCCTAATCAATTACCCTAATTCAATTATTTGATTAATCAAAATCCTAAATCAAACCCTAAATCAATTACCCTAAATAAATTATCCTAATTGAAACTTAAATCAATTACCCTAAATCGAAACCCTAAATCAAACCCCAAATGAAACTCCTATCAACTAATAATTAAGTTCTTATTCACTTAATCAAACCCCTCAACTCAAACCCCCCTAACTTAATTAATCAAAAACCTAAAAAGTAAAAACCCAAAATCAAAACCTAATAAAATCACAACTCAAAACCATACATGCAAACCGAAATTGATTATAAAGGACAAAGTCAACACAAAAGCGTCCAAGTCAGTAAAAGTCAAAGTCAATCATAGTCAAAATTGTCATTTGAAACCAGAAATCAAAACACTCAATCGAACCTATTTACAACACAAACCCAAACATGCAAACTAAAATCGAAGTCAAATATAAAAGTCAAAGTACAAAAAAGTCAAAAGTGTTCTTTGAAACCAAAAATCGAAAACTAAAACACATGAAATAACTCAATCGAACCTATTTACAACACAAAACCAAACATGCAAACAAAATCGAAGCAGTTTAGCAAAGTCAAACCAAAAGTCAACCTAGATCTAAAGTGAAATAGACACGAAAACATCTAAATCACCTTCAACTAATGTTAACAATGCTCTATAAGACATGAAATCAGAAGGTTACAGCTGAGGGAAGTAGAGATTAGGGACAAAACTTAGAGAGAAAAATGAGAGATGAAACTAGTAGTAGGCGTAGAACGAAGAGATTGTATCTATAAAGTTTAATGCAATAAAATGAAATGGACCATATGAGAATCATGGGACTGAAATGGAGTAATGGACCATATTAATGGAGAAATGGGTATTATATATATATATATATATATTTAGGTGAACCGAAAGGAAGCCATTTCAACGGCCTTGCCTCGCCCTACCGAATATCACTTAACAAGCAAGCCATTTACGCTTTCAGCCCTCCGAAATTAATATCGACCGAACTATTTCGAACTGAATACTCCGAATCGAACCGAGCTTTAAGGCTTATTTACAACCCTAACCTTACATAGATGGATGTTGATTGAATAATTGTTAAGGAACGATGAAAAGATAATCAATAGTACTGTGAGAAGTTATGTATGCATAGCTGGAAGTTTGACACAGGAACAGACTAAAGTTAACAAGAGATATGCTGGCCGATATTGGCTCTAAAAAGTGCAACTGATAGCTATGCACGCACCTAAGTGGCTATGAAATGGGTGGACCTGTGGTCACATAGTGTCTGATTCCATGTATGAAAAGATCAAAGAGAGGGTGATGTTTTGACATTTAAAATAAATCTCGAGATTTAAAATGGTAATACAAAAAAATTGGGATATCAATTGATATTTAAGATAAAATTTGAGGAATTGAACATCATTCATACTATACGACCATGTGTATGTTGTTTAATCAATAACACCTGAGGTTGTGCTAATGCTAACCATGCAAATGAGTATATATATATATGACCATGTGTATGTTGTTTAATCAAAATTAAATGTATAATAATTAGCAGTATCCAAATGACGATCAACCCTCTTTAATATATATCCCGTATTATCTTAAGTTTTGTTATCATAAAAATACTACGGTTGTATGAAAATGAATGGAAGAGGAACGGACAATATTCCCACACGAGAAGGTTCCAACTTTTAGCTTATCAATTAATATTTTTATCTCATAATTGTCATGAATGGTCCAATTATATTTGGGTAGAACGACAATTTTAGAAAATGTGCTAGACAAGAAGAATCAAAATGTGTATTTTAGAGTATTGTTCGGACATAATTGTCACTCCAAATCAGGGACGGATCTATTTTATTTTAAATGATGATTCGAAATATACATTAGTTTTTTTAGATATTTAATAAATTTTTATATTGATAAAATATTGAGAATTATATTTTATGAAAAAATAAAGAATATCATGTATTAAATATAAAACTTTCACTATGAAAAAAAGTCAAAAGGACAACATTCACTTCGATATTCTCCTCTTAAATACAACGACTTCCATGATCAGTGATATATGTACTTTTTAAGGAAAAAAAGAAACTATCTTAAGATATTAGTAGATTTTTCGGTTCATGATAAACACTAAGCATTTCAGAAAGAACAGAGCAACAGATAACTATGCCATGAATATTAAAGAGAAGAAAACAGATGGGAATATTAAAAACGAGACAAATTGCTTAATTGAGTGGCTCAATCGATTGCTTAATGTGTCATATAATGCCAGCAGTTGTGAATAGTATGTATTATGTCTTCATTTTTTTTTATAAGTAACATTCTATATTATCAAACAAACATCAAACCTAATTAAAATTAAGGATAGTAAGAGGGAGATACAATAAATCCAATTTATTACATCACGAAATAAAAAATAGTGCAATAATATAAATCCAATGATATATTGTACCTTAAAAAAGAGAGAGCAATCATCAATATAAGTCCAATAATATATTGTAGCTTAAAAAAGAGAGAGCAAAAAAGGTGTAGCACTTGATAAAAAATTATAGTTACCAAGATTTGAAACCAAGACTTCCAACTTACAATTATATTAATTTACCAACTAATCTATCCAAACATAGTGATCGGCCCCTCCTCCAAATGAGTATCTAGCATTATTTATGAGTTTGGTGACAGATTAAGGTAGGCTGCTAGCATAGGACAATTCCTCACCAATCACCATAATGCATGTAAGGATGAAATGCAATCTCGCTTGTATGTACCGTTTGGATATTACTTCCCGAAGTGAATATGTAATAATCATTTTTTTTTCATTTAGAAAATTCGATTGTTGTCATTATAATAAAAATTTATTTTAATTCTAGACCTTATCATTGTAAATATGTAATAATATCGTATTGTCATTATTGCCCATTAGACTAATCCTAATGATTATGTGTAATCCTTTTTGGTGTGAGGTAAATCAACTCCAATAAAGATTTCACTAATAGCACTTACAAATAAACTTTGGTGCTTTTTTCCCGAAATTTATTCCAATCTTCACGTATTTCACAAATTAAAATTTTAGCATCCAAATAAACTAAAGGCCAACAAAAATTTGACGTTCATATTAGATTTGTACAAAACAAATAATTTTTGAACTATCTTGATGATATGTGTAATACCACCAATATATCATATATATCAATCTAATCACATCAGCTACTTCGAAGAGTATTATAATTGTGGAAAGTTACGACTCATTTAGTTTTTGTTAATTAATAAATAAAAAATGTAAATTATATTATTTTATAATATTTTTTTATTCTTTTGCGAAAGAACTCGGTCCACTTGTTCTGCAACTAGATAGGATTATAAAAGATTGGAATTGTTAACAATTGTATAATGTAGATTCATCATCTTATACTTGGCGTATGTCACACAAAATTGTAGTTTTTCATTATCCAATCCCTTGCTTTGTTGACATGCGCATAATTCATAGTCGGAAGTTGTGAAAAAAGTTTATCAGTAATGAAATACTACATATTATGATGGCTTTCATTATTTATTGTAACAAAATTGGTGAAAAGAGTCTCTACAAGGGATGCAATGAAGCTGGATATATTACCATTGTCATTTGCCATAAATGTAATGGTAAATAAATGTGCGTGGCAGGCTTGATCTTTCGATTTTCACTTTCAATCCAGAGGAAAAAATCCACGTGGAGCCATATGACTATCTTAGATGAGTGAAACTATTTACAAAACATAAATAAGATAAAACGTATACAAAGTAAATGTAGACAGTAGAAATTTAATAAATAAATTTAATTAAATTCTATTTATTTTAATCGGCAAAATCGATTAAATGAAAGGTGATCACAGGAGTTACACGTGACAATTAGGGTTCAATCCGACCTCTCATGAAAATAGAACACGTGTAAAATAATAAGGGTTCCCCGGAAATTAATCTTCAAATTAAATTATAGTCGAAACTAGGGTCAGATGCGACACTAACCCTAAATTTTAACTCAAACGAGTTTCCTAAGAAAATAGCTCCGAATTAAATGTTAATCGTAAGCTAGGCCCGAAAAACTCAACTTTATTACATTAATTTCGCTATTTGGTCTAAAAAGTTTCGGAAGCTTCATGACTCAAAAATGTTAATTTTAAAAAGAATCCAGCTTAAAACGCAAAGAGAATGCATTAATACGTAAAACGTATTCGACAAAAAAAGATGAATCTTTCCCACATCAAAATAGGAGCCTCTTTTTTCCTTGAGTAGTGGACAAAGTAATTCCATAAAATTCGACTCGCCGATTCGCTCTTCAAAATTCAACTGGCCAAGATCGTAATCTGTGCTGACGCTGATCAACCAATCAAGAGGTTCTCGAAGCCTATAAATACCCCCTATTACAACCGAAATTCACAACTTCCACAACAACAAAAATACAACAAAAAGCTCCGGAGAGCATAAAAACAACTCTACGTGTGTTTCTTCATAAACTTCAAGACGTTTGTTTTTCTCAAGTATAAAACCACCATAGAACCACCACAAAACCACCAAAAACATCCAAATCTTCAACTTAAAAGCCTAAATAGGCGCCTAAATTGAAGAACGGAGAAAGAACATAAAATTATTCAACTCCATCACCAAAATAGGAGCACGAACAAGGCACAATGTTGGAATTACTACACAAATGCGCATTTCGTGATTAACATCCAAAATTGACGAGAATCGATCATTCAGACCTCATAAATCAAATAACTATAGATTAACAAAGACTCATGTAGAAATCATACATAAGTGATATAAAACCTCTATGATACCCCCGGCTCCGCCCATCAGAAACACCTGAAGAAGCCGTTAAGCGCCTCTCGACAAAGAATAAAGATATCCATTATGGTGACATAACACCCGAAGATCGTGAGTAAACTACAAAGACTCCTGAACTCAATCCACTTGCATTTCTTGATCAAACCGCTAAGGCCCCAAGCTGTATTAATATCCAACTCAAGTCTAAGTCCCACGACTTAGTCCAAACACCAAGATCAAGTCTAGACAGCCACACGGGTATACGCTACCAAGGCTTCCCAGGTTCGGACCATATCCAAGTCAAAGACCAAGTCCAAGACTAAGTATTATATCCGGCCTGGTGATCACACAAGCGCCCCACCCCTATCTACTCTTCATATCCAAATCGAAAGACAAATCCAAATTCAACTTCAGATCATATAACCATCCATGCACAAATCCAAGTCCAACTCAAGATCAATGAATCTGCTCAAGCACAACCAAATTCCATAATAAAGCGCCTAAACTGCACTCAAAGTCAAGTCGTAAGACTACATCAAATCCAAATCTAAGATCTCAAGAATCAAGAATCCGTTGTAGAAGAATAGATCGATCTCAATCAAGCCATAAACCTCTTTCTTTGGACCTAGATACTTCCAAAATTTTTTATTGTATTGATAGGAATACATTATAAATAATAAAATCTTTCTAGCAGTTACAGCAAAAAGTATATAACAATGTGTATTGTACATTTTTATTTTCGGAAGGACCAACTTGATCTTTTAGGATTGATGTTCAACGGATCTTGAAAAATTAATTATAGAGAAAAGAGAAGTATTCAGTTTCTCTCGACATTAAGAGGGAAAATTTGGAGTTCTCCACATAATAAAGGTTGAAAATTTCCTTCAATCTTTTATTATGTGACCAACTTCCCCTCCTTTGTTACCTTTTTAAACCTGCTACGTTTTATTCTCTAATTTGATTCCATATATTTTGATAATATAAAGTGATTTGCTGAATAGTATCATCTAGGCAAACCACTCACGACAACTAGGTTGCACGCAGAAACTAGACAACCTTTTTTGAAACTAATGAATTCATGAATGTGAAATTATACATGTTTATGTTAGAATTTTGTGCCTCATTAGAATAAGTCCTACATTAAAAGTTTCTGAAAAAAGTTTTAATACTTGGTCATATAAAAAGATTTTAATATTTTTGGTTTTTATCAATAGTTAATAGGTTTTGCTAAACGTTTAGTATTACCTCCACCTATTCGCCTAAAATGAACACTACCAAATGATATATAGTGTACTCTAGTGCCTTGGGCATCGATCAAGGCCTTGTATTTATCAGACGATCTAACGATATAGAATAATATTTGCAGTGGGAAATATTCATTTTGCGATCGATTCTATTCGGGTTCCAGATAAAATGACCACACACATCTGAGCCAGAGCTAAGCTACCAAGCCCCTAATTGTTCCTCCTCAGAATCTGCCTTCATTATAATAAACTTGTTATGGCGCTGCCTCGCTGATTACTCCCACACATTGTTAGAGATATTACGTTATCTGTCTCTTTATTTTTAATACTTTATTTAATTTTTAATTTAGACCACAATCGTCTATTATAAATTGCCTCCTATTATAACAATTTATTTTAGCAATATTAGTTTATTACTAGGAATATATCTAGTTCAATGTAGGAGGTGGACCATGGACTGCAAGCTGCCTATCACCATTAGGTCACTACTATTTTATGTTTTATCTTTATTAGGGCCTACATTTTTTGATGGAAAATGGTACTCCGTTCAATTTTTTTAAATGATGTTTTTGTTTTTTTTATCAATTTTTTACTATTAATTATTTTGTATTCATTATTTTAATAATTATAAATTTGAAATCATTAAAAATATATTAATAATATTATCAACCCTATTGGGTTCAACTTCCGTTTAAAACTCGATACGTCCGACTGATAAGAAAAATTTGTCCCTATGTAATCTTAACGTCTACAATATAGTTTAATTAGGTTCTCTTGTAAGTCTATAATTTCAGAATTAACTCTATGAATTCACACATATTATTACCATTACATAAAAAATATTAGAGTACTATATTCTTTTTTTTATTATAGGGCAAAATCAAGTTTGATGTTAAAATTGACCTAATATGACTTTTATTATAGGGCAAAATAAGGATTGTTCATATATTATATTTTTGAGTTTAATGTTTAAATATAACAAAATTTTTGGACCAATTTTAAATATAATAAAATACTCCCTGCCCAAATTTCACCACCCAGTCCTGTAACCTCCCCCACCCGAAAAGATTGCCCCAAGCAGCATTTGACCTTAATCAACCATCGTTTTAACATAAAGATTTGACTATTAACACCCTTCATACAATATAAAAAACGTATTACATTTTTCACATCAAATCTCATTTTCATTTGTCAAAATTGAGCAGGTGATTCTTGGGCTTTTGTATATAAAGAAGATGGGTGGTGCAAGGGGTGGAGTGGAGGAAGAAGTGAAGAAGATGATACGGTGGGGGGCTAAATGGGTTATGTAATCTTTAAAAACAACAAAGTTGGTGAACTTTACAACAATTTCCTTGAAAATTCAATAAAGTTACAATCTTCATAAATAATTTTCAAACTTTTTTTTTACCAAGAACATACCTTTTTTGAACTCCAATTACCTTGAGCTTCACCATTCTAGGCAAATGGGTCTTCTTAATCAACAAGAAATTTTTTACGGGGTAGGGTGGTGCTTTCGGGGGAGGCGTTGGGTGAAGGTGGTGACGCTTTGGGTGAAATTTGAAGGGGTGGTTAATTTGATTGATTTATTTATTTTATTATTATTTTAAGTATTATTAAAATATGTCCACATAAGGTTATTATAAAAATTGTTTCTCAAATATAATATATATATATATATATAATCCAGTTCAATTTATCCTTTGTCAACCTTAATCCAGCTGATTTTAAAACCCCTCACTGCGAGCAATTTAAAAGAAAGTTATCAGACAGTGACAAGACTAAAAAGATAATAATTTCAGACAACTCGAAAAGATAATGATATTTCAAGAAAATGAAAAAAAAAACCTATTTTTTAGAGGCTTTATGATGAAGTATTTCATCATATAAAAAATTTTGAGTGATAAAAGATCATAGATAGACTGATCGTTTTTTAGTAGTGTAACAATCTTCCCGAGCTACTATAGATCTACAACATTAACATGATGTAACTTCTTATTGGATCCGAGTATGTAGATATGTATAAATTCTTGTGTTAATTTATTATTTATCACTTCATTTATGTATTGGTTTTTCATTAAATTGTTTTGTGAAGTTATTGAGTAGTACTGCTACCGCCAAATGGCCACCTTTTTTAAAGGATTTTAATTGATGGCGAAGATTTAGTCTTAATATGTCACACGGAAGACGACGATAAAACATATTTTACAAATAACAATCATATTTATGTTTAGGCTTTAAGCCTCCATTTCTAATATAGATGTTTTATATTGAACAATTTATAACAATTTTTATCATTAGTGAAAAAAACTCCAACATTTTCATCTTTTAATCTCTTCAATATTTTATGAGACATGTATGATATATTTTATGCTAGAAGCCTAGAAACTAATCCGTCCCATAATTTACTCGGGTAGCTAATGACCCATTCTAATTAAGATAACCTCTTCTAAATCTTCTCCGGTCCTTCAACGACATTTCTTATCATAATCAATTAATCATTGAATATAATTTACTAACACGCTTTTGTTTGTTTGTCAAGGCCGCGAAGCTTCCAATTTGTAAACCCACTAACCATTTATATTTTCGTAGAAATTTATTACTTCCTCATCCTTAGCTTGTAAGCTATGAATCTTGATGAGATTAATTTTTAAAGTTTGAATTATTCAAATAGTTTTGTATATATAAGTTGAATAATATTTGAATCAAAATATATCAAACTATAATCTTTCAATTAACATACTTTGTTATTAAACATTATACTGCCTTGATCGAATTAATATTATGTGTCAGTTGAGATACAAAATTATTAATTTAATAATTGAAAAAATAAGTTAGGATAATAATCTTTTTGTGATGAAGAAAGTCGAATATACATATTTTACCATTTCTTCCATTCCAATTTAATTGATTATGTAATGTAAAATTCTTTCAATTTTCTTTTCACTTGATTATATATGATTTCAATGTAACTTTATGTTGATCTTTACATTTTTATCAATTCAATAAAATACTTTTTATTTTCATGATTAACTAAAGTATTTTTTATAAAGTAATTTTTAAGGTATGTTAATAATATTACTCAACCTTTAATAAAATCTTTTATTTTACGACAAGAAATCTTACTTTATGGCGAAATATGTGATTTAAAAAAAGTAAAAAAAAATGATAGTGGTATTATTACCACGAACTAGTCAATAATAGAATGAATAACATCCAGTCAGTACATGTCTGAGCACTGTTCTTAAATTAATAGGATGCAGCCAACAATGCAATTTTGGACATGATTATTAATCTGACTTATTCAATTGCACCTGCTCCCTTGGGTTGATAATATGTCATCATCACTTTGGTATTCCACCAAAAATTTGCTAATGTTTGGAATAGTAAAAGTTCACAAATCACACATGCGATAGATAAGATTGTAGAATGATTTGAACTAGTAAACTTAGTATTATCAAATGATTTTATTTGGATCGTCCTGTTTAATTTTGTTTTATATTTTTGTTACATTATTTAAATTATGCCAAATATACATATACTTTAATAATGGTATTTTAAATGCCTGATCATAAATTTCACTTTCCATAATTAGTTTAATGGTCAAAGCAGGGGCAATTTATTAACTTGAGTTTAAGATGCACCCTTGTAGCGTTGACCTAGCGATAAAAACTCCTCTAATATTTGTCTTGCATATAGGTAAACATAAAATTAAATTGAATGATAATTTAAAAGGAATGACTAATACTGTCTCAAATTTATGAGATTTTAGTTATCGATTTTTTTAATATGTACACCTAGAACTCTAGAAGTAGTCATGTGTTGCATCAATGAAGAAATAAGTCGTTCTACATTCTATAAATAAAATGTTAGATTAGTTTCATTGGTGTGGCAAAAACTAAAGACGATTAATGATGATATACAATAATCTTTTGTTCAAGTAATTAACTAATAATGTGTTAAATCAATTTGAATGAACTGAAAGACCTTATTGCATGCAGAGCTTTAATCTGAGCCAGATATAATCTATCCCCATTCTTTGTAATTTTCGATACTATTTTAAAAAACTCAATAAACACAGAACAGAAATGTTTCCGGCAAATTTGTTAAAGCAAATAAAAACAAGAGTACAAAATAAAAGAAAGAAAAATGTTTCTTACTCTATTGTTTTGAATAATAATATGATAATGAGACTTAAAACAATAATTAATGATATTTGAATCTAGATCATCAGTTTTATTAAAATATACTTCATAATCACATCTTTAATTCGATTCTCACAATATAAATTATGTACATAATAATTCATGACAGATGTGAATTAAATTAATTATTATTGTCTTGGCTGAGGAGGAATGTGGTCGATCACTCAAATACTTGAAATTATATGAAACAAATCATACAAGATGTCATACTGTATACTTTTCCTTGTTGCTTCCAATGAACATGTAAAGCCAATAATTGACCAAAATAATTCATGTGTACATCAAGAAGAAAGAAGAATCGTTCTAGTCATCATGAAGATCCGTGAGGTTTAATCTAACATTTTTTAGTAATTTATAAATAGAAGAAGATGTATAGGTAGAAGAAAATCCATCATTTTAAATACTCATCCTTTCACCTAATATTACTACTACTACAAACTTCAAACCAAATAATAAAGCGCTAGCTCTGGTGACAAACACAATAGTTTGATAGTAAATGCGATTTTTGTTCATCCCATACACGATAAATTGAGAAAACTGCTTAATTTGATAATCATGGGGCGTTATTATTGTGCACTCTTATATGGGTGCTCTTTTCTTCTCCTAGCTTCTTCTTTCACTTCTGCAGCTGTTGTGGAGCACACTTTCGAGGTAATAAGTTCTATCACAACTTAATTTGTAGAGAATATTATTACTAGAATAAAGAGCTAATATATAGTCATGATAATTTAATTTAATCTTCTTTGCAAACACTTGGATCTAATCAATATATAGAAATTGAACTTTAGTTTTAAAGAGAGACATGAATCAATTGATCTTTTATTAAGACATTGTTTTAGAGGAATCATACCACTAATGTCTAATTTGTCATAGAACAAAAGATTGATTTACATGCAGAGTCGAACTTATGAGAATTTAATGTATATGCTTAAAACAAATTTAAGATTCCTTCAAGTTTCATTCTCTAAAATTCTATTGAGTTGAATACAAATAAAAAAAATTGGTACATTACAAAAATCTCACCATCCAATTTACTGAACGAGATTGAATCTCAATGTAACTTAAATGTATTCAAGCTCGGTTAGAACAACACTTACTAAATAATACTCCGTATAATCACTCATTGAAGGGAGTCCACCATAATTCAGTTTCAGTTATGTTACTTGATGAGAAATTGGGAATCTTAACAATCATTTTATAACAATTTTGTAGGTTAAGAATTTGACGATTGGGCGTCTGTGCAACCAAACAACTATCACTGCAGTGAATGGGAGTCTTCCAGGCCCAACTCTTCGTGTGAGAGAAGGTGACACTGTTATTGTTCATGTTCTCAACAAGTCTCCCTACGAAATCACTATTCATTGGTTAGTTTTTCCAACTTTTGACTTTTTTTCAATTTCTTTTTATTTATTATGGAATATACCGTGATTTTGCCACATCGATACTATCCGTACTTCACTAATCTACTAATTTCTGAACAGCCTCGCCTCATATTAACGTTGAAAGTAAGACTGAATACTATATATTTGACCCTCTACTTTCGTTTAGGTAAAAGTCTCGTCAAAGACAATAATAAACATATTAATATTAAATATTACGGAATATAAATTTTGACAAATAATTGCTAGCTTATAATCATTAAAATTTTCTTAGTTTATTTTCTTTAGAGTACTAGATTAGTCGTCTCGATAGTTTACACATGTATATAAATGCTTCACAAATAATATCTATTAACATCGTCTGAGCATAATTTTGTGGATCACAACTATTTTTCTATCCTGAATAGTATTTTTGTAAGTTTATATTTACATGTATACACGGTGACCGGTTGACATAATTAATGGAACAATATAAAAATAATTTAGATGCCCAAATAAGTCAACACTATTTCCAGAGACGAAGGATACTATGTGGTCAACGAAATAATGCTTATAAGAAGACAAAGAAAACGTGTCCCTCTTGTTTTTGCGTAATAATTTAGTGTATCAACTTTATGTGATTGTTATACTCATACTATAGTTGGCAGTCTCCGTCAAATCAATCAAGCAGAAACTTATTCTTAATTCAATTGTTAGTTGAAATTAAAAGGTTTACGAAATATTATAGTTATAAAAAAAAAATTCAAATACATCAAAATACGGGCCTAACTATTTCCGATTTTCTTCACAAAAAGACAAAGAAAAACTATCATAAATAATTTAATCGCAATTCAATAACGAATAAAATGGATCAAGGAAAAAAAAGAGCCTATTGTAAAACTGACATCAATAATAAATGACAGATTTAATAAAATATTAAAATAAATATGTCAAAATTACGGGATCCAATACACACACCAAATAGTATTTTTATCACTGAATTATTTTACTCCCCCGAAGATAATTCCAATTTGTGATCCTTCAATTGATAGAAATTGATATTTTTAAAATTTATTTTGGAATGTTTTGACTTCAAAAAAACATTTTACTAATTAAAAAAAAATTGAAAATGATATAATGAAATATTAAATGAAAATTCATTGATATCAAATTTATATGTAATTAAAATTATACTTGATGGATATTTCATCTCCAAAAACCAAGATGTCAATAAAACTGAATTGAAAGATATTGTTGAAAAAGCTAAACATAGATGAGACATTTATGAATAAATGGATGTATGCTTGGTTGATTTCCATTTGGAGTAAAAAATGTAAATTATTGACTTGCTTTTATGATTATTTCGTACTACTGTTATGTATGTTGATTGTATGATAAGAATGTATAATTGTATATATATGGAACAGGCATGGAGTCCATCAATTTGCAAATAGTTGGGCGGATGGACCTGATTATGTGACTCAATGTCCTATACATACAGGAAATAATTATACATATACTTTTAATGTCACTCGACAAGAAGGGACACTATGGTGGCATGCACATATATCATACCTTCGAGCAACAGTTTATGGAGCACTTATTATCCGTCCTAAAAAGGGTCGATCTTATCCATTTCCCAAACCTCATAAAGAAGTCCCAATTTTATTAGGTACAATTCAAAATATAATAAGACATTGGAAATTTATATGTTATATAAGAAAATGATGTACTAATATACATATTCACAGGAGAGTGGTGGAATGCAAATGTTGAAGATGTTGTTAGTGATGCAAATGATGCTGGTGCTCCTCCAGCCTTGTCTGATGCTTTCACCATTAATGGTCAACCCGGAGATCTCTATAATTGTTCCTCCGACGGTAAGTTTTCTCTATAATTACTACGGAGTATTATTTTAGAGTACATTTGGTTACACATCACTTTTATTAAATTTACATATATATTGATTTAGGAGTATTTGACACTAGCTTCTTCATTTTTCCTCGATAAAATCATTCGTCCGACTCATTTAAAAAAAATAATTTTAGTAGTCGAATATATGTTTTTGAGTAAAGCCACAACTTGGTGCAAACAAAATCAGGGGTGTTTTTGAAATGTGGTCACAATTTGATGTTTCAGTAATATTTGATCTTTTAGTTATTGTTATTCTAAATTTTTCGATTAAGATATGTTTTGTGGGAACTGATCATGAAGTAAAGTTTAATTATTCTTCACTTATCTATTTAATAGGCACCTACAAGTTACAAGTACAACAGGGGAAAACATATTTGCTTCGTATGGTGAATGCTGCAATGCAGAGTATACTATTTTTCAAGGTTGCAAATCACACAATGACGGTGGTTTCAATAGATGCTTGCTACACTAATCCCTACACCACTGATACAATTACAATTGCTCCTGGACAATCAATGGATGTACTCTTGAAGGCTGATCAGCCTTTCGGATCATATTATATGGCAGCAAGTGTCTACCAAGGTTCCGATTTTGTGATATTTGACGAGACAGTCACTACCGGGATAATTGAATATGTCGGTTCCACCGTGTCTCCTCCTGTTATGCCTGATCTACCAGATTTCAGTGACAATGAAACTGCCCATAGATTCTTGACAAATTTGACTGCTCTTACAAGTGCACCTTTTTGGGAGCCAGTTCCACAACCAGTGGATGAAAGAATGTTTATCACAATTGGTGTTAACATACTTCCATGTGATAGACCAGATCCTAACCAATGCCAAGGTCCAGGAACTACAATTGTTGCTGCTAGCATGAACAACATATCTTTCAGTCCATCCACAAATCTCTCAATCTTGGAAGCATATTATTACAATGTTGATGGGATTTATACACCTGATTTTCCAGACCAACCTCCAGTTATATTTGATTATACTAGTCCAGATAACCAATTTAATGCTGCACTTCTACCAACCATTAGGGGTGCAAGGGTGAAACAACTCAAGTACAATTCAACAGTTGAGATTGTTTTCCAGAATACTGCATTGGGGACAATTGAGAATCATCCTATGCATTTGCATGGATTTGATTTTCATGTATTAGCTCAAGGTTATGGTAACTATGATCCAGCAACAGATCCACAAAAGTTCAATCTTGTGAACCCCCAATTACGTAACACTGTTGCTGTTCCAATTGGAGGATGGGCCGTTGTTAGATTTCGAGCAAATAATCCTGGTATGTGTTTTATTCATAGCAATAACATTCAATTTTCAATAGTAATAATAGCTAAGATTATTTTAAATTTAGAATATGTTTTACAAATTTGTTTGAGTTAAATGTATTTTTAATGTTGTGTTACAGGTGTATGGTTCATGCATTGCCATTTAGAAGTTCATGTGCCTTGGGGTCTTGCTGGTGTTTTCATCGTTGAGAACGGACCCACCCCAGAGACATCTCTAATTCCACCCCCTCCAAATTTTCCACAATGCTAAATATGAATATATGATACCAACATTGTTTTATAGTCTTTTGAGAGTTATTGGAGGAAATTGTCATGTTGAATAAACTGTAGCATAATAAAAGTGCTATTTTTCAAGTTCAAGAAGGTTGAGCTGGAATTTGGAAATAAATTTTTCATCGTATTGTTGAAAGTATTCTTGGTACATAGCGTTTCTAGCTTATATTTTTTCACCTTGTGTTATAGACTAGTATAGGAAATCGAAATGTACTTAAATTTCTAAATATGTTTGTTTGTGGTTACATATAAAGGTCATTTATAATATAATAGCAATTATTATTATTATGGAAGTGAAAATATGCACCATTTGACGTGTCCCACGAATTATTATCATAGTTGCGTGGAAAGTTATGGCCCATTGATTTTTTTTTTCATTAATAATTAAAAATGTAAATTATATTATTTTTATAATATTATTTTTTGTTCTTTTGGTACATTTTAGATAATACATATCATTTCCTAAAAAAAACTTCATCAATATCAGTTATATAAACTTATTTTTATTTGTTAGGTAATTTGTACCAATTTGTTCAACGAATTTTGGTACAATAGTAATTAGGTGCATACAATAATCTTGGTACACGTTTTTAAATTTTTTAAATTATATCATTTTAGAATGATATATTTTGATAATATATATCATTTTTATATTAAAATTGATTAAATATAAAAATTAATTACAATTAATGAACCATAGCCGATCCGTAGTGGCACGCCGCATGTTTCTGATAGATTTATGATAAATACCAATATGAGAATAAGAAAGGTAGGTTTATCCATAGTGGATAAAAATAAAAATGGACAAACCAATCATACATTTATATTTTTCTAATGGATAGAATTGTCAAATTGATCAATTTTAAAATTTTTTTTAATATGTTTTATTTACTAGTTCAACTAGTAGCTGGTCAAAGTTCTAATGGCTATAGTTGTAGTATTTTTTAGTACTTTAAATCCGAAAATTATTATTTGAACTTATTAACTTAAACTCTTTTTTTGTAACTCTATAAAAAGATGATTTGGAGGTAATATACTATTCCTATTGCAGATTAGTCTACTAATACTTGTTATAGACTACTCTTAGTTTTATTGTTTTTTTTATATAAATAATACATTTCATTAATTAAAAAAGAATTGTTCATAGCCTAAATGGCTATTACATGAATGCAAATTACAAGGAAAAACATTAAAAATTGAAATAACAGTATCTTAGAGATTAAAAAGCATCCGTCTTTAGTAGGAAACAAACAAGATTACAATTTATTCAGCCGGTCTTGTAAAGTCGAATTCCATCAATTAAAAGATTTGAGCGCATGATAGTTTAGTCCAAACTTAGAGAAAAAATATATAAGTGGCCAATATAAATGGTGTGATAATTGAGTGAGCATTGAGGAGATCTGAGGTGAAGTGCGCAAAGTCGTGGAGAGAAAAGATGGATTTACAGATTACAGGGATCGTGCTTAGAGTGGTGTCGTTTATATCTTTGAAGAGGTTAGAGCTTTTTATGGGGTTAGCACTATGAAAGAAAAATTCCAATGAATTTGGGGTTAGATTGATTGAGATTCAGTAATATTTTATTATATAACTTTTTCTGTCAGCGGGGAGCAATTACAGAAGAAAGAGGAAATGGATTTTGAAAGAAATGGAGTGAGGTATGGTTATTATCGTGGCTTGAATTGTTTTGGTATTGGTTATTATCATTGTTTTTCTTAATATATAATGTATTTATTCAATAATTGTTCAAGTAAAATTTAACGGGACTAAACTTAGTCCATTGTTGGGTGGGGATAGGAGTGTGCATAGATTGATTTGGTACGGTTTTGAGACTGAAACCGAATCTATTTAGTTGATTATTCTCTTAAAAATTGAATATAAATCGGTTTGGTTCCGATTGATTCCGATTTTGGGTCAATTAGTATCTTGTTATGCTAAGTTGAAACTCCAAACAAAAATTAATTATGGGCATGGGAATCACATCGAAAGGTAAAAACTAATTCCAAGGCCTTAATTTCCAAGGCACAAAAGATTTGACCATTTTATTCACATCGATCGTATGGGTGGGATGGAAAACACTTCGCCCGGACTCACATGTATTTAGATTTAAGTTTGAACCCATGCTGCGCATTAAAGTTCGATTTGTTGTTATTAATATTTTAAAATAACAATTCTAACATAATTAATATAATTAATTAATTTAATATTCATTATGAATATATTAATATAAAATGGATCGTGATACGTATTATTAGCAAAAAATTAAAATATATAATAGCAATACGTTTAGTATTTTGACATAATATTTATATGAATGTGAAGAATATTGTGTAAAATGTTAAACTTATTGTTATTATATTACAGGCCCACAATTAATATATATCGAGAATCCGGCCCCCTATTAATATATTTCATAATGAATCTTAGGAATAATTAAATTTATTAATTATGTTGAATTAATATTACAAAATATTAATATCGACTCATCCAGGCTTGTGCGTATCTTCACGTGGGTTCAAACGCTTAAACAGCGCGTAAGAACATGAAATTGGGTTTCAAACCGGCGCGTAATTTTATTTTTCAACTCTTCCCAACAACGTGTGTTTCGTGTGGTGGATGAAAAATGTTAAGCATTCGAATTCGAAAGTATAAGATAATAATCGGTATGTTATTTTTGTGCGTTGAAAATTATTCTTTTGGATATTGTGATTCGATTTATGTTATAAGTTTATGTTTGTTTTAAGATTTGTGAATTTATATTTTAATTTTTTAATGTTTGAGAATGTTAAATAATTACAAATAACTAGATTAAACTTATTATTTATATGCATGTGAAAGGAAGCAATTGTGTCGAAAATATTAAAAACATTGTTGTATATTTTATTTTATTTGTTAATAATATGTATCATGATCCATTGTATGTTAATATATATCATAATGAATCTTAAATTAATTAAATATATTTATTATGTTGGATTGTTATTACAAAATACTAATATCCAGCAATCGAAAACTCTAGCGTCTTTCACGTGGATTTGAGCAAACCCAAGCGTATGGGTGTGGGGTGGAAGTGCTTTCAGCCCGTAACCAATGCGCTGATAAGGATAAATATTTGTGTATCGATTTTTCTTTATATTCACCAAATGAAAGTATATGGGTGTGGGGTGGAGATAACCGACCCGCGTTAAAATGCGGTTGAGCAGGAATACGTATTTATTGTCAGCCGATTTTTCGAGCATATTATCGTAGTATGGGTGTGGGGTGCGGTGTTTTCAGCGCATTTCAAAACAGCTAGATAAAATCTGATGGTCAAAATTTTGTCCCTTAAAAATTAAAGCCTTAGAAATATATCGCCTTTATACATTAATACAACGAATCGGGCCTCGGTGGTAATCCAGCAAATAAACCCATGGCTTTCTATTCGAGTTAAAATTTCGGGCCCCGAGCGGCCACCCAGAACGCGGTTCGAGGCCAAATTTAGTGGGTATTCGGCGGGAGGCGCATTTAGTCATATGAGGGTGGGCGTTTAGGCCAAATTACAATGGATGTTAGAACTTGCTTAGCATGTCGCGATTCGGTACAAAAGTCGGTGGTATTCGGCGGAGTTCGAGGGCTCCCGCTTAACAGGGTGGGCGGGTTTGGGCTGAGAGCCTGTGGATGTTGGGGCTTGCTTAATAGCGCAAAAATAATAGTTATAGTAGTGATATTTGAGCGATTGGGCGCTTATGTGGTGGCTTAGTAGAAGCGAATTATCTTTAGTTGATGTTTGTTAATAAATGTATGATAATAAATGTCAATTATTTAGCTTCAAATAATATATAAGCCAAAATCATAAGATTCAATAATATATTATCAGCTTGGAATAATAAAATATATTTACAATTAAAAAGCTATTTCAAGATATTGATAGATAAGCTTAGATTTGATATTATTTAATATATTATCTTTATTTGATATATTATCACATTGAGAAATAGTTGAAATGATTCTATTTAAATCGTGAGAGTTATTTGATATTGTATACTAAGCAGATAATAACATAAGATTCATTAATATATACGGGTTGTTTTATGTCGAAACGATATCTTATTAAAAGAGAAATATTCATATATTCTGAAAGTAATAATATTGAATTCAGTTATTTTAATTATATGATGAAAGTTGTTATTTAATGTTGAATATTCTTGTGTATATGGATAGAGCATGAGATATTTATATAGTATTGAAATAATATATGAATAAGCATTAGATGCGTCAAATATATTATTTAAATAATTGAAACTTTATTATTTGCTTCAAAACTTTATCGATGATAATATTTCAAATTATCATATCTGAAATATATTATTTAAGCTAGCTTTTATTGATGAATTAAGCATAGTGCTAATTTAATATATGTATCCTATTTGATATAATGCTTTTAATTATATGATAAAAGTTGTTATTTAATTGAATGATAACTGATGTAACATTAAACAAATTGTATAATATGTTTAAGTAAATTAAAAGTACATACAATCTTATTATTTTGTTAGCATGATATTATTAAATTTATCGATATATTATTTAAGTAGCTTTTATCGGCGATAACGTTAGAATTGTAATATCTGAAGATAGAGTTATATTTAAGCGTATATTACTTTAACGAAATTATAGCATGCTCTTTACGTTAATTGGTAGTTGAACGATAGTTGGTATACATCAGCTAGCTTGGAGGTCAGTTGGCTTAGCAATATCGTATTATTTAAAAGAGTGCAGGCGCCCAATGCATAAAAGGGCAAATGGGCCAAATAGGGACTAGCACTAGGCTTGCTCCGGACCGGCCGGCCCGGTTTGTTAATATGGGCCTTAGGCCGGTCGAGACATATGACACGTGCTGGCCCGGTTCGTTAGACATGTTTACACCCACCTCCTAGCCAACTCTCCAATCCTTTATCATATTGGATTCAAATGGGTCAGACCCTAGTAAAATGTGCGAACCTAACAAGATAATATTGATATACGTTGTTGGATCGGATCCAAACCATTAGATTCGTTTGATCGAATTTATGACATTACCCAAGTTCTTTTTTTTTTAATTGTAGATAGTTTTTTATAAAAAATTAACAATGTATATTACAAATAACGAATACATAAATTCTTAATTAATGTAATAGTTAAAGTGAGTGGTTCAAGCAAAGAAAATATGAAATAATGAGTGAGTGCTTCAAGCAAAGAAAGTATGAAATAATAATCCTTGAGCGAGTTGAGCAAAGGCTGCTCTAATAAATCGGATAAATATCTGCTTAGAGGCTATTAAGTTATAGAGTAATTATACTTGTAGATAGTTTAGGTGGCAATTTATCCCTATCTCAATGGCTAATGATTTAGCGGTGTCGTTCCTTAATCCCAGAAGCGATATTTCTTCCAAGGGCAAATCTTCACGTCTAAATTAAGGTGATATTGTTGGAAATATGAGATGTTATATCTCATAAATAGGAGTGCCAGATTGTAATTTAAATATTAATAAGTTCGGACATATGCTAATTGTTGGACAATGAATATATTAGGATTAACTCGATTGACGTTAGGGGTTATGATGGAGCTGCTTGGAATTAAGCTCATGTCATATATTAACTATGATATTCGCTTAAGCATAAATTAGTATATTTGCTTTAATTTGATCGGCACAGAGGTATGTGACAAGCTAAAAACGTTTAAAATATAAGCTGTATGAGGGAATATTGGTAGAAATTCTAATAGTTGGAATACGCTATAATTAGGCCAGGATGGGGTGGGAGATAGGGGTTAAGAATATTTCTTTTGTAGAATCGTTATTGAATATTACTGCACCATGAAACTTTAAGTGCTTTATTTTAGGGATAAGGGTGAGAAGATTATAGACAAACACTATTAAATTAGGCTAAGATGAGGGAGAAGGAGGAGAATTTTTCTTACGCTACAATATTCAGTGTTCTTCTTGGGAGTTGGAAGAGTTTAACATCTCTTTGGGCTTAAAGTAGGGATTTTGAAGCGCACATATAAAGATCGCTTTTAGAGATAAACTTGCAAGTCTTAAAAGCTTTTTTGAAGTTGGGAGTGCTTTTGTCTCCTCCTATTTCCGTTTAGGCGTAGTGGGTGGAAGGCAACGATTTTTTACCGACTCGCCACGGTTTAGTATTTTTGAGAACACAATGCAAAAGCTCGAAGGGGTTCGTTAAATACGTTGGTGTTGGTATTCTTGAGACAATCTGATCGGAGTCGCCTCGAAACATATTACATTGCGTGATCCTGACGAAAGGTAGTATGTTATTGTTTTATTATATTCGTAGAATCGCAGTTCTGGCCATACGTAATTATTTTAATTTGTAAAATCACTTGGTGGTATCGTAAGCGAGACTATGAATTGTAATTACATAATTAAAATGCAAGGGAATTAGTTTATGTATTGTTGAATGCGAATTTTGTGTAAAATTACAAATTCAGATAATTTTATGTCAGATTGTAGTAGTATGTTAACTAATTAATTAAAATAATTAATGGTGAAATTATTTTGAAAGCAATCGATGTAGTTAAATCAAAAATATTTTTTTGAATTTTTATAATTTTCTAGAGAATTTTTTGGCAAAATTTATATGGAGTTTCGATTTTGAATCGATTAAAGCGATAGTTTGAAAGAACAATTATGAGCGAAACTGCGCGGGTGTATGACAAATTAGTGACGTCGATACTGCAGGGAATCAACATGGCGTCGGCAGCGGCGTCGTCGGTCCCGACACTTTGTTGAGTTAACTCGATCGGCAGAGTTGACTGGGTGAAACTACTAGAGTTATTTCACGTTTGGCCAGGAAGTAAACCCATTACCCAGCATCTGACTGACCATGTGGATACGAAGTTAAAACTTCACCGCGTCGTCGATGGCGTGTTGACACGTCGGCAAAGGCCACCCACGCCGTTTCTTTGCGGCGTTAATAACTGACATCGACATAGCGTCGTTTTGTTGTGTATTGTGGGCGTGTCTCGTGATAATACATTTGGTAATTTGGGGCTACTGGCCATTTGCTGGTCACATGGTTTTGAAGAATTTCGCTTGGTTGGGCACTTGCTTTTGAACTCTGGTTTGGCTTGTTTCTTCCATTGTCAGCTGACCACTTTTGAAGAACTGTTTGGCTTTTTGTTTGGGGTTTAAATTGTTTTAAATGGAATTTTTGCTTCAAATTAAATATTTGATATCAATTAAAATTATTTTAAATTAATTTCAAGTTGGAAATTAGTTTAATTAATTTAATTTTAAATACTTTTAATAGTTACAATTTGATTAGGCTTATTTTAGTGATATTTGATATTTAAATTCTAAAATAAAAGACTATTAATTAATTAATTCTAATTTGATTAGATTTAATAATTCTAATTGATTTAATTAAAGTAGAAATCCGTATTATTTGATAATTGAAGTTTTTGAATAACATATAATCTCGAAATTAAATTTTATTAAAAGTGTAAATTAGATAAATAGTATTTTTAGAAATACTTATTATTTAATATTAATTGTTAAAACACGTAAAATAGTTTAAGTGAATATTTTACACTTAAGCAATTAAATTGTATATTTCATTTGATGAATACATAATGACATATATTTATTTAGATTATTTATGTGCTTTTAAAATATTGTTCTTGTCCATTATAATAACATGTCTCAAATTACTATTATTGGATAATGAGAAATGCATGATATATATATTTGATAATGGATTAGAAAGAGATAAGTGATATGACTTGGATGTATTTTTGGGAAATACGGTCTGATTAATCTTTGCTTAAGATGAATGAGTAGAGAGATTTTAATTTATTATTATTTAATATAAATATAATTAATTGAAATTAAGCCTGTGAGGAGGCAGGAGAGATGATATAAATCATTAGAAGACTAGACGTAGTTTAGAATTAGTCTTGATTTTATAGGTCGTATCGTGAGTCTTTGTTAATATTATATCTTATGATTGTAATTATATTGCTATAATTCTTGTGTGTATATATCTTCGCTTGATTCTGAGAAGCGGTTCAAATATAACTAATCCCTTTACATAAATTAAGTAGTATTGTCGTACGACTACAAGTTGGTTGGAGTCTTATTTGTAATGCGGACTGGGATTGGTAGGCGTGTACTTAAGGCTGCTCGATAAGTGTTATATCTTCCCCGAGGGAGGTACGGAACTTTGTTTATAAGCATCCGAGCTGAATCCCCATGTCGATGGACTTGGATTCTTGAGCGGTGATTCAGAAGTCACTGGACTTGGACCCGTTGATAAGAGAGGTGATTAGGTCTAAGATGGAAACACAATGGTCTTGCTAATTAAGCTGATAGTCGCTGATTGGTGATAGATGCGCTTCACATATGATTAGGAATTGAAATGTATCGTCTTTGCCCAGATTCGGTGCTGACCGTTGGGATGCTTGAGGCCCATCTTTAGTGCGTTTCGGTGTAATTTAAGCACAAATGACAATTTTATTATATGATATTTAGGGTATTTATTATGACATGTATAACTAAAACATATTATTTCCACGTATCTTTTGTTTTAAAGTTACACCCAGCCTCCCCATGAATAATAGCGCCAAAATACTCCGCTCGCTTTGGAGAAATGCAATATCGTAGCGAGCCGTTTGCTCGAGATGATCACAGGAATAAATCATGGAATGACAATAAATACATGGCCGATGAGATGGTAAAATCTGACTACCACTCAAGTTAGAAGATATTTATGTTGGATATTTAGCTACTTTACTTTATGGCTTGCATGGGTGCTTGATGCCATATGTGGCTCTAGCATTCACAAGAATGTAAGGGATCTTGTAATAGAAGAAATGTAGTGCGAGATGAGATATGAACTGCTTGGGTAGGCAATGGAGAAAAAGTTGTGCCCATTCTTTGCGAGGATGGGTTTGTTTAAGGCACAAAAGAATGATGCTTAATCTAAATAATGTCTGGCAGTATCATTCGAGTTTCACAAAAGCTGAAAAATGATGGCTATTACTTTTAGTTTAATGAAAATTAGTTTGTTTCGTTGCAGAAATAGTATAGTTGTAATTAAACGTCTCTTGGGAATGGTCTCACATGTATTAGATACAAAATATTGAGACCTACGACATAAATAATAGAAGGAATAAGCCTAATGACTTGAATCCTTGATATACGTGGCATTGCGGACTTGGTCGCATAAGTGATAAAGCGCGTTGAGAAATTCATCTTGATGGAATTTTGACATCATACGGTTTTTGAACCATATGATCGATAATAGTCATTAACTAGGAAGATGACCAAATCATCTTTCAACAGAGCAGTGAGGAGGCGCTGAATTTATTGGGTATCATTACATACGTGTGTGGACAGTAATACTCCTACTAGAGGAGGTTACTCATGCTTAAATCCCTTTCGACGTACTCACGGTAGATTTGGTTCACGTATATCTCTTGAAGCATAGAAATGAAATTGAAATATTTGGAATAAAAGTTGAGGCAAACTCGATAAGCGATTAAGATTACTCGATTAAATGAGGCGGAGAATACTTAAAAGTAAATTATTTGAATCATATCTTAAAGAGTGTGATATTGTATCCACAATTTCAACTCTGACCTTTCAGCATAATGGTGTATCCGAAGGGAGAAATTGGCTGTGTGGATATGGTTCGTCATGATGGTAAAGCGACCGATCGGAGTTTTTGGGGATATGCATTTACAAAGCTATGCACACTAAACATAAATGCCCAACTAAAATCAACTCACCCCAAGACCTAGAGATGTGGTTTGGGAACACAAATAGAAGATAGAGTCATATGAGAATTTGGGCTAGTGAAGCCTATGTCAAGAAGTGAATAAGGACAAACTTGGATCGAATAGAAATGTTGTTTCATTGGTTGTCAGAGAAATCATAGGATATTATTTCTACCTCGAACATGAGAACAAGATTTTCATTGGAGAATGGCATTTTCATAATAAGGAATACTTAGTCGAGAGATATAGAAGAGTGAGAATCTTAAAGTTGTTAGAAGTGAGAATTCGACATTGAGAGCGTGGTGATTATTCACCTCGAGGTGAGCTCCTGCTTATATAGGAAGTTGACTTGATCCATGGGGAAGCGTGATCGAGGCAATTGAGACTATTTACCATAGGAGATCGAGGATAGAACTACTGCAGGGGAGCAGATAGATGGTATGAGGCTTTCTTGGTGAAAGTGTGAGCACTTAACCGTGCATGAAGAAGCCATGAAAAAAAAAGAAGTTGATGGTGGCTTATAGCCATGAAATCCGAGATAATTCTATATAACTTTATGACCGTCTAGGTGGGCCCCACGAGGTTGGGGCCATTATTCAGCCTTATTATGTCCAGTCGCTGACGATGGATAACAAAAAAAGCAGCGTATTTAACATCATAAATAAAAGCAATACAACTCGTCCACCGGGTGAACTAACCAATGATACAATGAAGGTAATAATATAAGTACGATATCAAGCTACTTGTTTACCACGCGAGACAACAATAATTATTTCATACAAAACTTGGAGAAGATAAAAGTATGGCGGTAGGGTGCTTGAGCCACCGTCGCCATCTTGGTGCAGCGACTACTCGACGATGCGTCACGGTGCGTCCATGACAACTGGGCATAAGCGCCGCTGGCTAGGAAAATAGAGTCATTTAAGGTGAGTGAAAATAAATGCCACGTAAGTTAACTACGTTATCGTACAAAATAAGAATAATTTAAATACCTTTTCATTTAAAAGTATATCTTACGAGTTATATTTTATATGTTACTTACAGCGATTTAAATCTTCTTAATGACTTTCGACTATGCCGATATAACCACAGCGTGTAATTCTGATCGCGGGGCCGCTGGCTATCTACAGTAAGTGATAAAGCAAGTATTGAATCGCAGTGGGATTGTCACTGATGCACGTAAAAGCTCGACCCGTCGATCTGGCTCTTTATGCAGTATAAAGGCGATAGCAGCAGCTTCTTTATCTGAAGTATAAAGGTGATAAGCAACCCATTTCTTATCTCTGCAGAAGTATAAGGCGATAATGGCTTATTCTTATCTTAGAAGTAAATTTGCGATAACAGCGGCCTTTCTTATCTGCAAGTATAAAGGCGATATAACCTTTCTTATACGAAGTATAAAGGCGATAACCCAAACTCTCTTATACCGAGAATTATAAAAGGCGATATGGCAGCTCTTTATGCAGTATAAAGTGATAATCAACGCTCTTATGCGAGTATAAAAATTTGATGTAACACTCTTGCTCTGAAGTATAAAGGCGATGTCAGCGCTCTTATGCAGTATAAAGTGACAACGGCCGCTCTTATACCGAAGTATAAAAGGTACGATAAGCAATATTTCTTTATATAAAGTATAAAAGGTAGATAAACAACTATAACATAGAGCCATCTGACAGCTAACCATCCCGATTACAGGGTCATTGTCCTAATACTCGAGAATTAAGCCTCGAATCGTATAACTCACAACCCATTCGCCTCATGACAACCTTACTCGGCCTTTAGCAAGTAATGTCTGATAGATAAAAGCGTCTCGATCACGGGTTGTCATGCGCGTCGGTAGGCCCGTAGAGAATTGCAATCTGAAATGGTGTCGATTACAAATGTCTTTCTGAGGCCGCGGAAGGCAATACGTAAGTCGAGCGAGCTACTATGCATAACTCGACCCAGCCTGCAACTGACAGGCTACTTTTCATGACAACATTTAAAACAGCGGCTAAAAGCAACCTTGATAAATAAAATGTCAGCGACCGGCAAACCAAGGCCGCGAAATGCAAAGTGCGAAATGAGGCCTTGAAATACAAAAGTGCGGGCAGGCCAAAAGAAATACAAAAAAGTGCCGGTAGAGGCCGCTAAATACAAAAGTGCGAAGCAAGGCCACGGAAATACAAAAGTGCCGACGGGCCACGTAACTATAACTGAGTAATATAAGTGGGGAGTTGAGGCGTAGCTTTACCTCAGTAGTCTTGATCTTTGCGAATAAGTCATATAATCATATTATGGCTCGCGTAATCGTACGCATTCACGTATACCGTTCTCGCGTAATTATATGTGAGGACTTGCGTACACCGTTTAAAGTAAATGCGTAAAGGTATCTGGCGTGAGATAAGTCTTTACTTTGGTTCATGATAAGAAATGTCTCGCCTAATCGATCAAATGATTTTTCCCACATCGCGTCTAATCGAAACTTGCAGAAATTACAATTCTTACTCAAAATCCAAATAAAACTAATTTGACGTATTTGATCCGTCGTAGGCCATGGCAAGAAGCCCAAATCTGTAGTTTAAGTGATAATTCTATACGATTTAAATTCCAAAACTCAAAGTCAATCCAAATCGCTCGAAAAGTCAGCAGGCTCGCTCAGTCAACTCGACATACTTGACACTTTCTATCCCAAGCCGCGGTCATTTATAAACTCTTAGATTATAGTCTAGCCTAAACAATAATTATATTCAATAATATCATAAAAATCGAAGTCACAACCCAAAATTCCTACTTCGTCGAAATTCCACATCCGAACCACGATATTTCAACTCGAATAACTAATTTAGAAACCCGAGAATCCAATTGGAGCGATAAAATTAAATACAAAAAAGTGACAAAGTGGCTTTGAATCTGTAAAATACTCAAAAAAGATCGCACCTTTTTTACCTTGAAGCAGCGGGGATGATGAGGAGAAGCTGCAAATTTGAAATTCAGCTGCAGATGGAAGAGAAATCGAAGAAGAAAGAAAAAAATCGAAAGGGGAAGGACTTACCAAATGCCTTACGTGAAGAGGACTTCGGTCCCTTCTTGTTTGTTGAGTTGGGCCAATTAGTTGGTTTGTGGGCTTTAAATGGGTTGGCTCATTTAAGTCGTGCGAAACCCGATCGTTTAATTCAATCGATACTTCTCGTTTTAACTTATTTCGACAATCAACTTCCAAACATTAACATTGATTTATACCCCGAATTATATTACCGCCCAAATAATGTCATTCCGTTGATTAAAACTTTAAAAATTCATGAAACGAAATATACTACTGGCCGACCGATTGTATTTATTTATTGACTTAGATTTTTTGAAATACTCATAGAAGCGATAAGTATCTTATTTGATAATATTAGTGCAGACGAGGTTATTACGATTCAATGTGAAAATAATGTTTGGACATTGATGAATTTTAAGCGTAAGGCCCCGGACAAAAATGGAAATAATAAATGTTTATAAAATTTGAAGCTTTGTAAGCGAAAGGTTTTAATGATTCAAAGACAATTACTTGATGAAACACTTTCCCGGTTGTAAAAAGTTTAAATCCATTCGATTATCTTGCTTCATCATTACTGGCCATCGTTATGAGATTTGACGGATGGATATAAAAGTGATTTCTTACTTGGGGAATCTAGAGAGGACGTGTACATGACATAACCTTCAGGATTTGCATGTCCCAAGGGACCTAAGAAGGTATGCAAGGTACAAAGATCCATTTATGGACTTAAGAAAGCATCAAGAAGTTGGAATCTTTATTTTAATGAGGCGATCAAAGAGTTTGGGTTCATTAGGAGCGAAGAAGAATATTCTTGGGTTCATTAGGGCGAAATATTCATATTATGCTCTAAGAAGGTTAGTGGGGTAACATTATATTTATAGTCACAACATGTAGATGACATCTTGATCATAGGGAAAAGCGACATTACACAATGCTTGAATCTATCAAGTAATGGGTGTGTGACTTCTGATAGAAATGAATGATGTTTCTTATCATCGACCATAGGATCATCATGTATGCCGTGTCCATGTACAAGTCCGCATATGTATGCAACTACGAGTGTAGCAAGCCATTACGGTCGTATCGGTGAAATCAGCAGGCTGCTTTGTGAAAACCCCATCTTGAAAGTACTACGAAGAGGACTAAAGATATGCTCACTTGTATATGGTGGGGATAATGGTTATTAGTAGAGGGTTACCTTGCGTCTTGGGTTCTAAACCCGACGAGGCGTTAATTAGATCTCAATCTGAAGTTATGTATTACTTTAAAATGTGGTGCGATGTCTTTGGCAGTACGGTAGTAAGCGAGGCAGTATAGGTGACTTCGACAACGGGCGAAGATGCATTGTAGCCCAGCCACGAGGCTGCGAATGAAAAACTTCTTTGGATCGAAATTCGTGAGTGAACTTGGTAAGTGCTAGCATTGAGGTTGGTGGAGTTATATTGTGATATGGCTGGAGAAATAGCTCGAGCTAAGGAACGAGATAAATCACGGTCCGGCAACACTCATAATGTATCGTCTTATTCGGGAGATAACCGATAGAGGAGATGTTAGAATATATGTAAGATTAGGCCAGATGATAATGTAGTAGAATCACCCAACTAAACCCATTACCTTAAAGCAAACATGATAAGCATGTATAATCTTTCTTTAAGAAACGTGCTTGAGTGGTCTTGAAATGCTAGTGAAACTAGTTTTCCTTTATATGTCATAAATGATTGTAAGACAATGCTTGAATTTTAAGCTTCAAATTCAATAATATATATATATATTTGTTTTTCAAACTATGATCATTACTATGAAGTAATGAAATTTATTCCATTCTGATATAAAGTTTTCTAGAAGTGCTTTTAGGTTAAGGACTTAAGCAAAGAAACACATCTATCGAGCCTAGAAAACAATGATATTGTGGTCACACAATGGGGCATTATTGTGGAATAGAACACCGTTAATTAGTATGTGTTGGTTTTCAAAATCCACGATTCTTGGATCGAGAGGGGAGACTTTCTCCGGTCCAATCGCGCAAATTATCTGATTGTGAAATGATTTCAACCGTGATCTTTGGACGTGCTTGAAATCGTGAGAACTTAGAAGATTGTATATCGTGTCCTAAGAAGTTTCATAGAACTTATATTAAATAGCTTGATTCTTAGACACAGTGACTTGGTTTCACTTTTATAGAATTAGTGTACTTTTGATCACATAAATATATTTACCATGTAGGGAGGATTACAAAAGACTTGAGTTACGTATATTACAAAATTTGATTTGTGAAATCTTGTCTGTGAATGGAATTAAATCTGACGGATCTGGCTTGAGTTTAGATTTCGGCTCTTGGAGAAGCTGATGGCGTTGTGTGCCAATCTTGGGCGAGATCGCGTCGAGCGTACTACCCCAGAAGGCAAGGTGCGAGAGTATGGTGACACCCGATCTTACCGTAAAACGACTTTAGGAAATGCAGCGTCTGAAGGATGCGTGTCGGATGTAATCGATTAGTAAGTGTCGTTTTTACAAATGTGTCGTCGAAGCAGTCTGCGAGTGTTGGGGAATATGAGATGTTATATCTCATAATATGTGCCCGTTGAACAATTAGATTGTTCAACCGATTAAATATTAATAATTTAGGACATATGCTAATTGTTGGACAATTAATATATTAGGACTAACTCGATTGACATTAGGGATTCACGATGAAACTGATCATTCCTTAATACATATATATTAATATGATGTTGTTAAACATAAATTAATATATTCTTAATTTCGATCGGCGCAAATTCCTTAGCAGCAATGAGAAACAAACTATAATACGATTATAAGCTTACGGGTTTTAAATATAAGCGTATGTAAAATATTGAGGCGAAATTTGATAGTTGGAATGCACCTATAGTCGAGCAGGATGGGTAGGAGATAAGGGTTTCGAATCTTTAACTTTAATAAATCGTTATTGAATATTCAATGGCAGCTTTGTAATGCATTTCTTTTAGGGATAATGAGTGAAGATTAAAATCTTAGACACGCATTACAGTGGAAGCTAAGATGAGGAGAAGGATGAGAAGTTAACTGAGCTTTAAAAGCTACAATATTACAGAATATTAACTTAAGGAGTGTAAGAGTTTCCTTGCGTCTCTTTGGCCTTAAAAGTAGGGATTTTGAGCGCATATAAAGCCATTTTGGATGTAGCTTTATGCAAGTCTTGCCCGACTTTAGGCGACTAGTAGGTGGAGAAACCACTCGGCTTTTTTGTCACGGCCTCGTCTGATTTAATATTTTAAAGAGTTGAAATGCAATTTCGGAGGGAGTTCGTTCATACGTTGGTGTGGTATTAACTTTAGAGGCAATCTACGTTGATTGGTGGTCTCATAAAACGTATTCAGATGGATGATCCACGATGAAAGATACCTTCGTATGTTATTATTTTTTTATATTAAGTAGAATCCACAGTTCTGACACTTTTGTAATTCTTTATTTTTAATCGATGGAAATCCAACAGATATGATATTATAACTAAATGATTATGTTTCGTTTCGCATTGAATAAATTTATTGTTTGAATATTAAAGACACACAAAAAAGTGTGATAGTATTTGTTGAAATCTGGTAAAATTAAATAGGGATAATATTATGCTTAAGCAAATATTCTTTCTACGAATTTGTAAAAATTCTTTCCATTATGTCGTTAAGCTTTTATCTCAATACCTTGAAGAGTTAAACACAATGAAGTCCATATTAAACTGTAGACTAAATGGTCAAACATTTCTAGTGCTGGCAGCGAGCCGGCTAACACGGTATTCGGCAGGTAGGCTAGATAAACTGTTCGATAGTTATCGAGTGAATAACGTTATCGTAAATGAAGAGCAATAACGCGTTATTCAAAAAGAATTATTATAGTTTATTTCAAATGAATAATGTCTAAACTTAACGGGTCGGGTACTATCGGGGGTACTCGATGACTCGTTGTCATTACGAGCCGGGTACTATTATTATTAGTTGTGGTTCTCGTTGACAATCAAGATTTATTTCATATGATATTATTATTAGTGGTAAATACAATGGACAATATAATATGTTTTAGAATATATGCAAGTAATTGTCGAATACTTTAATAATAATATTTAATAATAATAGTAATAAATAATTCTTCCGAATACGATTTTTAGTTACGATAGCACCGAATAAACAAAAGAGTGAAGTAATTCTATCAAATGGTGACACGAAAAACACATTATTATTTGATAAGGCAGAACAATAATACAGTCTACATTGATCTTACTGTTCAAGCAGACAAAACCACTTCAGATAGATGATTGAAGATGATTAGACGTCCATTTTAGTTTCAATTGGTGCTCCGTCCACTTTCAATTTTTTTTATTCAAAGGAGAAACCAGCTTTTTGGAGCCTAGGTTAAATAATCATCAGTCATATATTCCTAAAAGACAACTAAATTTGTTCTCTATTATTAAAACTAACAAATTTTGATATTTTAATTAATTTATATTTTCAAATTTTTTAAAAGATCGCATGTTTCTAATTTTGATGATTGATTTTGAAAAAAAAAATATCAATTCAATTCAGATCAACATGTGTATACTCAATGAAAATTTAATCAAAAATAGTATTTTAATATATTTTATCATTAAGATTACATTATATATTTACTTGTTAACTTTGACCATAATTAAAATCTAAATTAGGAATCCAATTAATTTATTACCAATGTTTTTTTTTTAATTTGAAACGATAATTATTACCAACGTTTATTATTACTACGGTTGATTAATTTTTTTGTGGAAGCTTACAACGGATACGTATCTTGTACAGTTGAGGCTAACTTGAAGCCACATGCCTACATCACGCTGGAAATGAATAAACATTCCTTAAAAGGATGCCATAATTGTGTAGTGGCGGATGGCGGAAATATAAATTCTCTAATGGAGTGGTTGACATTAATATATATATAGGAAAGAAACTATAAAAGACAGGAAAATCAATCATTTTCCTGTTATATTAGGCTATAAAACACAGTAAAAAGTAAAAAGACAATAAATTATATATCGTTTAAATGTTGTCGTCTTCTCATTATGCCTTCGTTTATTGTCATATTATGTCTTTTTATGCAGTCCACTGTACTTAATTAGAAAAATTAATTAACGATAAGTCGTTTGCGAATTCCATTTATCATATTTTTATAAGTAAAGAATATGAAGGATAAAATCGTCATATTGTACTGTTATAGATCAAAAAATGCATGGAATACTTGAATTTAGTAATATGTGAAATTTTATTTTTATTTTAAATTAGAAAATATAGATTTAAAAATTAAATTACTTTTATTTTGCTCGGAGACCGTCATGCTCGAAGTGTCAGCTTAAAAATCTAATCCAAGCGATTCGCTTAAAGGGTGTTAGTTTGTTTTACACTTAAGAGTTAGAGGCTCGTCGTTTGCTGTCTTTTTATACTTAATTAATTTCTTAAAATATGTTGGATGATGTTATTTTCCCTTGTATAACTTATGATAAAAAATAACTTAACTATCAAAATTCAAAATGTTAACTTTTCGTTCACTTTCGTTTATGTTCAACCCTATTCTGTTGTTTATTTCATTCAAAAAAATAATAATAATTGCAACTGAAAAACAATACATTGTATATGAATTATGTCGTTTCTGATCTCGTCGTTTATTATAACCATGAGCATTATAACCATAAGTTGTTCCACCATCATCGGGATGCAACATTGGTATGACCATCATATTGATGTTGTACTTCTAAGTATTTAGAATAGTTAGTTATGCAGTTATGCATGTGGGACAATTGAATACCAATTTATTTATGGTACAAATGCTTGACGTTTAAAGTGTAAGCCAGGCTTATTATTAGCAATCTACCAGATCGCTGCTGAGAATTTTTGGAGGATGTGAATGGCGGGATGTCTCAGCCAGTCGGAAGGGCGAGAGCTTGTAATCTGAAGAATTTTTTATTATTTATTTAAAGGGTACAAAATATAAAGCGTTGTAGGAGAAAATTCTTCCAAATTATACATGTTTTATCCAAATCGAAGAGGATCATTATCCGTATGGATCCACCGTGCTTGACGGTGCATGAGATGTCTTTAACAACTTGACTTTGAGGCATTTGATCTTGATAGGAACTGGCAGTGACTCGGGTTTGACTTTTTGACTTTGATTTGAGGTTGGATTCGGGATAAAGAACACATTATGAAATTTGGATGTGTGTCACACAGTGCGATTAGACTTTGAGGCTGATGCAGACTTGGATATGGTCAGAGGGGCATAGTATCATTAGAAATTGTTGGGCTGTATGAACGTCTTGAGTCTTGGAGCGATCTCCAGGCTATGTTAAAATTTGGATGGACTACTTATAAGCGTGTTGGAGTGTGAGTCTTCACACTTTGTGGTGGGGCTTAGGGATGTTGGTGGAATTGTGTGGTGAATAAACTCTGCTTGCCTACTTGAACTTAGTAGGTTTGTGCTACTCGTTTCCTAGTGGGACTTTGTAACTTGATATGAGTACGTCTTTGGTGGAACTTGATTTGGGATAGAACTCCGAGCTCTTAAGTTGTGTAGAGTGTTATCAGCTTGAGTTATTGAAGCGATATGCCGCTTAACTGCTTGTCTTATAGCGACACTTAGCGACTTATTGTTGTAGGGACTTAGTGAGATTTGGCATCGAGCTTGGTTTTGATTTAAGCTTTGGAAAGCGATATGCGGCTTTTAGCTTGTCTTAGATCGTATACTTGACATTTGTTGTAGTGATAATCGAGAATGAAGGTTGAGTATCCCAGGCACTTTGTTGATAACCTTGTCATTCAGACAGGCGCTTGCGGCGTGTTCACTTGGGACTCAGTATAGGGTGAATATTGGGGGTGTATATCCTATATCTCGAACTTGATGAATTAAACACAGGGTTTTAGGTGTTAAATACAAGATTTATCGTAACAGTCTTGTAGCTTATTCATGAATATTCGAGCGTTCTGAGACACATGTCAATTCTCATCGAATTTTGCTTGAAAAATTACTGCGTTTAATGCGATAAACTTAATTCAGTGTATTTTAGGCTACTGAGATGTTTCCGGCCACGAAGTGGTATTTACTGGCTGGTGGTTTAAAAGATTTAAAACTTTAGAAAATTTCGGAGAGGTGTCACATGTATTTTACGAGGTATTTTGTGTATTTTGAATGAGGAATGTTCATATTTTCAAAAATAAGTATTTATGAAGCTTGAGCTTTGAATACTTTCTTGATTGGTTGGTTTAATTTCGGGCGGATCGGGATCTTAGCAGGTCGAATTTTGAGGTACCAAGATTTGAGCGGTAGGATATTTAGAAATAATTTTCCTCGAGAAATCAAAATAGGCACTATTTTGATCGAGAAGGTTCAATTTTATGTGAAATGCGTTTTCATATTATTGGGACCCGTTTGAAGCCTTTATTTTGATACATAACTTTTGGGTCTACATTTTTGAGCCAGAAAACTTCGGAACCTCGATTTGAGGCTCACAGGGCCTATTTTATTGTGATAAAATTATTGATTTTTTAATAGAGCCTTTAAATTTAATATACATTTAATTCGTGGCTATTTTCAAAACCACTTGTTAAATACGAGGGTTTTACATTAAATTTAGGATTCGATCGAGAACACATGACGTGTCGTTTTTAGTGGCTCGATTAAAATTAATATATTAAGTCGTGTTAATCATTTCAATTTTTTCTAATAAATTCTCACTATCTACGAGGCTTCCACTTTAAGCGAATTTTGATACTAGATTACGTCGCGGGTATTTCAATCATCTCTGCGTAGAGAATTTAGGTCTTGAGCGTTTAACATTTAAATTGTAAATAGTATAGCTCGAAGAACTAATTATTTGGTAATTACAATAACTTTATTAATAATTAATATAGTGATAATTACATTTAATTATATTTGCAATTAATTAATGGAAGGTACCTATGATAATGTATGGATTATGCTTGTTTGCTAGAGTTATCTCATAATCTTTACAATAATGATATTGTGTCATAAATATTTAGGAAAATTTGCTAAATGTAATAGGTCTCAATTCTTCAAATATGGAATTGCAAAAATAAGTTAGGCTATTATATTCCTACTAATTTTTTATGTGAATATTAGAAGGAATCTCTTGTAATAGGAAAGTTATATATTTTCTATTTAGATTCACTATTCAAATTGATAACAACTTAAATAAAATAAATATTCAAATCTACCTATTCCTAAATTAATTTAAAAAATCAATAAAATTTGAGTATACAATACCGTAAAAGGAATAGATTTAAATGTTTGGAGAATAAATAATTTCAATCTTTATGAAATAAATTTTAATAAGTGTGTGTAACTATTAAGATTTTATTCAATGAAATATATTAAAGATTAAATTTATTAATCGTATTTTAGAGTGGCGTTTAATAATTTTGAAGCCGTCTTTATGCTTGAATATTTATCATATAACTCACTTGAATTATTTGGGCGCAGAGCTCATATATAGACATATAAGGACATTAGATTAATTGGTATAGACCAATATATTAGTTTGGGCTAGTCTTGGTCCAAGAACAAAACATTTTTCTAATTTGATTAGAAAGACCGTAAATGGAACTTATATATACATGCTATGAGACTATGAGAGTATGAGGGATTGTCATCGTATGAGATAAAATAACTCAAGAATTAGAGTGAGGGGCGGCCGAACCCTATCCAAGCCCTCTTAGTGTCGTAACACTTGGAGGGTTATCGATATTCATTACCAACTGTTCAAACCTTTCGCTGGAGAGAAGAAAATTGTCAAAATGGTTTTCGATAATGGAGTTAAAGTTATATTTTGATGCCGAATAGTATCGCGGTTTGGTTAAAGGTAAGTGGCGCGAAAGTTGCGAAACTTTGGTCACATTCAAATTTGCATTTACGTTTAAACGCGGCGAGATTAAATGTAGCGGCGTTAGTTTGGGGGCCGAAATCGGTACATTAACGCGTCTGCGAGATCAGCTGACTTAGTGGTAGATTAAGCGTAAATGTTAGTTTGGGGTAAGTGTAACATTTGTAAATTTAAAAAGATTAAGCTTGTTATTGTGATACTTATTAGAGTTAAAATGCGCTTGTGGAAATCTGCGTATCGAGCCAATTTTGGCAATCTCATTGGAGATTACTAATTATTGATCCTTTACAAAACATAAGTGAATAATATCTCAAACGAAAACATGCTACAATAAGTACATTGACACTGTGAATAAATAATATTTTGTTCACTTCACCTCAACTCTTGAAAAAAACTTCAAATTGTTTCCTGAAAATGGCTTCAAGTTGAACTTTTTCCAATCCCGTAATTTTCATTTCAAAATCATCAAGATGGAGTTAGGTGACCCAAGAAAATAACACGCATAATGATTGAAGTGATTAAAAGTTTGGACGAACTTACTTCACTTATTTCTCATAAGTCATAAAGATAGAGAACCCAGATATATTTTTTTAAAAATCGGTTCTTATAATATAAAATTCGATCTCGATATCACATCATTATTAACGTTTTGGTCCTTTAAATGACACATACAGAGATACGTAACATATACAAACATGAAGTTGGTTGATTGATTTTTCATACTGAAACATCTTTTTGGTGTTTTCCAACACCAAGACAATTTTATTAAGGTGACTAAGATTCCTTGTTCATTTCATCAAACGTGTATTCCACCGATCTACAACTAGTATTTCTTTAATACTTTCGTCATCTTCACCCTTTCCCACAGAATCAAAATAAATTGATACTCCAATGTAAGTGGATAAAGTTACATGCTTTTTCCAATATTCCATCAGATTCCACAACATGATGACGTATATGCATACCAATCAAACAGTATGTATCTCGTACTTCATTCTATAAATATGACAATTGAGCTCCCAAAAAATTGTAACTAATTCCATTAGTTATTATTACTAGTATTATTTTTGTTGGGAATTTGAGTATATTATGAAGATGGAAAATGGCTCCTCAGGTTTTTTCAAGAATGCCAAACCATATTTATCTATGATTGCTCTTCAATTTGGTTATGCAGGAATGAACATTATAACTAAAGTATCACTGAATCGAGGAATGAGTCATTATGTGCTAGTTGTATATAGGCATGCCATTGCTACTGCAGTCATTGCCCCCTTTGCATTTTTCTTTGAAAGGTTTGGAGGAAAGCATAATTGTTTTATGAGAAATTTGAAAGATTACCAAACTTTTGACTTTTTTTAAAAATCTAATACTTGGAAATCTTTTTACCCTAATGCCATACATCCTTTACAAAAAGTTAAAAATACCCCCTCCCCTTTTATTTTCCTTCCTCTTCCACAGCTACAACCAACTCCCTTGCCCTTTGACTTACCCTCACTTCCTGCCTGGCTGCCCGCAAATCCCCGCCCCATCGTTGTCCTCACTTCGTCTCCCGACCAGTACGGCTGCCCACCTCCCTCCTCTTCCCCCCCCAATCCCCCGCTGATCACGATCCCTCCCAATTGCGGCCAAAATGAAGGGGGTCTCGATAATTTAGGGGAGAGAGAATAGGTAAATAATTATGATTTTTGGAGGAAGGGGGCGTGCTTTAATTCGAGGGGAAGCATCCGGTGGGGAAGGGGAGAACAGCCTCAGGGTGGGGGAAAAGGGCATGCGGTTGGTTGGGAAGGGAGGGAGAGACGTGTGGGGGAATGAGGGGCGATAGGGTGGGGGAGGGAGAGTTTGTGGTAGTGGTGGGGGTGGGTTGCGGTGGTGAGGAGTGGGTGGGAGGTAAGTGGTGGTAGTCGGATGGAGGTGGTGGTGGTGATGGAGGATTGAAGAAGAGGAAAGAGAAGATGAAAGGGGAGGAAATATTTTTGACTTCTTATAGAGGGTGTGTGGTATTGGGGCAACATTTTTTTCAAGTGTGCTTAGATTTTAAAAATAGAGTAAAAGGTGTGCTAATCTTCCAAATTTCTCATTATTTTATATAGACCTTGGGTATTTTCACTTTTTGAAATTTTAATCAATCAATATATCTTTTTTCACTATCTTAATTAATGAATACTATAAAGTTGACATGTTTGAATTTTGAACAAAATATTCTAAATTTTTTTTCCTAATATATACTTAATAAAGTTATGCTCAAAGTTTTATCTCAATAATAAATATATCAATTAATAATATCATATATCTATTCTGCTCCATTAAGTTTTTAATATCGAATTCATATAATATTTTGTTAATCACTAAACTTATCAGGAAAAAGCAACCGAGGATAACTCTACTTGTTTTTGTACAGATCTTTATACTTGGTCTTCTTGGGTACGTAGTCCTTTGATCGTTCTCTCTTTTGAAATTTCTCTAATAACTTTCATTTGTTAACCTTATTTTTCAAACTCATGCGGTTTTAATTTTACATTTCTATAGACCAGTGATTGACCAGAATTTCTACTATGCTGGATTGAAGTACACATCGCCTACATTCTCTTGTGCGATGAGCAACATGCTCCCAGCCCTAACGTTTGTAATGGCTGTTTTATGCAGGTATATAATAACGTTACTAATATAGAATTCTTGGGGAAAGTAAGAAATATACGTATATATATATAGTATATATAGCGTTCCATATTCCGTCAAAATTGTCTAGTTTGATCTTCAATAATAACAATAAACAACTTTTAATCTTAATAATTGGTTGTCATCATGCACTTTTGAGTTGGTACTTCCGAAATGGTCATGATAATTGTGTAGAAATTCTTATTTGGTTTAATTTTTGATATGAAATATCGTAGTAGCCGATTTAGGCAAAGTAAGTGGCACTTTGATCCACAGCACGAAACTAAAATTTCAGATTAAATCTTACGGCTTGAAGTTGCAGGTTTGGTCCCCAGTAGAAAATGGCAAAAAGTTGCGCTTTGGTCACAAGCCAACGTCATGATGTCTCGGGAGGATGTTTAGATTTAATGGAAATGTTGAGGGGCCAAAGGTGGAGCTTTTGTCTTCTGAGGATGGCTAGCTACGATAATACTTGTTGGGGGCCAGTCTGTTTTGGTGCCATTATCGAGGAATGAATTTCAGGTATTTTCTTTCTTACGCTTTCATTTGAATGAAAACTCTTGTAAATATTCTCCTCCGTCCCTAAATGTTAGTTTTGTTCATTTGAATCAAATTATTTGAATCAAAATTATCTTGTAAATATTCTCCCTCGTCCATAAGTATTCCGTTTGATTTTCATTTTTTGAATTTTATAAATTTGTCCATTTTAAATTTTGATCTCTAAGTTCTTTTAATATATATGTTGGATAATATTTAGTAAAAAATATATCATTATATAGTAATATTTTTAACCTATTAATATGATAATTTTGTTTCAAATAAAAAATATATATGTGTCACTTACCATCATAATTAAAATTTATAAATTTCAATCATTATTATAAAAAGCAAAATGGGTGATTTTAATGATGATGTAAATTTTATTTGGAATATAGTTTAATATTTTTTCCCATCAAAGATCATATTATACTCCTTGGTACATCATATAAAAATAGTTGAGTTAATAATTGTCAATTTAGTCATAGAAATTGTGTAAAAGTTGCAATTTAGTCTCAATTAATAACATTACTGTATTTTTAGTGTACTCGATATTCCAATTTAGTCTTTATCTCTAAATGGACGGAACTGTTAACTATCAACATGAGGTATGTAAATTACAAGACACGTTTAGAAGAAAATAACTAATAATTCCGTCCATTCGAGAACCAAATCGCAACATCATTTATACTCACAAGAACAAAATCTATAACTCTATCATTAATTGGGATCATATTGCACCTCGATCATATTTATTAAAAAAATACTTTCATTCTGAGTTGACTTTCTGAGTACAAATGTACTCAATTCAGAAAAAAATAACCTCCTTAATTAAGGACACAGAGTTATTAAGAATTGGAAGACTTAAGCATATTATCTCTTGATTAATTATTATTTTAATTAATTGAATACCCATTTTGCATGGTCTAAAATTGAATGTGCAGGATGGAGAAAGTTGATATAAAGAAAGTATTATATCAAGCAAAGGTGGTAGGGACTTTGGTGACTGTGGGTGGAGCAATGTTAATGACGTTGTACAAAGGGCCAATTGTTGAGATGTTTTGGTCTAAACATATTCATCCAAGAAAATCCTACATTACAGACACTACTGGAACTACTGATAAAGATTGGTTTGCTGGTTGCATTCTTCTCATCATTGCTACTGTTGCATGGGCTGCTTTCTTCATTTTACAGGTCATTTACGAAAAATAAGCTAAAGTTAAAAATATGATCATTTTCTGCTCTAATTAGGAGAGTTAATTGGTGAAATGATCCAGGATGAAGTTGCGAATTGATTCCAAAAAGTTTAAAAGTTGTGATTTAGTCGCGATGTGAACTTTAAAGAGTTCACGTTTTGGTGCTGTTATAATTGTAATGTTAAAGCCCAATAAAATGAGCGTTATAGTCAGCATTCTTTGCTTAAAATTATTAAGTATTTCGCTCTACATAGCATTCTCATTTGATTTGCACCAATTTTTCATCTATTTCTGAATTCTAACTTGTTTTCAAATCCAAGAAATAATCTACTGCAAATGAAACACAAAATTGTAGGAGATTTTTTTAGAGAAAAAAAAAGTAGGGAATGGTAAAATAGGGAAAATAATTGAAATGAAATGGAAAAGGTGAGTGAGTATGACATTTTGGTGGAATGGAGGATTCTGATGGCTGTTTGTTTGTTAGTTTTAACGATATGAATAAGAGGACAAATATCTTAAAGCGCGATCCAATGATTAAATTCCGACTTTAGTATAAACCGATTAAGTAGCTTCGTCACCATTATCGGACAAATTTAACCAATTAACTAAGATGAGTTTCCATGCATAATACATCTTGGTACAGCCTTCAGGCTTTCACAAACTTATAAAGTTTAACTTCCCTTTAGATTGTCTATAAACAGGTGGTGGATCACCATCTCCAACTTGGGATGTTCGAAATATAGTGTAGTTTTTCCTTTAAATCTGACTCATCATATTAACTAGACACATAGAATAAAAACAATTACTAGTTTTTTCTCCAAGAATTTGGGTTCTTCGATTTGAATATTCTGATGAAAATAAGGAGTCCCCCCTGCTATAAACAGAGAGGTGACTCATTTAGAAAAATAGCTTAATGATGATCACCTCAAAGAAGATATCTAATACTTCCTCCATAAACATTATTATATTTTAATTTTAATGATTAACACATTTTAATGAGTTGATTTAATTTTTTTTTAATTTTAAATTCAAATAACTTTTAATGACTTATATATTTATTTGAAAAAAATATATCAATATGTAGTATTTTCAGCATCTTTCTTATTCGACTTGATAATTTGCAGTTAAAATAAAAGTTTTTGAATTTATTCAGATCGTAAAGTTGTTAATTTTCTGTGAAAAGAGCGGAAATGTGGCAATTTTTTTTTAAGAATGAGTAGTAACAATTTAGAAAAATAGTGAACATACCACATAAATAATGAGGTGATTAATTCATTTAGCCTTTTTTTCGAATTCCACATACTTGATTTTTGAAGATTCGTCGATAGCTTATCATCTTGGTTTTTTTGTCAAGCATATATTAATATATAGTATACTAGAATCTAATTCCACTTGAGATACGAAGAAGAATCATATATATTATGACTTTGTTTTTCTACAGAAAGTGGCATTGAAAACATATGAGAACCATCAGCTTTCTCTTACATCAATGGTCTGCTTCATGGGGACCCTACAGTCCATTGTAGTGACTTTGGTTATGGAACACAAAAGCTCCGTTTGGCATATTGGTTTTGACATGAACCTTCTTGCTGCAGCATATGCGGTACATTATTAAATACTCCTCAGTTATCGGAGTGCTCCGAGTTTTGAGCTTTTTAATTTTTACGTAATGGAGCTTTAATTGTAGATATTTTTGTTTGTGTTGTATAATATTTGATGAAAAATATCTTGAAAAAAGTGAGAATACTGGCCATGACATTCTGGGTTAATCGTCAAACGATCGTCTGGGTTGATAGCCCAACGAAGGTATAAAAGTAAGAAACATGAGGTGGTAGCAGGTTCGGATAAACCTAGATGCAGAGGTTGCCCAAAGAGAATTTTCATTTATAAAATGAGAGTATTCTGATGGGCTATGAATGATCGCATTTAAATGTACTGTGCGCCCCAGCTATAGAGTTAGTCACAGGATCCTTGCATGATCGACACTAGAGTGTTCGATTCAAATACGGATAGGAGCTGCCGAGGATTTTCGCAATTTAACGCGTCGATGCATTAGTTTAGAGGTCGGAGAATTACCATAGCACTTTAAAAACACGATCTACTATTTAAAGCAAAAGCCGGTTTTTATTCTTGATTTGCGGTAATGCTCTTTTTATTAAATTGTCTTGATGTCCTTGATTTAAACGCCCGTATATATAGTGTATTAGAACTCACAGGGTTTCGGTCTTGTCTTATGGAAGGATATTTGAAGAGATCGTAAACTTCAGTAAGTGGGGATGGTCACTCACAAAGAAAGCTCAAATAACTGCTTTTCTTTGAAACAAGCATTTGTCAGCAATTCATTTTCGATTAACGGATATAAGCTTGAGAACTAAAAGATTAAAGGAGCCCGATAAGCAAGTGGCGGCAACCAGGCAGCCATCGTTTAGCAACGATCGAATAAAGTCATATGTTAATGCGTGGCCACAGGCGTCAATAGTTAAGCTGAGTGAAAAGCTTACCGTCCCGTCGCGGTAACGTATACGACAAAAATATTATACAATATGACAAAATATCTGCTTGTGAAGTTGATTATGAAAAAATGAAAAAGTCAATCGGACGATAACACTTGCAAACGGAGGGAGTATTATTTTTCATATCAAATTAATTATCGTACGTAGCTAGAAAGCTAAGCCAAAACATTATTTAGCTTAGGGGTGGGAATTAAAGGGACTAGTCATAGTGAACGTATGTATAAAATGTCAAAGGTAAAAAATAAGGGTTAGCAGGACCGTGGTAAATGCCATCCATTTATTTTCTTGTTCCATAACTTCTAGTAATTTTGTGAAAGACTGCGGCATTGCACAAATGTGAAAGAGAGCTGTGGCAGACTTAGGGTTAATGTAGCCAACCTCCTACATTAGGTTTCCTTTGCGTGTATGGAGACTGAGGAGCTAGGATATTAATTAGTAGAGTTGGTTAACCAACGAAATTTCTTTGAAGATAAGGAGTTATGGAAGAATTTGGTTCTGTCGAAGTCGGATTACTCGAGCTTCAATTACATATATACTCTTAACGTCCCGTTGTTAGACACGCTTTCTTCCAGCATATTAATCCAAGAAAGCCAGTACACGAGTTAGCAGTTGATTAGAAGGTGAGTTTGAGAGTTGTAAACTTCAATTCAATTCATCAATAAAAGCTGATGCTTTTGATGATAATGACGAGGCCAAACCCTGATCAAATTGCTTGCTTTATTTACTTATTTGCACATAGATAATTAGCTAGTTTAATATTCAATAACTCAAGTTTATAGATCATAGTTGACGATCGACTGATTCATTGATTAAGGCTTCGAGATTCTACTACAAACCTACAATTGGTATCAAGAGCTATTGTTTCAATCATGGGGGGTTCGGATAAGCCGAAGATGGTTATGTTAATGGAAAGTAACTATGGAATATGGAAGACAAAGATGTTGGACTATTTGTATGTTAAACAACTTGCGAGGTCAATCGAAGAACTAGGCATAAGACCAACCAATGACAATGTTCAAGAATGGAGCGAATTGGATCGAAGATGTTTGGGATACATACGAGATTATGTTGGTGTTGGAGTGATTAAATAAATGTGAAAATTCAACATGGTATATGGTTGTTGGAAGATGTATGAGCAGCAGGCGTGGAAATACAATGGATGAGTATAAATACAAATCCATAATTTGAGGATCTTAAAGTGAATACTACATTATTAAACAAAATATACATATTTCTGATATATGAATAAAGCGAGTACTTACGGTCACGGCCAGTAAATTCCGCCCAAAAACAGCGACGAATTCCACGACTGAATTTGGCTTGCTGTTTCCTTTGTTGCGATATCGATCATATGATATCTACAGTTGGTCCACACGGAGGTTGAATCGGCAGATTTATCTTCAGTAAGCAATTTGAGAACAATAAAAATATAAAAATTCTTGGGAGAATTTTTAAAACGAGGGAGAAATTTACTTTAGGGTTTTGATGAAAGTCATTTCTAATTATTATGTCCTTAAAAACCCTAAAGTTTTTTCTTATAGGACTGAAGTTAAAACAAGCCCGATGCTTGACCTAATTAAAAGGCAGCCAAGCTTGACTCATTAACTGTTAGTTTGTTAAGACAGCAATGAGTTGCTAATGAGGGAATTGAACTATTTAATTAGCTTAATTAAATAGTAATGCGTCGATATCAATAATCTTTCGAAGTTATTGATAAATGTAAAATGCTTTCGAACGATTAAATAACTATTTAATTGATTATTCGTCGATATTACCGTAAAATGTAGAACCGCACATATTGAAATACATTTTACCGATTATGCGATTCTCTTTAATTTCATCTGTGAAATATAGCTTCGAAGCGTCATTTGTATGTGGGTAGCATTACAGGCTCGAGATAATGGTAAGTTGTATAATAATAATAATTGACGATTACTATTATTATAACGTTAATGGTAAGATACATGATCGCTTAACCCTTAAATTATCATGAGAACCAGCCCAGTAATATATAATTATTAAGTTGAACACTAAGTTATGATAATCGCGTTTAACCCAATGGTAAATGGTGTCTGTGATTGTCCTTGATAGGCGTAATAAATGGAATCAATTCTAGGTGATTTCGACAAAGCTACCGGAAGGACTATGAGGAAGCCTTGATAGGCAACGTAGGGGAGCTTATTTTATGGATGGTAATTCTGCTTGAACAACTTAAATCAAGTTGAGCAACGTCGCTTTAATGTTCAATCTGATAGAGTTGATTTTGCGATGAGGTTCAAGGCAGTGGATACTTGGGTCTCTTCCAGACTCATGGGAAACCTTGTCGGTTTTCTCTTGGTAAGCTTATGACCTCGGATGGTACAATACAGAGTTGAGTATCGATCACGATCTTAAACAAAGAATTAAGGTGAGGAAGTGGTAGTGATACTTAACAAGCAATTTCCAACAATGAGACTCTAGTGTATGAGAACAAGAGAGGAAATAGGAAGAAGACTAAGACTAAATTCATAAAGAACAAAAGGTAAATATAAGAAGGAGGGTTAATGTCACTATTACGACAAGATGGGACATTGGAAGTCAGATTGTTACACCTTCAAACGCGACGTTGCAAATGGAACCGTGAAGACAAAGAATGGTGAAAATAATGTGGCAATGGTAGATCAAAATAGTGACCTACGTTGTAGTTGGTAAGAAGAGAGCGTATCTTATCTAAATCGAGTGTGGAAGATTGGGTTATGGAGCAGGGCCTCGTTTTTATGTTCGCCTCACAAAATAATTCTTTCAAAAGGCTTATCTTAAGGGAGGGCAGGTGAGGCAAGAATGGGAAAATAATGGGTATCGAATCATAGCTATGGGGAATGAAATACGTTAAAAGCCCGACCTTGGGAATACAATTCACCGAGAGGATATGAGAAGCGAACCACGACTTTAGGATGATGCTGGCATTTTGAGGCCGATGATGATGGTTATTCGAACTAACTTGGCGGGGCGATGAAGGCTTCGTTAAAGAGATCAAAGGAAGTTCTGAGGGATTGAAGGTAGGTACACTATATAAGGCTAAACTAAGTGCTTATATGCAAAGTATACTTAATTAGTCGAATGTTAGAGTTATAGCATAAAAGGATGGAGACAACGTAGTGAAAAAGTCTAAAAATCTATCGAAAAATGTCAGCATTTGAGTGATGAGCATATAATCGATTGTACCCCTTGCCTAATAGGGAAACAACATAGGGTCTCATTTAGCAAAAGCACTCAAATGAAAAAGGAGATGCTTGAGCTAGTGTACTCGGATGTGTGTGTGAGTGGCATAAAGGTGAAAACCACAGGTGGATCTACCGTACTTTGTCACGTTTATTGATGATTACCCACGGAAGGTTTGGGGAACTTTATCGATTAGGTGAAGATCGAGTGTATGGAATCTTCAAACTCTTCCGTACCATGAATTACTGAAAAGGAAATTAAACATGAAATGCATTCGGAACCACGATAATAACGAGGGTAGGTTGAGGGGGAGTATATTGAGGTACATTCGATCAATATTGCAAGTCTAAAGGGATTAGACATGAACAAGTATTCGAAAACACCTTGACCGAGCGGGGTCTCGAGTGAATGGGTCGGACAATAGTAGAAATGATACGTTGCATGTTATCACATGCAAAGCTACTTAGGAGTTTTTGGGGTGAAGCTATATATTACATCAGTAATAAAGCTTTATCATGGCTTCTTGTGTTGGAAAGGTGTGTCCCGGAAGGAGGTATGGTCGAAGAATGTCTTTTACAAACACCTTAGAGTATTTGGGTGTAGGGCCTTTGTTCATATACCAAAAGATGAAAGATCAAAGCTCGATAACAAGTCAAATAAATATTTGTATTTGAGTTTTGGTGATGAAAAATTTGGTTACAAGCTTTATGGTCCGGTTAGCAAAAAGATTGTGAGAAGTAGGGATGTTGTATTTATAAGAGAAGCAAATCATTGGTGATCTCAGGAAAGAGTTGGAAACTTAATATGATCACTTGGGATTTTGATTCGGTACAAGCTATGTGCGCTGCCATCCAAGTAGGGATTTTGATTCGGATGATGAAGACACCCTAGACAACAAAGTTGCTACTGAAAATTCACATAATAATATCAATGATGTTGTGATTGAAGACATGATAAAGGTAATGATTATGAGAATGAGTCTTGAACACTCAACAAGAAGTCCAATGAAAAATCAAGTGCCATAAAATAGTTTGAAACCTACTCCAGAGATAAGAACCTCAACTAGAACAAGGATTGTTTACGGCCGCGATGCTAAGCAGTAATTGTATGTTACTCTCTGATGGAGGGAGAATTTATATGCTATCAAGATGTTATTGATAGAGAAGAGAAGGAGAATAAGTTGATTTCTGTAAGGGGAAGAGATGCGCTCTGTGAAAAACAATTGACCCTAGTTGACAAAATGTGACCGAATAGTATTAAAAATTAAATGGGTATACAAATTAAAAACAGAAGAAGGCAACACTAAACCAAGGTACAAAGAGAGGCTAGTTGTTAAGGGGTTCGGTCAAAAATACGAATTCGTATGATGAGATTTTCTCGATAGTTAGATAGCATACATTAGAAACTTTATACTTAGGTTGGTGGCGAAGTTTGATCTTGAAATTGAGCAATTGGATGTCAAAACCCTTTTTCTTGCATATGGATCTTGAAGAAGACATATATATGGAACAACCAGAGGGGTTTGAGATTAAGGGAAAAGAACATCTTTTTTTCAAGTTTCAAAAGAGTTTTTATAGCTTAAAACATGCCCCTCGACAATGGTATAAAAAGTTTGACTCATTCATGTTAAGACATGATTTTCGAAGAACTTTGGTTGATCATTGTGTGTTCATTAAGAGGTTCTCTGAGGAAGATTTTATTATTCTCTTGTTGTATGTCGATGACATGTTGGTGGTTGATAAAGACATCAACAAGATCAATGGCTTGAAAAAAGATTTGAGGCGAGACTTTGAGATGAAGGACTTGGGGAAGACTAAGAATATACTTGGGATGGAAATCACAAGAGATCGTGCCAAAGGAAAATTATGGCTCTCTAGGAAAAGTATGTTCTCGAATGCTGAGGATCGGCAAAGTTAGCAAGTTTCCCACTTGGACCTCACTTCAAATTGACTAGCAAGCAATGTCCAGAAAAAAAAGTTTGAATATAGAAAATATCCCTATGCTTCGGCGGAGTTAGCTGACTTGATATACGTCGTAGTATATGCGAGGCCAAATATAGCATATTTTGTTGGCGTGATTAGTATATTCTTATCTAATCCTGGCAACGAGCGCTGGGAAGGAGCAAAATGGATACTCAAATATCTCAACTTCTGGATACATGTTCACCTTTGTAGGGAGAGATGTTTCTTGGCAAACTAAGCTACAAAATTGTATCGCACTTTTCCTGACAGGCGGAATCATGGCTATTATAGAATGTTAGAAAGGGAATTAGCGTGACTTAAGAGATTCTTCAAAGAGGTTGGTATTAAACAAGATAGGTTCATTATTTTGTGTGATTGAGTGCTATGCATTTGAGCAAGAACCCTTCACTTCATTCTAAATCCAAACATATGTTGGGATTTAAGGCCTTAGAATTCGCTTCCGTATTTCGAAGCGTCAATAAAAGCAGCCAGAGAAATTTAGAATGCGGAAATAAGCAGTGCTTGAATTTTATACGGGTTACTTGATGTAGAGGAATGCGTCTTTGTTCAGCTGCTTTATGCAGAATCATTAAATAAGCCCAGGAAGATGATTCTGGCCCTCTGCTTCATTTATGTCCCCATGTTGGTATTTTGCTTTATCGCCAAAAATCTCGACCCTGGCGCATCGAAGCCAAGATAAACTGCAAGTTGGCGAGAACAAAAAGCTATGTTAACTGATATTAAAGACCTAATATTGTTATAGGATGATTATGCTATTCGTATTTATATGATAAATAAAATTCGTAGAAAGCATCCCACTATGTTATAGGCGAAAGAGGTATAGCACAGTTAGACTCAAATTAGGAAAAATTAGAGCCAAAACCGCCTCAAATTAGGTCTTTCTCGTACTTAAGCCGTGTGACCCCATGCATTGACCCGAGCGCTCGGCCTTAAGATTCGCGATAGAAAGTGCCTCGCAAATACAATTCGCCATCGTGACCACCGCTCGCGATGCCGGAGTCATCTTGATGACCAAAAAAAAATCTTCACTTTTTAACAACATATAAAAGTAAGGTTTCACTGGATTAGAAATGTGGTTGAGGAAAAATAAATTGTTCATTGAGAAGGTGGACACCAAAGATAATGGAGCCGATATGCTAACCAAAAATCTGCCCAAGCTTAAAACATAGTATGTTGCTCGATAAATTTAGACTAAGTATAGTTAAAGTAAATAAATGCGTCGTCGTGAAATCACCATAAACATGGTTCCTTTTCATAGCTCGGAAGGGGGAGAATTATTGAGTTACCTTGCATGTATGGAGACTCAAAGGAGCTAGGAGATTGATTGCTAGTAGAGTTGGTTGACAATAAGGGCTGCCGAAGATAAAGAGAAGTTATGGAATAATTTGGCTCCTAATCCAAGTCGGATTACTCAAACTCTAGCCTATATATACTCTTTTATCATCCATTGTTAGACACCTTTTTCTTTAGCATATTAATCAAACAATACACGAGAGTTAGCTTATTTGATTAGAAGGTGATATTGAGAGTTATAAACTTCAATTCAATTCATCAATAAAGCTATTCTTTAATGGTGTAGGCGAGGCCGAAAGGACAATCAAATTGCTTACTTTCTTTACTTATTTGCCATAGATAATTAGCTAGTTTAATATTCAATAACTCATGTTTATAGTTCATAGTTTGCGGTCTATTGATTCATCGATTAAGGCTTCAAGATTCTACTACAAACCCAACATCGAATCATGATGAGAGCGTGAATAGCGCAGTGGTTAGAAGGTCTTAAGCGGCAGTCGCAGGTTCGGTCTCGTATGTAAGGGCGGTGGTTGAGTTTTTTAAACTTGTCAATCGTCTGAAGTGAGATTAAAGCTATACCATCTGGCGTGTAATAATGAATCGAAAAAAGTGTTGGTAGGAGAAATGGTCCTTAATTATCTCACGATCTTGTTCCTTTCTTTCATTATTTGGTAAATACATAGAGGTCAATAACTTATAGTCCTTTTAACTTTATTATTAATGTTGGGTATCAATAATTCAATACCGATTTAGTATAAAATAATGCACCTAGCTCGGGTACATCTTCAAAGTACAAAGACAGTAAATCCAAACGTATTTTGAAGACAAGTTGAGTCCATTATAAGTATGAAATTAATTAATATATGTATTCAATTTTGTGATTACCAAAAGATAAAAAATAACCTTAAAAATGTAATTGAGCGGGACCATTATTAATTTATTGTTGAGGAATGAATTATTGATGTGGAACTATTGATCACTTGCTCGTAGGGAATTGTGACATCGAGCATTTCATACTACGTTCAAGGGATCGTGATGAAGTCTAAAGGACCAGTTTTCGCAACCGCCTTTAGTCCCTTAATGATGATTATTGTGGCAATTATGGGTTCTTTTATCCTTGCTGAGAAAATATTCCTTGGAGGGTAATTCTTTATTTATTTCTTAAACATTAACACACTCAAAAGCTTATATAATAAATTGAGCTTTCTAATTGTTAATGATTTGTTGAACATTCAGTATGCTTGGTGCGGCTTTGATTGTTGTGGGGCTATATGCAGTTCTTTGGGGAAAGTATAAGGAAGAAAGGGAGGCCAATAAAATGGAGAGCTTTGGAGACTTACCTGAAACCATTAAAGATACACATATGGATGTTATATCACTAGAGAAGACAGGAAATAATGTCGAAATGATAGATGCAAATGGCCATGGACGACAAGTCTCTAATCTAGATCACTCAGCTTCCTTTGGATTTGTTTGAGGAAGACAATGATCAAGTTTCAACTTCAAAACAAAAAAAGAAGGTTGTTTTGAGGTTGAAATGTTTTGTAAGCTAAAATAATACTCCGTACTCCATAGTGTTTTTACTCACCCATGACTATTATGCAATTCAAGGAATTTTAATCTATATATGGAACTGTATTTTATGTTGTTTTCATGTTGTTAATTGATACTAACTATCTACATCCCTAAAAGATCGGCAACTTTGTTTTCAAAGGTCACAAGTCACAATATAAATTTTATGTTCTTAATTTATGCACACAAATTTTATTTAAATCAAAATTATCACGGAAATGTATGTTAAAAATATTATATTTAGAGACTAATAAATTAGTGTTTTAAAAGCTAATTTTCCGTTTAAATTTATTTGCACCTAGAGGACATTACTAACTCGGATTGCGTTATGAATGAGAGAGTTTATCGCTTCTCTTGCTTTGGAGCGTGGAAGGTGCAGTCATTAAGATTTTTTATTCATTAATGGTTCATTAATGATTAAAAATATAAATTATACCGTATATAATTTTTTCTCTTGTTATATTTTGAGTATCGTATCATTTTCTAAAAAAAAATGGTTCGTTAATCTAGATTATATATAAAACTTGTTTTTAACTTTTGCGTAATCTATAGAGGCCATGTCTTGTTGTTCAGCAATTTTTGAGTATGGCGATTGACTAAATTGCCTGAGGCAATTTTTTGGTTTGAATTTTTTGATTATCTTAAATGCTTGGGGAATGATCTACGATTTCAATGTGCCTTAATTTTTTTACATTGAAATCGATGCTATGAAATTAATGGCGTATAATTTAATGAATACATTGCTTAGTTCAGAGCGAACATGTGTTCAACAAAAGGGTTAAGCGTTCATACCAACTTTTTAATGGGTGTATCTTGGGAATCATAGAGTCTTTCAGCTTGCCAGCATGTCTCGTTTACTGAATCCGCCCAGGAGCCTGCTTCGGTTGCTCTATATACTTTTGCTTTTCTTAACCACAAAGGTACCATTCAGAAATACATTCTATACACAAACCAAAATTTAATATAACTTGAATCATATCGCCAGGGAATTGTCATAAAAAGCCAGCCCTTTCACTGCGTATGATTATTGACTCATTGAATCGTCAAATAATTTTCCTTATTTTTAATATTCCAGCAGTAAAAACGTTCCAATGCATTCGCTTTTCTTTTTCTTATTATCAGTCACGTACATCACACATAAGCAATATTGCAGGAATTAATCACCGATTTGATAAAATAGAGGGCAGATTGACGATTTGCTCGATTTTACACTAAATTTGACACATGAATATTGTTATCTCACTTCAACCACATTAGGGAACCCCACAGAGACAACACGGTCATTGCTTTATATTAAGAGGGGCTAACATGAATCATGCATGCATGTACTCCAGGAAGGAACCTAGAGTATTTAGTAGTATTAGTGGTATGGCTAACAATAAAATTCTCACGCCAGAGAGAGATATAGATGTAAGAGACCTTCAAGCCTTCAAGATAAATCAAGCAATATCTTCACCAACAATTGCCATGCAGGTGTTGGACTGATTGACAAAGCCAGCTAAATATAGTTTGTTAGTTAGTTACACATATTTAGCAATAGGAGTCATTGTAATCTGATAGATAAGCATTAGTTGTTACAGATTTAAACATTCAAATTTAAATTGTATTCATGTAAATCTGATGTAATTCATCACTTATAAATACAAGGTCTCACTAGATGAGAATCATCTTTCACAATACTCTTCATGGTATCTTCGGCTTTGGTTTAAAATCCAACCAATAAAGCTTCCGCATTACTTCTTCTTCTTCTCTTCTACACCAATAATACCGACTCTGGTACTACTGGTACTAATCCTCCAATTGTGTCTACTACTGCTAGGAAATAACACTCTGGTTCAATCAGCAATCTCCACTCAAAGCCCCAATCTCCACTAATGTCAGAAATCATATGAATGTTGAGGTGCATATATCTCCTTCCCAACTCTAGTGGAAGTGTATGATGACAATCTTTCTGCGTGATCAAAGGTTTAAGGTTGTAGATAGCTCGATGCCTTACATCTTGTTAATGATCATCCTATTATGATCTTTGGACTCAGTGCAATGATATTGCTTTCTCACTTGGATTCATTCCCCACACACTCTCGACTGCTGTGAATGAAACTCTTCTCAACTTTGATTGTCAAACTGCTTTTGCTGCCTGGACTATCTCGGACAGTTGTTCTTAGACAATGCTTCAGCTACACAGATGCATTCTCCCAGAAGTTTCCAGTATTTTCAGAAGGGGATCTCTCAATAGATGAATACCTTCAACAACTGTACTCTCTGTACCTGAAATACCAAGATGTTGGTAAAAATGTAAAAGAAAGTGATCTTGTGGCTCAGGCCTTGCTTGGTCTTCCTCATGCTTTTGGTGGATTCGTACACTATGGGAATACTCAACCAATTCGGTAACCTTTGCTGCCCAGCGAGACCATGACTGCCTCAAAAAGGGAAAAGGTAAATCGGAACCACAAAATCTATGCCTCAGGACTCTGCTATGTTGTTGTACTCTTCTGCATCACAAAAGCCATCTACTGCTCCATCTAGATCTTATTCCAATAACAATCAAAAGTTCAAAGGCAAATTTTTTAAAAACAAATTCACTTACAATGGTTCTTATGGACAGAAGCAAAATGCATACTCCGAATTCAATGCAGACAAAACAGCTGGGATCCTTGGTCAATCTCCTTCTATGCCACCTCCATTGAAAGCCTCCTCCAAGTGCCAAATCTGGGGTCTCTACAATGATGATGCACTTGACTGCAATGTTCTCTTCAATCATGCTTATGCTTCCAACAAGCTGCACAAGTCTCTTGCAGCTATGCATTTGGATGAGTCTGCAAATACAAACTGGTATCCAGAAAGTGGTCCTTCTGCACATATGACAAGTGACATCTCTTTACTTCTCTGGTCATATAATTTTTAAAAATTATGATTAAAATAGAAGCATTCTTCTTCACATATCCCATATTGGTACTGCTCACATTTCTTCCCTTATTCTCTCTGATGTGTTTTTAGTGCTTGACCTAAAGAAAAATTTAATTTCTATTCAAAAATTGTGCTTAGATAACTCTTGCATTGTCCAATGCTCACCACATGGTTTTTATGTGAAGGATCCTCAAACAATGAGCATACTTCTTTAATCCACTAACTCTGGCTCTTTATATCCAATCGAAACTGCTTGTTCTTGCACTTCCATCACAAACTCTTCCTGCTCCAATCTCTCCTCATACATGGCATCAAAGACTGGGACACCCTGCTATTTCTGTTTTCTAGCATTTAGTTAACAATAAGCTCATAGCATGTAACTATAGTTCTGATTTTCACTGCAATGTATGTCAGCTAGGGAAACATGTAAAACAACCTTTTCTTTCTGCAACTTATTCTGCAAATTCTCCTATTGAATTGATTTTCTCTGATGTATGGGAATCTCATGTGTTATCTCCTACTGGAATAAAGTATTATATTATCTTTATTGATGCTTATAGTAGATACTCTTGGGTATATCCATTAAAAAGAAAATCAGATTCTCTCTACTACTTTGAACAAGTTCATACAATGGTAGGTAATGTTTTCCGGTCTGACATTAAGCAATTTCAAGCTAATGAGGATGGAGAATTTCACAAGTTAGAACCCTACCTTAACAAACATGGTATTCTATTTAGGTATTCATGTCCAACAACTGCTCAACAAAATGGAGTTGCTGAAAGAAAAAATCGACATGTTGCTGAGAAACTAAGATGTCTTCTTTTTCAATCTCAAATGCCTCATGTTTTTTGGGTAGAAGCATTGCATTATGCTGTCTATTTAATAAATAGACTTCCATATGCATCACTAAATAATACTACTCCATATAATCTTCTCTTTAAACAGTAGCCAGACTACTCAATAATCAAGACATTTGGTTGTCTTTACTATCCTCATCTCACAAAACAAATAAACTCCAAATATTCTCCTAGAACTCTTCCCTGCATATTCATTGGTGTTTCTCCAATCCATAAAGGATACAGGTGTTATAATCTAGAAGCCAAGCTTGTGCTTGTATCTAGACATGTTTCTTTGTCTGAAAACATCTTCCCTTATCCTTCTTTTCATCCATATTTCAAAGATTCAAATCATCTAATATTTCCCTCAAACTATACCTTCTATTCTTCTTTTGTGACTCCTGCTACCAACTCAAATACCTCACATTCAACTACTAAATCAGCAATCTCTTGTCCCTCAAGGTCAGATAGATTGGAGTTCAAGTGGCACAGGACCCTCGATTGACCATAGGGCTTATTCTACCCTTACCGAATTCATTCTATTGAAGCGTCCTCATCTTTTCTGTTATCTCCTCTTTCTATGTCCTCTCTTAACTCACCACTTACTAATAATATCATTATACCCTCTGCAGCAACATCCCCCAGCACCATTCAAAACGAGCAGCCTGCACCTGCAAGTGTTACCATAAATTCAACTCCACTTATTTATCTTTTTTATCTCAGTCTCGCTCACCACAAAGAGCTTACTCTCCAATTCCTAATACTTCACCTCCTCCTACTCCAGTCTTCTCTATTCCATCTGCACCCACTCATGCTATGGTAACTAGATCAAGAAATGGCATCACTAAACCAAAGAAACTCACATCTTTTACTGCATCTGTCACCACATCTCCCTCTCTTCACACTCCTACCTGCTATACTGAGGCCATTAAAATCCCTTATTGGCAGCAAGCTATGGCTAAGGAGTATAATGTCCTCACTCAACAACACCTGGGATCTTGTACCACCTAATTCCTCTCATAACTTGATAGGTAGTAAATGGATCTTTAGAGTGAAATTAAAGTCAGATGGCACTCTAGATAAGTATAAATCAAGATTAGTGGCTCAAGGTTTTAAGCAACAACATGGAATTGATTTTGATCAAACCTTTTCTCGTGTGATTAAACATGCTACTATTAGAACTGTTTTGACAATTGCAGTTTCAAATAAGTGGTCTCTCAGGCAGCTTGATGTGAAGAATGTTTTTTTGAATGGGACACTTAGTGAAGTGGTGTCATGAAACAGCCTGCAGGCTTTACTTATCCAGACTTCCCTACACATCATTGCAAACTCAGGAAATCTTTATATGGCTTAAAACAGGCCCTGACTTGGTTTAAAAAAGGTTTCAATTACATTTCCCCAAGTGAAAGGTTTTGATCAAAAATCCAAAGCTGATCCAAGTCTGTTTATTTATTATTGCAATAATCATACCATTTACTTCTTGTTGTATGTTGATGATATTATCATCATAGGTTCTTCAAATGTTTTATTGGATCAGTTTATTGCTAAGCTAAATGCTATGCTTGCACTTAATGATCTTGGAAATTTCAGTTATTTCTTAGGAGTGGAAGTACAAAGGAATGGTTCAGGTTTATTTCTCTCACAATCCAAATACATCAAGGAATTGCTAATTAAACATGGAATGAAAAATTGTAGTACAGTCAGAACGCCTTCAATGGCCAAGTCATCTGCAGCTACTCCTAATAATCCTTGTCCAAATCCTCATGCTTACAGATGTTTGGTAGGAGCCCTTCAATATCTAGCCTTCACTTGGCCTGATATTACATTTGCGGTTAATCAAGCTTCTCAAGTAATGCACAATCCTAGCTTATCTGATATGACAGATGCAAAGAGAATCCTGAGATATCTTACAGGAATTGTTTCCCTTGGAATTTGTCTTAAGCCTTCTACCTCTTTATTCCTCGAAGTCTATTCAGACTGGGATTGGGCTGGATGTCAAGTTACAAGACGTTCTACTATAGGTTTTTTTGTGTTTTACTTGGTGGTAATATTGTATCCTGGCCCTCCAAGAAACAGCCTACATTTTCCAAATCAAGCACAGAGGCTGAATATAGAGCACTAGCTTAAGCTGCAGCAGAGGTTACTTGGCTTCAATTTGTATTAAAGGATCTTCATGTCACTCTTCCTGACATTCCATTGGCTTTATGTGATAACATTTCAGCTACTTATTTAGCATACAATCCAGTTCTACACTCCAGATCAACACATATTGCTCTCGATTAACACTTTGTGAGAGAGAAAGTCAGTCTTGGTGATCTTATGGTCAAGCATCTTCCTACTCAACTGCAATTAGCTGATGCTTTTACAAAACCACTTTTTACTACCAAGTTTATTGCTTCAGTTTCCAATCTTTGCCTTGTTCAGCTGGCTCAGATTGAGGGGGTGTGTAAGAGACCTTCAAGTCTTCAAGATAAATCAAGCAATATCTTCACCAACAATTGCCATGCAGAATCATGCAACCTTGTGCAACTCACGTGATAGAGTATACTTGAGTATACAAGATGTTCGATAGATTGACAAAGCCAGCTAGATATAGTTTGTTAAGCCACACATATTTTAGCAACAGAGTCATTGGGTAACTGACAGATACATTGAAGTTATAGATTTAAGCATTCAAATTCGAATTATATTCATGTAAATCTGATGTAATTCATCACTTATAAATACAAGGTCTCACTAGATGAGAACCATCTTTCACAATTCTCTTCAAGAGATGGTAAACGTAGTAATTGCAATAAAAAGAATTTTATATCTGCTACTGAAGCTAGCAGGAATGTCTCAAAAAAGAATCCAAATCGACCCACAAACAGTGTTGAACTTTTGGGCACCTTCACAATCCAACACAAAAAACCAAAAAAACACAACCCCCAAACCCGTTTTACTCCTCCTTCATGGATTCTGCGGAGATGGTATTCTAACATGGCTTTTCCAAGTCCTATACCTCTCAAAAACCTATGCAGTCCACGTTCCCGGAGTGCTTGGCAAAAGGATTGAAAATATTGGGGGTAGAAAAGTGTACATGTGTTGGATTTAGTTATGGACTTTTTGTTGGGTTTAATTGGCTAAAATGTACCCGGAGTTGGTTGATGCAATGGCTGTGACTGGTGCTTTGTTTGAGTTAACTGAGTCTTTTAGCAATCGTGCACTTGCTAAAATAGGGTATGAAAGTTGGTCGGAGTTTTTATTGCCAAAGAGTGTGGAGGGACTCTCCAAGAATTTGCTTTCAGTTGTTGGTATCTACAATATTCCATGATGCCTGATTTTCTTTACCAGCACTTCCTCGAGGTAATTTTAATTTGCTCTCAATTTATCGTTTATGTTCGGAGTTAATTGCCAATATAATTCAGATAGCCATGATCTTTATGATGTGGGCCTCTAGACTCCCCAAATTACGATATCGTTGGCAGACAAAACAGAAGCAGACAACGTTAGTGATGCTCTCGAAAGCCGACAAGCTGTCAGATATTTGGCCCTCGATTTGGACGTCCAAAAATGTGAATCAACGCAATATTTATCATTTTGTGAACTATATCAGAACACACGTAACACTTCGGCATCAAATCAAGCATTTATATCACTAACAAGTGACCAAATCGCACCACGATCACACTATCTCGGTGACTATATTGGGCACTATCACTACATACATGTTCGATAAAAGAATGCAACATGTACATATTAATTGATATTTTCAAATTTTTGAGTTAGAACAGAATTTGATCATAATTTTTTATACACAAGAATCCATTATGGTTTTGATCTTTTTCATAGATTATACAGATATAGGTTAAATATTAGATTGTCTAAGATAACCTTGACTAAAAAATTTAGAGAATCACCATCCCATCAAGCAATAATAAACCACATAAATATTTCTTGGACATAACTCAACTCCCCAGAATTTAACTAAAAATGTGAATGAAACCACAGAGGAACAAGGTGACTACATGAATATCCTACGTTAAAAAGAATGGTTCAAATGGTTAAGACTTTGACGAACTTAAAGAAGGCCTCTAGTTCAAAACTTGTCCAAAATATATTTTTTTTGCTTTTGTTATCTTTTATTATCTCCAAAATGAATATCCATGTAAAATTTTATATTTTGAATGATGAAATAAATACTCCATGTTTAATTTCTCGGATCCGCCATCGACTGAAGATTGGGCACTACCCACTCTCTCATCTTCACGTAGCCGCTACGTGCTCTTTCCTCATATGAATCTAACCTCAGATTGAGCGGTTAAAAAGAAAAAGCTCTAGTATCGGGAAATACATCCCACCCATTAACTCCTCCGCTAAAGATCAAACGACATGAACTTCGGTGGTTCTATCACATTTCGCTTCACACTTTTATGTAGAGATAGATTATTTCATAAATTATAAAATTAATATCATTGAATTGATGCTTTTATGACCACTTCCTTGCTTGAGTTATTTTTTTATCATCCAAGTTCACTTAATTAATCTAATTCAATTAATAATAATTTTAATGTTACATACTTTTATAGAGTTAATCAAATTTGGCCCTCGATATAAGATCGAAATAGATTTTATTGCCGATCAATAAGGTCACCAGAAGAAGCTTACTTCCCCGTAAGAAGACATTAAAGTTGTACTTTGGCCCCCAAACTGAAGATTTTCAAGTAAATCTTAATACTGTCAAGATTTTTGTTTCAAGACAAAAGTCAGACTTGGGCCTCAAACTAACGCCATGGGCTAATCTCACGTATTTATATTTAACATAAACCATAAAAACAGTGACCAAAGATAAATTTCATGGCCACTTATAATAATACTATTAGAGATTACAACTCACGCCACTATCGAATCACCATTTTCGATAATTTTCTCTAATTTGATACATAAGTGTTTGATGCATAATAATATGAATCTTTGGTTAAAACTCATAGTTATATATATATCGATGGACGATTGTTTAAAAAATGACAATTACTTGTAAAACATGTTTTATACGAGCAAAAAATGAGTGTACTCGGTGAGAGACCGTCAGATGTCTCACTGACCTCGCCGAACCGGCTCTAGCAATGCACACGTTAGTTCGGGAGACTAATATGCAATTTTTGTATCATTTCGGGACTAAATTGATACGGTGACATTATTAGACGGCAAAGTTGCACTTTGCGGCCATTATCAAGCATCATTTCGAGAATTTACTCTATTTTTACTACGTACTTATTACATATATATATTGATATCTCACTTCTCCACATTTTGAACCACAACAAGCCAAATGTATTTTGATCAAGAAGGTTCCGGATTTCAGGCGTCTATTTTGATCAAGAAGGTTCAATTTTGCGCCAACCAGATTTTCATATTGACTCGACTTTATAGCTGACAACCACATAACTTTTGAAATATGATTTTGAACCCCGAAACTTTCATACCTTCATTTCTAGGCCCTTTGGCCGATTTTAATTAGATAAAATTAGAAATTTTAGCCTCGAACCCTAAATTTAATGTACATTTAATTCGGGACTATTTTCTCGGAAACCCTTGTTCGTACGAGGGTTTTACATTAAATTTAGGGTTCGATCGAGAACCCTAGCCACGTGTCATTTTTTAGTGGCTCGATTAAATTAATTTGATTAAGTCATCTTACTCATTTTACATGGCCTCCTAGAATCTGGTACATACGTAGTAGGTGTCGGGTTCGACCCAGACAATGTTCATTTTCCAACATGAATGTAGTACATGTTGGTATTTCAAGGGTTTTTACTTCCAGCATGTGTTGCTCCCTTGACATCCGGTCTCTTGTTCGACTTATTGGATGTATGTCGGATCATTTATTGATGAGAATTTATTACTCATCTTGATCCAGGTTATCACTGCTCCCCTCTGCAAGAGGTCCAGAGTTTGTGATTAACCATGTTTCGGACTTGCTGCAGTTGCATTTAAGGCTAACTGCGGTCCTCGGTCATCATCCATGTCATTTGAGGACTTTAAAGGATGATTACCTGTTTATAGGGATTTACTGTGACACCTTTGATCACAATCCCTGGTCAGCTCCTGACTTATAGGAGGGCTAACTCATTTTCAGGATGTCTTGTGACATATTTAGTATGTCACGATCCTTAATTAAGCATTCGGTCTGAATTTTGACTTAATGAAGACTTAATTATGTGGGATTTAATGCCAATTCGTGTTGGAATCCCATTTAATTCTCAATTCATTAGAGAATTAAATTATCCGGGTTTGATGTTAACATGATGTATTACATGTTAAGACCCGTTCAATCTTCTGATCCTAATGGGAGTTGATTTATTTTCGTGTTTGGTATTGACATGAATTTATTACATGTCAAGATCCCATTTAATTCTCAATTTATTAGAGAATTAAAATATCCGGGTTTGATGTTAACATGATGTATTAAATGTTAAAACTCATTTAACTCTCAATTTATTAGAGAATTAAATTATTTTAGAGGTCTAGTACTCTAATTTTATCTATATTGATCCAAATCTATGTGGATTTGATGGAGTCAATATCTTTGACATGAATTTATTACATGTCGTGTACTTTTAGATGATTATCATTAATCCTATGAATTTTTGAAATTAATCATCTTAATTTTAATCCCATTTTTGGAATTTTCGAACCAATTTTTAGGTCTATCAAATATTTGGAATGTATTTTTCCATGTGAAAAATTAAATCATCCCACCCTCATGTAGGGAATTTTGAACAAAGTTTTCTTTAATAGGCTACACTGCTTTTATTTCGGCTATGCAACTTTAGAACCTTCTTATCCAACAAGATAAGTGCTATGTATTTGTGTAATTGACCCACGAGTGCCTATATATGATAGATTTAATCGTACCCATACATCAATCTCCTCTTCCTTCGCTGGAGTTCCGAGGCTAGCCCTTTTTTTCCGATTTTTATTTGCTTCTTGCAACATTATTTGATTATATATTACTAATGTGCTTATGTTTTGCAAGTATTTTGAGTTGAGTAGTAGATATAAAGCTACATTTTTTGGATTTTGCTTAAGCTTTTGCATAAAGGTAGTACCTTTGACTCGTTATGCATCTTTTTATGATTCTTGATGAACCTTTTGATGATTATGCATGTACATGCTTAACTAGATTCTTAAATATTCCTTTGAAATACATAGCAGAACTATTTTTCTTAAATTGCATGATTTTGGTCGCTTAAAATTTCGTATTGTTAGAAAACCGCCCATAACTTTTTCATATAAGTCTCTGCTTTTGAGCTCGCCTTTATATCGTTAGGAAAGATAAATCTAAGAGACAGCTTGGCATATCAGAGCCTCATAATTCGGCAAGTAGCTCGAGTTATGACTATTTTAAGATGCTACTGGAATTTTCGCTTTCAGCTTTTTTGTAGCATCTTTGCGGATTTGTTTCTCCCAACTCAAATGTCCGATTGGGATGAGACTTATTCTCACTGACTCGTTTATGAGTCTAGTTTCTGGATTAATTTTTTCCAGAATTTTCCTTGCACTTAAGGTTGGTCGTCCAACCCCATAAGCATGTGTAGGCTATGCCCGAACATTTTTGTGTTGAATTGTGCATTCATGTAGGATAGGATGGCCTTGAGCATATAGCATGGACCTTTAGGATTTTGCTGCATTCCTTCCTCTATGCTTTGATCGACCCTAGATGAGGGCTCGGTTGCTTGATTTCTTTTTTCTTTTTTCTTGCTTTTGTAGACTCAGCTAGTGAGGTAGTTGATGATCATATGTCTTCTACTACCTTCATTATACTTGAGTTTGCTTTTGTGTCATAGCTTGACATAGGTTAGTTAATATATATATATATATATATATATATATATATATATATATATATATATATATATATATATATATATATATTACACTTAGGCATGATCGTCTCAATGACCTTGAGTATCGATGGTATTTAGTTGGGACGAGGACGCCGGACGCCCTCCTTTCTATTGACCACATGCTCATGGAATCAATTTTATTTATATTTTTAGTCCTTGTCTGGTACATCCCTTTGGTCCAGGACATCGGCTGGGCAAAGCGGATGCCCCTTTCTTATTCTTCCAACCCTCGCCTGGAGTTGACTTTGATTCTATGCCTTTTTCTTGCTTTTTGATTTGATGGTGAGTAATGTATGAGTTAGAGATGGATGCCCATCTTCTACTCTTTACTCTACTTTAATGTCGATGCTTCCTCATTGGCGAGGATTAGCGCCTTTGACGACATGATCCTAAGTCGGTGCTTATTCCTTCAAGATATTGTGCTAATCTCTTCACACGCTCTTTGCAGCTTTGATTTGATTTGCTTTTATGCTTTAGTGTTGATTTGTTGCTTACCGTTCTCTGACTTTTCGTATCCTCTCGAAAGAATTTCACGCGATTTAAGTTTTAGGAGACAAAGAGTTTTTTTTTATAGTTATGATCAAGTTTCGAGCGTTTCTAAGTCAGCTTACTTACCTCTACGGATCGCCTTTGAGTATCAAGTCAAACGTAGTTCACTTTGATGGATAGTTTAGACTCACAAGTTCGGTGAGCTCATAGTATTTTACGCCTTTATCCATGAAGTTGTTAGCACTTTACGCTTCTTACCGCAGAAGTTGTCACACTTTACGCCTTACCAGAGAGTTGTTAGGCACTTTATGCTTTTACTAGGGAGATGTTAGGCACTTTGTGCTCTTACCATGGAGTTGTTAGGCACCTTATGCTTTCCTTCCCTTCTTATTGGTCCAATACTTGCATATATTCTCTTCTGCATGTCAGTTCTTGATTTCCAACAAGTATGTAAGATATCATATGAGCAAATAAGATCGCTTTCCTCTATTCTACACTTAATATTTAGTCCTCAAGCACGTAATAAACGCGGCGGCATTGGGGTGTCTTTCTTATTGGTATAGGGGACCTTCATTTTCGATCCTCAATATTCATAGTCATGAATTACATGGATAGATAAATGAGGTACCTATATCCTTCAAGTATTATACCTTGGCATTCGTCATGCACTTGGGTACATGTTTGGTGCTCCCTCGGAGGCTATCACCAGTCTTGCTTCTAACTTTTATCTTACCCTTCATGTCTTGTGCCTTTAGGTCAAGCATCATGACTTCCAACTTGACATTAGTCCCCATCCAAGGGATTTGAGAGGTGTTTCTATCCGTCTCGTATTACAATCTAGGAACCTTTGTATCTTGTGATTGTAGTTCCGCCTCAGAGGCTTTGGCAGCTTTAACTCTAAGGATTACTTGTTGGTGTAGGCTCAGGCAATGATACACGCCATCGATCAATCTTCGCTTAAGTGGCTTCAAAGTACTGATTCGGTATTTGCTACCATTTGCTAATTCCAGGTTTACATCTCTATGGCCTTCGGCTCGCCGACACTATTGATGTGTTTCGACTGACTTTTAAAGACTTCAAGCAATCGATGTCCTTGTCCAAATTTTTGGGACTGTGATTGACAAGTCGATATATTCTAACCTGCCCTGGGCACCTTAGTAATGTAATAACCATGTCCGGTTTTAGAGGCTTTTTGGACATGACGATATATGTTCAAGTGACTGCCTTAGCAAATTAGTAGTTAGGACGTCTCTCATTCATATGGATATTCGTATGTTGAATATCTAGAGTATCGAGAGTTTTCTTGCTTCAGTAGGCGATCCTCACCCCCATGCAGAGGACGTATTTCTTCTTGAAACTTGGCCACTTTACAGGAATCTTCCTCATGCATCACCTATGGTTGAACACCTTCAAACCACCGGGACCTTGGTCCTCCGAGTTTTAGAGAGATAGTTTTGGAACAGAAAGGTGGAGCTTGCTTTCCTACTTTCTTTTTATAGTCGATGCCTCGTAAGATGTTCGGGTCAGTTTAAAGTGTTGGAACCTCGGTTTCGATCAGAGCATACGCCTCACCCTTGTTCTGATAGTCTATTGTCGAGCTTGAAGTCTCAACCCATCAACTGCTTTCATGAAGATAGGTGTTGTTGGCTTACGTAGTTAGGCATTAGCCTTCGAGGTGGGCATTCGTTCCATAATTTTTGTGGACGATTATATACTGGCCGTACTCCATGTATTTTATTTTAACCCATGTATTTTAGCCATAGTGGCCTGGGAGGTAGTTGTCTCATGGCTTTGTCTCATTAGGACTGGCCGCCTTGTGAGGAGGTCATGCTTTTGACCCATAGTTCCATGCTCTATTTTGGGCCTTCAAGTGTCACAAAACCTTTAAGTGGGGAATGTCCCCACCTTTTCGGTTGAGTGAGGGGTAGAGTCAAGCCTTTAAATGCTTGAACTAGCTCTTCCTCTGCTTCTTGTAAAGCTGAGATAGATGCTTGAGATGTTGGAGACATCCGGGGCGCCTTTTGCCCTTGCTCCGGCTGGGATTTGCCCTTTTTCTTGTAGTATTTGGCATCAACAGCAGGATTCTTCCACCTGCAAAACGAATTTTCGCCTTCTTCTCGACTATTTTTTCCGTCCCCATCTTTTGTAGTACTTCAAACATCGGTGAAGGTTTGAGGGACAAAGATTGCCGCCATGATCCAAGTGCCTTCCTAGTAGGATATTATATGGACCTCGCATCTATCATACGGAACCAAGTCGTGGTTTCCACTTCATCACCAAGTGCGCATTTCTTACTTTTCCTGAAGCCGCTTCCCACCTGGTTAAAATCTCGAAATTATAATGCAGACTGCTAGTCTTCAAGGACGATGTTCAGCGCCTTCAATGTCTCGAATAGATATTTACCGATTCCATCTACCATCATTCTACTTATCCAACTGCTTATGTATCCCCGACACATAAAGTGGTTTGTTATGAGTACCATCTTCTTAGGCGTGTCTCCATCGTTGAATGTGATGGCGAAAGTCTGTAGGCTACTTCTAAGCGTGTCGCCACCCTTAATGCTTTTGCGTGAGTTGAGTTGTCGCCAACTTCAACACATATACGGCAAGCAAGGCTGTAGTCTTCATCAAGCCACGAGTAGTCGACTCCATACTTTTCCGTGGATGAGCTTTGTTTCCCAAAAAGTCACAGGTACCTCGACTTCAAATGATGGACGATGGTGGTGGTTATATGGTTAGAAGAGACTTTGTCTTCTTCCAAGGTAATCAGCCCCATTTCTGCAAGATCCATTACCGCTTCTTGAATATGAAGCATTTTTCAATAGGATACCCTAGTATCCTATGATACTTGCAAAAAGTTGGCCCATGCTTTGGTATGCCTCATCAGTCTTTGACTTCCTGGAGTTCTATGAGCTTTGCTTTCAATAGCTCATCAAATATCAGGAACGCCGACTATGAATTTGGATAGTCCTTCTCTGCATCTATTTAAGCAAGCGAGAATTTTTTCCTTCTTTCCAAGGTCAAGCCCGAAGATTCACCCAAGTGAAGTTCCGAATGAGAACTTGGTTGTTGTAGAAGTCACAACATGCGCTTCTTTCTTTTCGAGCTTGGAAGCTTCCCTTGGCTTTCTCAGCTCAGACTTGGCCTTCGAATAAGAGGTTGCAGGAACAAAGGGGACGTCTAATGACTCTGAGAGCCTTGTGTACACACGCTGACGCCAATGACCTCCGAGAGCCTATCTTGAATTTCAAGTTAAGACTCTCCATCGGGTTGATGAAGTCTATAACCGTGTTCCCCTTTTTCTTTGCTTAGTAGTTAGTTCCATCACGCCAACTGGCCCTCTTTGTACCGGCTAAGCGGCCGAGAAATTTCGCCTACTGAGCCTAACCGCCTACGGAAGCTAGTGCTCTAAGTCGTTGTACTGGCCGAACGCATTCTTTGGGAGAGCGAACGAATCGCTTGACCATTTTATCCCCTTCACCCAAGCATCATTGCAAGTCTCAACAGCGTGGCTATATGTTGTTTGGTTTTCCTAGTTCCATCTAGTCATTGAACTCATGGCCGATAGCCCTTTCAAGTATCTTCAAAACCCGGTATATACGGGAGGTGTAGAGCTTTAGGCATATGAAGCGTGACTTTATCTTCATGACCTTTTATTGCCCCTAATATATACTCTTTCAGCTGTGTTGTTGGAATCATTCCATGTACTGGAATGATAGGAGTTTCTATTGTATTCCTTTTTGGTCCTCGTGATGAACCTGAGGTATCATAAGGGAATAGATGGGACGTCCCATCTCCCTTTTTAGAGGTCATAGGCACCTTTTTTTGTGTTAGAGTAGTCAGCTTCCTTCCTCATAAGCTCGATCGCCTATCTTTCGATATCCGGGAAACATAGAGTCATTTCTGGGTGTCAGATCTTTACAACAAGCTTCTACCATCCTCAAGTAGTGCGCCCATCTCCGCTTCTTCTAGGGAGGTACTACCATCATTTGCTGGTGTTGTGTAATTTGTATACCAAGTAACGAGCGACTGAACAGATCCCTAGTAAAGTTTCAGATCGGGTTTATAATCATTAACCGCTGAAGTTCTTCGACGTCATTCTCTAAGTCCTCGAGAACATATACATATACGAGTCCGGTTATACGGGTCCGGTTATGGTGCATAAGCAATTTTATGCACCATGCATTAGTCCAGCCCGTCAACTAGCCCACGTGCCTGCGATCCATTAAGAACTAATCAATTAACCATCAACCCAATGCATAAACGATCCAACCATTTTCCTCCAGTCCATTAACAACGGAGCCCAGCCCAGCGCATAACAACTAGTCCATTAAGTTTTAATATTTGATTTGCTTGATTATGTCAGTTTGTCCACCTTGAAGTGTAATTGAATATTTGATTAATAATTTTGTTAAGTATCCTGTGATTATTTTGTCCACTTTTTAGTCCAGCTTTTAATTGTAATTGATATGGAGTGTTTGATTAATTATGTCAAGTGTTCCAAATTATTTGTCCTCTTTCTCGTAAATGGAATATGAAGTATTTGATTTGTTTTGTTATGTCCCAAATTAATTGTCCTAATTTAGTTATTTCATTTATGTTTATCTCGAAGTTTTAAATTATTCTGCTTCATTTTTATTAAGTGTCCTAGTTCAATTATCGTTTTACACTCTATAAATTTGTAGGAATTTATGAATTTGAAACTTTTGAACTACTTTATTTAATTTAATAGTTAAAAAAGGGAATCTATAGTTAAAAAGGGAATGTAGTGTCTTTATGGAATTGCATAATGAAAAATTGGAAAAAATTATTACTTTTCTTTATTACATTATACTTGTTATATTATATCAATATCTATTTCAAATGGTTTAAGATTTTTGAAACTGTAAAGAATATATAATTTACATGAAACCATCGATATGCTTAGTGAATTAGACTATCATTCATATACCAAACCATTGACTTTTAGAGTGAATGGTTTAGCCATGCATTAGAATTAAACCATCGTGAAATACTTAATGGTTTAGATTATCTTATATACTAAACTATTAACTTTTATTAATGATTTAATTATGTATTAGAATGAAAACCATCAAATATGTTTAACGGTTTCATCATATAAAATCTCTGAAACATTAGAACTACGTAAAATTTGACATAGAAGAAATACCAATATTGAATAATGGTTTTAAATATGTTGTATTCTTAAACCATTAATATTGTTGAATGGGTTTAACTCTATGTTTAGAATGATGCACTCTTTTATATTATAAAAATCATCCATGCCGCAGAAAATGATTTTGAATATAACATATCTTAAACAAAACTAATTAGCAATGGTTTCACATTAGTAGAAATAAGTTCGAGATAAAAACCATTAAACCAGAGTAATAGTTTCATGATATAACATATTGACAATTCATCGTCAATGATATTTATTTCTACTTTTTCATATTTTTCTCTAGTGCCAATTTTTTTTAACATTTTATATGAATATTTGTTGTTTCATCCTAAATATCCGATTTGTTCGTATCTTTTGCCAAAATTCATGGTTAACATCGTGATCCAATTGAAATTAAAGAACTAATCAAGCAAAGTGATTCAAAGCCTGTTTTTATAACAAATTTTTATTTTCGAAAATAAGAACATTCTCTATCTCGTAAAATACACAAAAATACCTCAAAATATGTAGATGGCCCTCTCGAAATTTTTTAAGTTTAAATCTTTTAAACTACTCAAATAGAACACCACTCACATTAAAAACACTCCAGTAGCCTAAAATAACGCCTCAAATTAAGATTACCGACAAACATAGTAATTCTTCAAGCAAAATCGATGAGAATTTGATATGCATCACTAAGTTAACGCTCGAATATTCAGTGAATAAGCTAAGGAAGCACCTCGATTATTCATAAATCTTGCATGAACACTGAAACCTCGTGACTTAATCTGTCAAGTCCGCTGATGTAGAAAATACACCGAACATTCACCCCTAGTTGGAGTCCAGCAGAAACACGCTACTAAGGCCTCTTATCCCATCGACGTTGGTCATCAACAAAGGTTAGATACCAATCTTCACGTAGATCATCACTACAACAACAAGCCGGGCCGAGTCGATATAATACAAAGTGCTCAGGTTTATACTGCTTCAAAGCTTAAATAAAACCAAGTAAGACAAATCTCACCAAGCCCACTCTACAACAATAAAATGCTGCGCCACCGAGTACAAGTAAGAAACGATACTTAACAAACAAATCAAATACTTCATATTCCATTACAATCGAAAGTGGACAAATAATTTAGACACTTGACACAATTAATCAAACACTCCATATCCAATTACAATTGAAACTGATAAATAACGTGATACTTAACAAAATTAATCAAATATTCAATTACACCCCTGGCGTGAATAAAACTGACATAATCAAGAAAATCAAATATTAAACTTAATGGACTAGTTTTTATGCTCTGGGCTGGGCTCCGTTGTTAATGGACTGGAGGAAATGGTTTGGATCATGAGTGCATTGGGCTGATGGGTTAATGGATGAGTTCTTAATGTAACGTTGTGCTGCGCTGCTTGAGATTCGGGCTGGGATTCTACGACGCCATGTGGTCCGCTTACGCATCATAACCGACTCGTATATGTATATGTTCAAGTGGTCAGTGGCACTTCATGTGTAGTAATTTTACATATCACATCTGTTTGTAAAGAAAAAACACAATGAAGTCAAAACAAATAAGTCTACGTATTACTCAGAAAAATATGGTGTAGTATAGAAAAGTAACATAAAATCATTAATTACACATAATGGTTTTTTCATACACCTTTCCGAAATCATTAGAAAAACAACAAGTTGGTTTTCGAGGGTGTTAGATGATTATATAAACATAATTTAGTTAAAAATTACATATTAAAACTATTAATTAGTTCTTAAGATTTTAACATATACCTTTCTGAAACCATTAGACAACAAAAATGGTTTTCGAGGATGTTAGATGATTATATAAACATAATTTAGTTTAAAACAACCTACTAAAATCATTAGTTATGTCTTATCGTTTTGACATAGTCCTTCATGAAACCATATGTATAGTTTAGTTTAAAACTACATACTAAAATCATTAATTAGTTGTTAAGATTTTTGGCATGTACCTTCCCCGAAATCATTAGGCAACAAATAAAGGGTTTTCAAGAGCGTTGTATGATTATACGCATAGTTCAGCTTTAAAAGTCCTTACATAGTAAAAACCATTAGTTGCTCTTAAGATTTTGACATGCACCTTCGTAAAATAATTAGTGAACACCAGTGATTTTCAAGAGTATTACGTGAACAAATATATATAGTTTAGTTTAAAATTACTTACTAAAACCATCAATTGAAGTTAAGACACTATCATGAAACCAGAGACAAAGAACAATGGTTTTCAAGGGTGTTATATAAACATATTTTAGTTTAAAAGTACTTATCAAAACCATTAATTAGCTAATAAGGTTTTGACATACACATTCCTAAAATAAATATGCAATAATAGCGGATTTTAAGGGATTAAGTAGAGTTTAATAACAAAACAATATTCAATATGACCTAACAACTCTCATCAACTCTTCTTGAAGTTTCTAAATAGTAATACACCGTAAAAGACGTAAAATCTACAACTCTTACCTAAAACATATATTCAACATTTTGATTGAGATTTCAACCTTATTTTATAATATCGGTAGTTGTATCATCTATGTAGTTTAGTTTATTTTTTCTTTCTTTCTCAGACACCTTTCATTTTGTAATAACCTCCATCCGCATTAATATTACCGCATAGTATACTAGTTGCTCGGTGGATTATTTCAGTTGAATAAATAAATACAACGACCTGGCTCTAAGTATTTAAAGACAATCTCGGTATCGTAGAATTTTAAAGTTTTAGTCGGATGGTAATGATATTAGTTGGGTGGTAATATAAATGCTAATGTTTGGAAGTTGGTTATCGAGATAAGTTAAACGGTAAGTATCGATCAATTAAACGATCGGAGTTTCACCACATAAAACCTTGGGCCACTCCATTAACTAGACTTCCAACCAAGTCGGCTCCTTGGCTCGTTTTCGGATAAACTAGAACCGAACCGACGTAATGTTATCCTTCGTAGGGAACTCAAAACCGGTTCGACCCGTCGGTTCGGCCGTTCCGGTTCGGTTTCGGTTATTTTCGGTTCTGGGCCTCAAATTGGGCCTGAAATTTTGGATTTTTTTTTTGGGCCTGCTGGTCCTTTTAACATTTATTTAATAATCTGTTTTTTAAAATACATTTTAATCCTATTATTTACATCAAATTTAGCCCTATTAAAATAAGAATGAAACAAATTTGAAATCCGAATAGTCCAAAAAGAAAATTAGAACACGTCTGAATAGTCCGAATAACATTAGAACAAGTCCTAATAATCAATACAAAACAAGAATGTCATAATAATTAATACAAAACAAGACAAGTCCTAATAATCCGAATACAAAACAAGAACAAGTACTAATAATCCGAATACATAACAAGAACAAGTACTAATAATCCGAATACATAACAAGAACAAGTACTAATAATCCGAATACAAAACAAGAACAAGTACTAATAGTCCAATACAAACAAGAACAAGTATTAATAGTCCGACATAAAACAAGAACAAGTACTAATAATCCGAATACATAACAAGAATAAAGTGATATTAGTCCGAATACAAACAAGAACAAGTATTACTAGTCCTAATACAAAAAAAAACAAGTATTAATAGTCCGAATACAAAGAACAAGATCTAATAGTACAATAAACTCGAAAGCAAATATCACTTTATGGAGGTCGGTCATCTACAATAAACAATCAGAATCAAGAATACACAAATATGAATGAATAATCAGAAGTCTAATCAATAAACATATCAAAAATCACAATAAAATAGTTCAAGAAAATACCTTAGTAACATGAACAATCGCTAAGCATTATTCATATCATTTCGGCATTTAAGTAGCGCCTAATTGTTCACATAAACAAATTAAAGTTAGAAATATTTATACTTTTATATACGCTAACATTCATAAACCATAACAAATTAACAACATACCTTCTCCTATTACTTCGTATTGATCAATATCAGCCAAGAAGACTCGCAAATCAAATGGTTCGTTATTAGCTGCTCTCAACCAATTCTGACCACATACAAGCATCTCGACAGTCTTGGGCTTCAACGAACTTCTAAAATCACTCAAAATTCTACGACCTGTACTAAACGCTTGTTCTGAAGCAACTGATGAAACTGGAACAGCCTAATGTCCTTTTGCAATTTTGGACAAAATAGATATTTTTAATGTAATTTAAATTCCACCATTGTAAGATATTCAAATCAACATCTTCCTCAAGAGTTGGGATAAATAATGAAGCCAATCAGCTTGGTTTCAATGTAATCATTATCGGAGCTCTTCTTTTTGTAACGCCCATAAGACTTTTAAGTAGTTCCTTAGGATTACCGATGGACAAGAAGCTAAGAAAGAGGCAGCCGAGGATTCAACATTATCTCAAGGACCATGTTTATCACCGTAAAAGCTAACCAAACTCTCCAACTCTTTTTTTATCTCTGCTAATCATGTAGGTAGCCTTTAGCAATACGTAACTTGAACGAAGTACTGAT